>LPNX010367902.1:118030-432109 GCA_001517045.1 Pseudotsuga menziesii
TCGTCAGTGTATTAATCGAAATGAACTGTTCGTAGGCATTCTTCACCATTTGTTGTTACTCCTGCTTTAAAGGCAGTGGGAAATCTTGTCACTGGTGATGATGTGCAAACTTAGCTATTACTTCAAACATTTTTCACACTTCTTCCAAATAATTATACAATACATTTGTTATTTTACATCTGTTGAATGCATTTTCGGCTGTGATAAACTGTCTGACATAATACAAAGAGTCAAAATTCAAACACAGTGGATTTACTTTATTGTTTATTGTGTGCAGGTTGGTATTGACAATAAGGTTCAAACACGATTTACTTTATTGTTTATCTTATATTTTGTTGTGTGCAGGTTGTTATTGACAATAAGGTTCTCCCTCGCCTTTTGGATCTTCTCACAAATAAGAGGACAAAGAAAACCGTAATAGGACATACATGCTGGATAATATCCAATGTTACTGCAGGAACAACAGAACAACTTCAGGTGGGAATCGTTTTGGATTTATAGTGTTACTTGCTACCACTGTCATATTTCTAGTGTAACATAACTCACGCTTTTGTTTTAATGGACTGCACTCACTTTCATTGCAGGCTGTGATCAATGCAAATATATTTCCCCCACTTTTATCTCTGCTAGCAAATGCTGAATTCAATATAAAGAGAGACGTAGCGTGGGCGGTTTCAAATGCAATTGCTTCTACAAGCGAGGAACAGATAAAGTACGAAACTTTTCTAATTTCTTCGCGTGTGTAATTTTCTGCATCCATCGTCTTAAGGTCGATAACATGAGCCCTTTTCTATTATAGATACCTTGCAATTCAGGGTTGCATCAAGCCACTTTGTGATCTTCTAACCTGCCAGGATTCAAGGACTATAACAGTCTTCCTTCACGATCTAGAAAAAATACTGAGAGCTTACGAGACTGAAAAGAATGAAGGCATCTTTGAAGTTAATGTATATGTGAGCATAATTGAGGACACTGGTGGCTTTGATAATATTGAGGCATTACAAATTCATGAAAACACACAGGTCTATAGAGAAGCAGTCAAGATCCGTAACAATGGTTTCGTCGAGGAAGATGATGATCACGTGCTAACCATGTATGATACACCTCAGTGTGCAGAAGTTTCACCTGGTGGTTTTAATTTCATGTAGAAATATGGATAATGTTGTTGTATACTGTAGGAATTCTGTGTATATTGTTAGAAATGCTGCATAAAGTTCTATGTGATTGTTGATACATCCTTCTCACAGCTTTATCGGTTCTTTAGGAATCATGGCTTTAAGTTAGGCTCTAAGTTATTAGGTTGTTTTGATTTCATGTAGTAGGAAAGATCGAACGAAAGATTGATAAGTACACTTAATTTGCTTGGCTTGCAGGGGAATTTCTGTTGCGCTAATTCTGCTCTGCTCACCGGTTGACGGTGATGCTTGGCTTTCCGTTCCTTTCGTTTGCATTGTACGCAAAACTGTGATAAGATTTAGTTTCGTCGCAATGCGGACCTAACAACCACTACTTCCCAAGCATTGTGGACTTTGTGGTTATAGCAACTTGATGTGCAATCTGCGTTTGTCCTGGCGTTCCTACGTCTTGTTCTTGTGCACAATTGTCCTCTGCCATTCATATCGAGGACAGGCAAGTGGATTCAGCCGCAGTTTACGAGTTGGATCTTTGTCTTCTTTGGTGTTCTGTCAAATTGATATTTATTAATGTAGTCCTGAATATCTTGAATCCCGAATGCTGACCATTTCTTTTCCCTCAAGACTGGCTATGTCTAGCCGCACGGAGCATTGGTGCCTCCAGGTTATATAGAGTCTAGACACATATCTAGGGCTTGCTGATCGAAGCCTTTGAACCACGTTTTAATGGAAAAGATGCTAATTCGAAGTACTAGAACGTTTTCTTTCTTTCTATTTGCAAGCATTCTGGTTTCGATCCAGTTGAGCATGACTGGAGTGGTGGCCGCTAGAATCATCCGGGACATGAAATTTAACTTTAAATTGAATAATTATGCGAGAGATGATCCTGGTTTCGCCAAGCTTCCCAACATTCTGCTAGATCGGCTGCATATACCACGCCGATCGTCGACCCTGCCGGTTTTCCGAGAAGCTCCGGCGTTTCGAAATGGTAAAGAATGCATCGTCTCGGTGCCTTCGTCGTGGAGATCAGGCTATTCTCAACTTCAAGAAGAAGATGATGATGATACAAAGCTATGTGATAGCACGGCCATGCATATAGCCATGACGCTGGACGCTGCTTATCTGAGAGGATTGGTCACCGGAATTCTAATGATTCTCCAACATGCTGCTTGTCTCGAGAATGTAGTCTTCCATTTCATGGTGTCCGAGCGCCAACGTGATCTCAAGGCTACGCTTCAGGCGACTTTTCCATACTTGCGCTTCATATTATATCACTTTGACTCGGGAGAATCATTTACCTTGACTCCGATTTAGTTGTTGTGGATGACATTGCCAAGCTAATGCACCCTCGTCTCATGGTCCGAGGTCTGAAAAAAACCAGAACAGCTGGCTCCGATGGTACCACTTGCTATAACAGATGGCAATGGGATATAATTTTTATTTTTTAATTTTATTATTATGATGTCATGTTGCCACATGTCAACTCAAATCTAGATACCAAATTTTAAAGTTTACATCATCTTCTATCCACCAATAAGTTGTTTACAAAATAGTTTTTTAACAAAATTAAAAAAAATATTTTACAAATCCCTAAGTTATACTTTACAAAACAGATTTTAATTTTTTTGATAGAGAGCAAGTGATACAAAGTCAAAAGAGTTTGACTTGCAATCGATTACAATATACCTGCTGAAGCAGGTATAAAAATGGATTAAATATGAAAAGTGGTTATTTGTATGGAATGAATTTTCATTAAAAAAGAAAAAAACTAATTTAATATTTAGTCCAATGATAAACATGTCAACGAAGAAGCACCATACGAAAGTGGATTTGAAATGTACGGAAGCTGTAACGAATTTTCGATCCCAAAACGAAGATCACATCATCGAAACAAATTATTTAATATTTTTTCCCATGATAACTAAATTAATGAAGAAGTATCTCTAGAAAATGGATTGGAAACAAAACAAGATATTATAAAAAAAATATATATATGTTTATTTAATTCAATAATTTTGATGTTGATGTTAAAAAGTATATATTTATTTTCTTTTATGATTAATAATATTGATTTATAGGTTTGATTAATTGGTGAAGTGGGTTGGTGATAGTTTTTTTTAAACATCATTATCTTGTTTTATTTTAAAAACATATTTTTTTATAATTTTTTTTAATAACTTTAATTTAAAAAGATTGGAAATGTTAAATTGCAAAGAGTTGTCTATTAAAACGCTTTAAGCCACTTACTTAATTCTACATTTGGTACTATTTTTCCTAAGTATTCTGTTAGCCTTGATGACCCTTATATGTATGATTTACTCAAGGCCTATATTCGTCCCTTAGGATTTAAAATGGACACTGGCTCTAGAATCATCCAGCTTAAATCGTTGGTTGTAATCCACTTCGGAAATGATTCCCTTCCACCTCTTACCCCTAAAGTCCATGAAAGCTCACGCCTACTAAGTATGGCAGAAACTGATAAGTCAAAAAATTCTACACCTATCACATTTAACTGGACTGGCATTAGTTACCCAAAGCAATGGGAGGTAAGATACAGAGAGTTGAGAGACTATGAAAAAACTAAAAACCAACAACACTCTATTTCTAAACCCCTTGTCTTTGACATATTTTCAAACTCTTTTAAATTGCCTGAAGGGTTTCCTTCTCCCCAATTTGCTCCACCTCTTGTAAGATCTTCCTCTATGAATAATACTCCTGAAAAATCGGCCTTGTTTGAACCCTGTTCTTCTTCCCACCTTTCCTTTTCAGGTGTTCATAACAATGAACTCAAAGGTTAGCATGTAGACTGCCCTGCCTGCAGAAAAGCACTTGAGAGACTAAAAATCAGAAACAAAGGAGTAAGCTTGTACATGATGTCTCTCCCTAGAAGTAGCCCTGGTTTTACCTCCACAAACCCACAGGATGATACCTTGTTCCATCCAGGAAGAAATCTTCCTGATTCTCCATTTCGACAGTTTGCTCATGATGGTCTTTCTAAAAGAGAGTTCATGCCACATAGATCATCAAATCCACACGAAAGTGTCTCTGATGAAATAAAGTTGCTTAATTGCAGCAATTATCAGCAACAACTGACTGGCCAAAACATCGATGGCATAGCCTCTGATATTTTAATTCTTAGACAAAAAGCTCAGACAGAAAAAGAGCATATTTCCTTACTTGAAGCTAAAATTGATCACTTGCTTGCAGGACAAGAAGAAGTAAAAGCTGCTATTATCTTAGCAAGCGAAAAATTAGAAAAAAGGCTAGATGTCCTAGGAAAAATGATGGCCAGAACACAAAATATAAATAGTAAAAAGAGCCTTGTAAGCCAAACTGCATTAGAGCTTGCAGCTAAAGGCCATAAAGTCAAACATGAAAGAAGATGCTCTTTTGGAATGATGAGTATCCAAGAATATGACCAAAGACCAGAACTCCTTTTTGGTCAAGAAATAGAAGAGCTTCATGAGTTAAAAAATATGGTCTCCCAGTTCAAACAAATTCCAAATGCCCTCCTAGAATCCCAAAAAGAGAAAATATTGGATCCTCAAATCCATACAACCAAAGTCATACTAATCCTTAGATAATAGGTCCTCCCCCTCCTTTTGATACTGAAATGTCAGATCTTCCTAACACTTCTCCTTCGCCAATACCTCGTTCCCTTAGTTTCGGGATAAATGGGATGAATAATTTAATCTCCCAAATGCCTGATCAACTTGTGTTGAACATACAATGTCAATATTGCACCCAAATTAGATCTACCATCCAGCTTCTTTCGAATTGGGTCTTGTACAAAAGAACACAGGACAATACAATAACTGGCCAACAACTAGCACTCCAGCTAGTTGTCGGATTTTCATGGCTAGCCTCAGAATGCTGGCACTGGATTCCCCAAGAATCCAGAGAAGAAATGTTGAATGCAGAAGATGCAGACCAACAAATTCTTATTGCCCTTGGGAAAGAATTCTATGGTCCCGATGAAAATGCAGATTATGAACATCTTGCATCCTTATTTATGTCAGCCAGAATCTATGACCTAAATAAGAGTGAAGAATATTTTTGCTATATGCAAAAATTATTGATTTCTTCTAGTAATGCTGATAAGCCTGCATATCTGAAACATTACTTGAGAAGCTTTCCTGGCCATGTTCCTGATGCTGTTGAACAACACCTTAAAGATAAAAACATCCCTCTATAAGGTCTTTCCCTTGCCCAATTGCATGGATTCATCATGAAAACTTGGCAAGAACATTGTCTGGAGAAAAGAGTGGCTAAAGATTTCAAGCAACACTCTTCAATGTTTTCCCCGGGTTTTTGTAAAGATGTTGCAAAAATGATAGATTGGGGGTGTGGTGCCCACAACTGATGACACTTTGGGTGTGAATCATGTAGTTGTAAGAAGAAACAACAGCCCAAATATACTAGTGCACCTAGATTTCATCTAGACAAAGTCTATAAGCATAAAAAAGGCAAAAGATTTCAAAAGAAAGCCTACTTTAAGAAAAGATATGAACTTGCAGATAAAGAAAAATGTTTCATCTGAGGTGAAAAGGGTCACTGGGATAACAAATGCCCAAATAAAAATAAAAAACCTAGACTTGCTGCCATGTTTTCAGAAGACCTGGATCCAGCTTGGTGGGATCTAGCTTGGTGTGCAGCAGGAGACTACCCTGAGGGTGAAATCGTCTTCTTACCAGAAGGAGATTCCTCTGATTCTGACCCCGCCTTAGATAAATTTGCTCCAAAATCATATGACTCCTCTTCTTTCGATTCTGATGAAGAAGCAAATTTAGGAGGTTTCTCTGGTCGTCTTGATTTCAGTTTTTATATGTTCTCTTTGAACTTGCCTAAGGTCTCCTCAGAATTTAGGATTGCTGAAATTGACAAAGAATTGTCTGAGACCCCAGTCTATCAATATATGAAAAGGCAAGATCTGGAAGATGAAAGAAGAAAGCTTTCAACAAGAAGAAAATCAAAATAAAAAGTTTCAGAAGAAAAAGAGAAATCTGTCTCTCCAGAAATTAGCAAGAATCCAGCATTTTACCAGCCTGCTAATTTATACAAAGGCTATCCTGATCATCATGAGGATAGACAAAAGTTCAGAAAAGATAAAGAAAATTTGCTAAGACTACAAATCAAAGATACAGTATTCCCTAAAGAAGCTGGTAAAAGAAATAGAGGAATTGAAAAGAATGCTTGAAATAACAACAAGAGAAAGAGACCAGTCCTCTGATGAAGAAATGTGCAGAGCCTATGCCAAAGTATTAGAGCCACCAAAAGTTGTTGAAAGTCCAAAACATTCTTAGCACACTAGTGATTCAGGCACATAAGACTGTCATGATGATGAACCATCACTAGGATCTCTAGGACTATTCACTGGTCCTAAATATTTCATTAAAATAAAGTTTTGTCCATTTGAATTCAAATCTTATGAGCTTGATTGTTTGATAGATTTAGGTTGCCAAATGAATTTGGAAAAAGGAAATGCTATACCATCTTTTTATTGGGAAAAAACAAACAAACATGGTGTAGCCATTGAAGGAACTCCTATATAGCTCAAAGGACAAGTTCCATATTTTCCAATAAGCATCAATGGAATGAAAGAAGTTTTGCATCTTAATAGACTAGACGACCTAAAAGAAGATTGCATCATAGGATTACCCTTCTTTCATAAAGTCAGCCCCATTACAGTTGATGAGCCCAATATGAATTTTTCTTGTACAGTAAATGGCAGAAGAGTTTCCACCCCTCTATACTATTCCACTTCTTACAAATGTAAGAATCTTCTTCCCCAATCCAACCCCACTCTCAGTCTTGCAGAACTATTCAAAATGGAAAGATGCATCGCCTATGCAGAAATGCACAAAGAATCCGCCCTCTCCGAAATTTCCTCTAAACTAGAGAAGGATTGCACCTCAGAGTCACCTAATGCATTTTGGACCAGGGAAAAATACTTTGTTTCCTTACCTTTTAACCCCCTAGAAAAACCAAAAGCTCAAAAATCCTCTGCTACCCTTATGTCTCCCTTAGAAAGAGAATTTTGTGCAAATGAAATCAAAGAACTCTTGGACAAAGGCCTTATAGAACCTTCTAAGAGCCCTTGGGCATGTCGAGCATTTGTTGTCAATAAACACTCTGAGATAAAAAGAGGAAAACCCAGACCGATTGTGAATTTTAAACCCTTGAACAAGATCCTTGAACCAGTCTGTTACCCTATGCCTGATAAATCTAGTTTGTTGCAAAGAATAGCAAGATGCACCATTTTTAGCAAGTTTGACCTGAAGTCTAGTTTTTACCAGATTGGAATTGAAGCAAAAGACAGGTACAAAACTGCCTTTGTTGTTCCTCATGGGCAGGATCAGTGGAAGGTCCTTCCATTTGGCATTAACAATGTACCATCAGAATTCCAAAAAAGATGGAAGATATCTTCAAAGAAAATAAATGGGCATTAGTGTACATAGATGATATTCTTATTTGTTCCAACAACTTGCAGGAACATTTGAAACATCTTCAAGAATTTTTTTCTTTGGTTTTCAAACATGGATTGGTTTTGTCAAAATCCAGAATGAAAATTGGCAAAAAGGACATTGAATTTTTAGGATATAAAATAAGTAAAGGACAGGTGATCCTTCAAGAACATGTCCTGAAGGTTTTTGCTAACTTTCTTGATCAGATCTTAGAAAAGGTTCAATTGCAGAGATTCTTGGGAAGCCTAAATTATATTAGGCCATTCTACAAAGGACAGGAAGATGACATTCATCTGCTGCAACAACGACTGAAGAAAAATCCCCCAAGATGGAATAAAGATATGACGGATGCAGTAAAGAAAATCAAAGAAAAAGTAAAACGGCTTCCGCCACTCTCACTACCACAAGGCTCAGGTCAAATGGTGATTGAAACAGATGCCTATAATAAAGCTTGGGGAGGTATTCTCATAGAAAAACATGGTGATCAAGAAGAAATCTGCGGCTATGCTTCAGGAGCATTCAAAAATGCAGAAATCAATTATCCGTCAAGTCACAAGGAAATCCTCGCAGTCAAAAAAACTGTAAACCATTTCAAGCTTTATTTAAAACCTGTCAAGTTTATTATTAGAACAGATCTAAAAATAATGCTTGGTATATTCAAGAATGAAAATCTTATGGCAAAAAATAGTTCTAGGATTCTAAAATGGTTTCTTTGGTTGCAAAACTTTGATTTTGAAATTGTATATAAACCAGGATATTTGAATTGTGTTGATGATATGCTAACCATAGAATAATTACAGGAGAAAACTAGCCTCAACATGTTCAGCTATGGAGCATTTAGCTCGTCAAAAAAAAATCTAAGCTTCAAATCTTCAATGATCCCTTGTCAGAGGAAGAAAGAGAAGATTTTTTGAATTGCGCCAGCAAAAAGGAAGCACATAAGTATCTTTCCCTCTCCTTGATCCAACAAGTAAATGCCTCTCCTCTGAAAATACAAATATTGGAGAGATGGGAAAAACAAGCCTTTAAAGGCTTAGAAAATGCCATGCACCAACTTCAACAGCTTAATCATGTTTGGGTTGATACAACTTATACAGATGGACGAGAATTGTATTATGTGGATATTGGTCCAGGATTTTTAACATAGAATAGTTATAACCTCATATTGTAGTTCTGCAGAGAACAGGGAGAAATAATAATTTGTGGAGATCCTTCTACACTGGTGCAACAACAATGGTCTAGATGGACAGAAGTTTTCCTTGATAAATTCTGTCCAAGAAAAGATTGGGTTCAACGATGTGCAAATTTCATCCTACACCTTCAAGTAGACATGATCGTAGCACACCAAAATCAAATGTGGTTTAAATTTAAACTTTGACATCTTGTAGGAGCTTAATCTCCTCTTGAACCCCCTATTTTCACTCAGCGAAAATTCAGAAGAATGGACAAAAATGGCCGCCTCTTAGATCATAAAATTCATACAAGAAGAATTCCTTTAAACCTTAAAGTTGAATCCATTTTTCAAGGAGAATTCTACTGTATTCCTAATGAAGTCATGATCGGATCCGATGTGGAACAATGTTTCTCAAATTTCTTATTTCTGGATACTGAATTTGGTTTAGATAATGACTCTGACTCTAATAGATTTGCTAGTTGTACATGTGGGGAAAACCCATGTATTTGTAATCATGACAATGAATAATGGAAAGCGTCATGGTTCGCTAACAATAGCTCCACGTTGTAAAAACACCAGTCTAGTTGTCAGTCCGTAGATTCTTTCACATGGCTTGGGTGACTTACCCAACAAAAGGTGCAATTTGATCCACTGCCATGAGATCCGAATCAAGTCTTTTTTATCAATAGGTGCAAGTTTCGGGTCACCGGTTTATCGACTAAATATGTATAAATAAGGTGCTCCTCCCCTCATTTGGGCACCGAGTGTTTTGAGTCTAGTAAGCTTTTTACATTTTCTCTGTGTGTTGAGAACTATGTATGCTCTCCCTCTGCACCTCGAGCGATCAGCTAGGATCAAAAGCAGCGATCTCACTTGTAATGAGTCTATAAAACCAGTAGCGTATGCTCTCCCTCTGCACTTAGTGTGATCAGTTGGGATTAGAAACTCTGGTCAGTGTAAATTTACGCTTGTGATGATATTCGCCCTCTGAAGATGAACAAGTTTCTGAGCCTGTATTAAGAAGCTGCATTTTTTGGAGTCTTTCTCTCTCATCAGTTGCAGTCGCATTCAGTCTTGTCACAGTTTAAATTTAAACCACATATGATTGTAGTGTGCTACGATCATGTCTGCTTGAAGGTGTAGGATGAAATTTGCACGTCATTGAACCCAATATTTTCTTGGACAAAATTTATCAAGGAAAACTTCTGTCCATCCGGACCATTGTTGTTGCACCAATGTAGAAGGATCTCCACAAATTATTATTTCTCTTTGTTCTCTGTAGAACTGTAATATGAGGTTATAACTATTCTATGTTAAAAATCCTGGACCAATATCCACATAATACAATTCTCGTCCATCTGTATAAGTTGTATCAACCCAAACATGATTAAGCTGCTGAAGTTGGTGCATGGCATTTTCTAAGCCTTTAAAGGCTTGTTTTTGCCATCTCTCCAATATTTGTATTTTCAGAGGAGAGGCATTTACTTGTTGGATCAAGGAGAGGGCAAGATACTTATCTGCTTCCTTTTTGCTGGCACAATTAAAAAAATCTTCTCTTTCTTCCTCTGATAAAGAATTGCCTGAGACCCTAGTCTATCAATATAGGAAAAGGCAAGATCTGAAAGATGAAAGAAGAAATCTTTTAACAAGAAAAAAAGCAAAAGAAAAAGTTTCAGAAGAAAAAGAGAAATCTGTCTCTCCAGAAATTAGCAAGAATCCAACATTCTACCAGCCTGCTGATTTATACAAAGGCTATCCTGATCATCATCAGGATAGACAAAAGTTCAGAAAAGATAAAGAAAATATGCTAAGACTACAGATCAAAGATACACAGTATTCCTTAAAGAAGCTGGTAATTAGGTATTTCCAATATTTCCAGTAAGAAGCTGGTAAGAAGCAGTATTTCCAATTCTACATTTGGAAATGTTTTATAACTACTCAAGTTCAAGTTTTTAATTAGGTCTTTGTAAGATCTATGCTATAAATAATGTTTATAATTCTTAAAAAAAGCTTTTAGTAAAGGTGTGGAGGATGGGAGGCTTTTGTTCATGTACTGAAACATAAATATAAATAAATAATTTTTTTTAATATAATTAATATAAATAAATAAAACATTGATTTTTGTGGAACAAGTTTATTTTGTCTTTTTGAAAATTTTTGTAACGCACTTAAAATTGATAAATAAATATTTTTATTTATTTGAGAAAACATTATGTTAAAATTATTGTAAAGTTTTTAGACCAAGTTGGTCAAGGATGATTGTAATTGAATATTTATTTTATTAAAATAATTAAATAAAGAGACACATATCCAAATGAGACTGTTGAAAGAGTGTTCACTGACCCACTAGGAGGAATGAGCAGCTGTACAAGAATGAATGACAAGTGGCATCACTAGCATTTCACTTTCTCGTTGTTACAAGAAGCAAAATCACTAAAAATGTGGTCATGTTCCTTGAGAGGAGGAACTAAGCAGGTGGCTCATTTAATTTCAAAACTGACCCAAAGACCTAGGCAACCTTATAAATACCATCGAATTGAGCAGAAGGCTCACTACATTCTATTCCAAGTGAATGAACCTTGTGATTGCTGCAAACTAAAAAGTCAGGCACATAAGGAATTCGATGAGGGGATAGCTAAAGTGAAATTGCTGAGTTAAGCCTGCTATTGAGTGCTAACTTGCAGAGGGTCTTGTGTGTGTTGTTACACAACAATATTCGTCCTAGTGTTTCAGTGAACAGGCTCAAGGGTCCTAAGCAAGTAATCTTGGCTGCTTCAGGAGACAGTTGGGTGGAATGTTCTCCTTTGGGTGTTTGCCCCCCTTTCTGCAAATTATCTAGGTTCTAAACTGTGTGTTGTTTATCTCTGATTTTATTCTATATCTGTATTTGTTTATACAGAATGTGTAGCATTTACAAAGTTTTAATGGTAACTATTCTATATTATATCTGCTCTAGAAAAGAAAATCTATAGTTATTTTCTTATGATATTATAAACTATTTTTTCTGATGTACATTACTCTAATGGCTTTAAGATCCATCATTATAGTCATAGGTTATGATAATCAATGATATACAGACAATGCATCTCTCTTTCAGCTAGTACTAGTACATTACATCTAATTTAATTAGATTGATAAGTTCCAAACTAGAGTTCGAATCCCCCTCTTATCACCTAGTATACCTAAGATTTAGTTATACAATATTATATTTTCATATTTTCTTATCAATGTTAACCAAACTAGGGTTTTAAGAGTTAAGTCTCCTCTCCTGTAGAACATCATTTAAAACCTTATAGACTCAACAGAGTTTTATTAAAAAGGATTTTTTATGTAAATATACATTACACTATTAAACAACAGTTAAACATTTATACTCAAAGTTTTCCACTACAAACTTGAGTTTAGTATTATTTCACAGTAAAGTATTAGTATACTTTATGTAATTATATATTAAAAACCCTAATCAGTGCTAATTTCAACAAATCAAAGATGCTAACTTGTAACTTTCGACAAACAAAGAGTAATACTTGACTAAAAGTGACATTTACGACAAGTAAAGAAATGTCGCCATAATAATAACTTGCAGTATAAAATCATTGTAAAGAGACATTTATGATAAATGGATAAAAGGCTAAACCTTGTTTCAAGATCATATAATTTTAGTTATCCCTTTTGCTACAGTTAGACCTAAGTTGCAGTTTTTTGTGTCGTAACTATATCCTTTAAATTAAAAGCAGACTATGATATTGTATGGATTCTTTTATCTGTTATTAATTACCGTTAGACCATTACTTAATTTTTTTATTTTACGAAATTTGGATATGTTACATGTGGTATCAGAGTGGGTTTCCAAACACTAGGCCTGATTGGCTCACTCGCATGCAAACAGAAACAAAATTACTGATCATATTTTAAAACTATTTCTGTACAGAAACATAAAATTGTATTTTGCAGGAAATGGAAGAACTTGAAACATCTGTTGAAGAGGGATCCCATCACAATAAACCAGATAACATTTTTGTGGAATTAAATAATCAACCCTCAGAACTACTTCAAACAGTAAAAGATTTAAGAGATGAGTTACAAACTATAAAAGAAGACAATGAAAGAATTATAGAGCTCAAGAGGAATTAAATCAGATACTACTAGATAGATACATAACGGAGGTAAAGATAAAATAAAATATTATGAAACTGATTTTGAAACTGTATCATACAAACGCAAGGGTAAGAAGTTAAAATGTTCTAATAATGAATCTTCTTCGGGAGTTAAAGTAAGGTCGCACAAAGAAAAGTATAAATACACCAGTGAAAGTAGTGAAAGCGACAGAGGTCCTAAGAAGAGGAAATATAAACACTATGAAGAGATCTCAAGGGAATTTAAAAATATAAAACCTCCCATGTTTAACGGGGAAGTGGAAAAGGGTGAAGAAGTCGAGGCTTGGTCATCATGAATGAAAAAATAATTTCAGATTTATAACTACTATGACAGACTGAAAGCCGGGATGGCTATCTACAACCTAACCAGAAAAGTTGACATTTGGTGGAAGGACATAAAAAGAGTAAAAAACCTTAAATAAAAGTATTTAACCTGGAGAGTCTTTAAAACATAATTTAAAAGGAAATTCTTATCTGAATAATATTATTAAGAAAGAGCTAAAACATTTTATGAACTTAAACTAGGTTCAATGACAATGAAAGAGTTAAGTAGTAAATTTCCAAGTTTACTAAGATATGCACCATATATAATTGACGAAAAGCCTAAAATACAGAGGTTTCTAAATTGTTTGCCTACTAGCTTCAAGGATAGAATTGAATTTGATAATCCAAAGACCCTTGAAGAGGCAATGAGAAAAACTAACTTCTGTTACAAACAGAGTAAAAAGAGAGAAAGCATACCTAACTGGAAGAATAAGAGAGAAAGTAGCTTTGATCAAAAAAGAAAAGACTTTAAGCCTAATAAAAGTTTCGGAAATAATTATCATAATTTCTCTAAGAATAATTATCAAGGAATAGATTTTAAAAGTAAAACACAACAAAATATTACAACACCAAAAGGCATAGATATGCCTAATAATTATGTTAAAAATAATGAACATAAGGAACGTGTAAAATGTTGGGAATGTCAAGGACTGCATTATGCAAATTATTGTTTGAACAAAAATGGAAACTTTAGCAATGTGCATACAATCCAGGAGGAAGAAACAGTTGGTGATGTAGAAAATGAAGTGCCCATAATCAATGCATCCTTGGAGAATCGATAGGATGATCATAAAACCTCCATGGTGGAAATACAAGGTATGATACAAAACCATCATGTTTCCATTCTGATTGACCCAGGTGTCAGTTCAAGCTATGTGTCACCTAACATAGTAGAAAAATGGAATTTATCCTTGAAAAAGATTGAAAAGTCTTGGATGGTTCAGTTAGCTACAAGGACTAAAAGGAAAGTAGTTAATTACGTTGAAAATTGTGACTTGTTTATGAGTCAGTTCAAAACTCAAGTAAATTTAAACGTATTACCGTTAGGGTCTTATGATGTTTTAATAGGTATGGATTGACTGGAAAGACATCAAGTAGTTTTAAATTGTTTTCAGAAAACATTTACTTGTTTACATGATAAAGGAGAGAGAATTACAGTCAAAGGGATAACTAGGAAAGTTTCGGTTAGACAAATCTCAGCATTACAAATGAAAAAGGTTGTAAAGTCTTTGTTATACATATAATAAATAATGAACACATGGACAAAGAAGATAAGTTGAAATTCAATGATATTCCAATTCTATAAGATTTCTTGGATATTTTCCCTGAAGAAATTCCAGGATTACCTCCAAAGAGAGATCTGGATTTTGCTATTGAGTTAGTACCAGGAGCTGTGCCTAATTCAAAGGCTCCTTATAGAATGAACATTTTAGAACTTAACGAATTAAAATTACAGTTACAAGAACCGATAGACAAAAACTATGTCAGACCAAATGTATTCCCTTGGGGAGCACCTGTCTTATTTGTTAAAAAGAAAAACAGTACATTACGTCTATGCATAGAATACCATTAACTGAACAAAATGACGATTAAAAATAGATATCCTTTGCCCCGTATCGATGATCTGTTTGATAAGATACACGGAGCGGCGATATTTTCAAAAATAGAATTGAGATCTGGATATCATCAAGTCAGAATTAAAGAGGATATATCTTTAAAACTACTTTCTGAACCTGATATAGGAATTATGAGTTTGTAGTTATGCCCTTTGGGATAACAAACGCTCCAAAAACCTTTATGTGCTTAATGAACAATGTCTTAAGTAAATACTTAGATAAATTTGTAGTCGTCTTCATAGATGACATATTAATTTAAAGACATTATGAACACTTGCAAATAATACTACAGGTTCTAAGAGAACATAAACTGTATGCTAAATTCAGTAAATGCGAATTCTATAAAGATAAGATACAATATCTAGGTCACGTGATATCCAAGGAAGGAATATCAGTGGACCCAGATAAGATAAAAGTAATAATTGAATGACATGTTATCAAAAATGTAAGTGATGTACGATAATTCATAGGAATAACGAGTTATTATAGGAAATTAATAGAAGGATTTTCAAAGATCGCAAATCCCATAACATCATTCCATAAAAAGGAAAAAAAATTGTTTGGGATCAAAAGTGTGAAGACATATTTAATAAATTAAAAGAACTGTTAACTACCGCACCTATACTAAAAATAGCAAATCCAAACAAGGATTTCATTGTATTTACGGATGCATGCAATGAAGGCTTGGGTGGAGTATTAACAAAAGAAGGTCACGTAATCGCCTATGAATCTAGGAGGCTAAAATCACATGAAAATAATTATGCAACTTATGATTTAGAGCTGGATGCCATATTTCATGCTCTAAAAATCTGGCGTCATCATCTAATTGGTAAAAGATTTCTACGAATGTCTGATAACATAAGCTTAAAATATTTGTTTGATCAACAAAATGAACACAAGGCATGCTAGATGGTTAGCATTCCTTAGCGAATATGATTTCGAGATCAAACACATCAAAGGAAAGGAAAAAAAGTGGCTGATGCCTTAAGAAGAATACAATAACGAATTTTATAGCTTCCATTAGCAATTACAAAACATAATTGAATGATAGATTGGAAGAAGGAATAAAAATGGAAAAGGAATACCATAATCCAAGGGAAAAAGTAACCAATAACAAATCTGAGAATGCAAAAACATATTACAGTATAAATGAAAAAGGCTTAATGCTATATAAAAACAATCTGTATATACCTAACGTACCAGAACTTAAGTTGTTGATTTTAAATGAAGTTCATAAAAGTCCTTATTCAGAACATCTAGGGTATCAAAAGATGACAACAATGTTAGGAAAAGAGTATTTTTGGCATAATATGAATAATGAAGTTGTTGAATATATAGCCAGGTGTATAGAATGTCAACAAGTTAAAGCTGAACATCAACACCTAGCAGGTCTTTTGCAACCACTACCAATTCCAAATTGAAAATGCTAAGTTATCAGTCTTGATTTTATAACTGGATTGCCTAAAAATTAGAAACAAAATGATTCTGTAATGGTAGTGGTAGATAAAATTAGCAAGGCAACACATTTTATACCTGTTAAAACAACTCATAGGGTTGCTAACATTGATGACATATTTATGAAGGAAATCTTTCGATTGCACAAAATTTCGAAGGCAACAATTTCTGACAGAGATCCTAAGTTTACTGGTAATTTTGGGAAATCATTGTTTAAAGGACTAGATACTAAATTGAATTTCAGTACTAATTATCATCCGTAGACAGATGATCAAACAGAAAGAGTCAATCTAGTATTAGAAGACATGTTAAAAATGTATGTTAGAGACTATCCCAAGAAATAAGAAGATTATTTGCAACTAATTTAATTTGCGTATAATAATCATTATCAAGCTTTAGCTAAACTTAGTACTTTTGAAATATTATATGGTAGGAAATGTAATACTCCCATTACATGGAGTAATCCAGTTGACAGATTGATGTTAGGACCTGACTTGTTAAAAGAACTGAAACTAATAGTGAAACAGGTACAAAGCAATTTGAAAACTGCTCAGGACAGACAAAAGAGTCATGCAGACCTTAACAGAACTTAGAAAGAATTCCAAGTAGGTGAGCATGTATTTGTTAAGGTAAAACACCGAAAGAGCTCCTTTAAGTTAGGTAGCTATGCTAAATTAACACCCATGTATTGTGGAACATTCGAAATATTGGCAAGAGTTGGACTAGTGGCATATTAATTAGCTTTGCCACCTAATCTTAGAATACATAATGTCTTTCATATTTCCATATTGAAAAAGTATGTGCACGATGCTACTCATGTGATTGGCTAGAATGTTATTCAGGTAGAACCCGAATGATATTTTCATGTGGAACCGGACTGTATTCTCAACATGAGGGAAATTTTTCTCCAAAATTGCAGCATTGGACAGGTAAAGGTGCAATGGAAACACGTCAGTCCAAATGAAGCAACCTGGGAATTGGAGAGCCATATGAGGGAGACATATCTAGCTCTGTTCCAGGAAGACTTAGAATAAAACTAAGCAACATCAAGGATGATGTTAAACTTAAGGTGGGGTGTTTGTAACCCACCTAGAACTAAAAAATAAATATTTTTATTTATTTGAGAAAACATTGTGTTAAAATTATTGTAAATTTTTTATGACCAAGTTGGTCAAGGATGACTGTAATTGAATATTTATTTTATTTAAATAATTAAATGGATAGACACATATCCAAAGGATACTGTTGAAAGAGTGTTCACTGACCCACTAGGAGGAATGAGTAGTTGTAGAAGGATGAATGACAAGTGGCAGCACTAGCATTTCACTTTCTAGTTGTTGCGGGAAGCAAAATCCCTAGAAATTTGGTCATGTTCTCTGAGAGGAGGAACTGGGCAGGTGGCTCATTTAATTTCAAAACTAACCCAAAGACCTAGGCAATCTTATAAATACCATTGAATTGAGCAGGAGCCTCACTACATTCTATTCCAAGTGAATGAACCTTGTGATTGTTGCAGACTGAAAAGTCAGGCACACAAGGAATTTGATGAGGGGATAGCTAAAGTGAAATTGTTGAGTTAAGTCTACTATTGAGTGCTAAGTTGCAGAGAGTTCTGTGTGTGCTGTTACACAACAATTTTTCATGCTAGTGGTTCAATGAATAGGCTCGGGGATCCTAAGCAAGTAATCTTGGCTGCTTCAGGATATGGTTGGGTGGAACAGTCTCCTTTAGGTGTTTGTCCCCCTTCCTGCAAATTATCTAGGTTCTAAACTGTTTGTTGTTTATCTGTGATTTTATTCTATATCTGTATTTGTTTATACAGAATGTGTAGCATTTACAGAGTTTTAATGGTAACTGTTCTATATTGTATCTTCTCTGAGAAATAAAAGCTGTAGTTATTTTCTTATGATATTATAAATAGTTTTTCTGATCTACATTACTCTAATGGCTTTAAGATCCATCATTATAGTCATAGTTTATGATAATTAGTGCTATACATACAATTCATTTCTCATTCAGCTAGTACTAGTACATTACATCTAATTGAATTAGAATTGATAAGTTCCAAACTAGATTTCGAATCCCCCTCTTATCACTTGGTATACCTAAGATTTAGTTAGACATTATTATTTATCAGATTTTCTTATCAGTGTTAACCAAACTAGGGTTTAAAGAGTTAAAGTCTCATCTCTTGTAGAACCTCATTTAAAACCTTACAGACTCAACCGAGTTATATTAAAAAGGCTTTCTATGTAAATATACATTACAGTATTAAACAACAGTTAAACATTTATACTCAAAGTTTTCCACTACAAACCTCAGGAAAGTATTATTTCACAGTACAATATTAGTATAATTTATGTAATTATATATTAAAAACCCTAATTAGTGCTAATTTCAACAAATCAAAGATGCAAACCTGTAACTTTCGACAGACAGAGAGTATATATATATATATATATATATATATTTTATGACCAGGGTTTTACAAAGAAAATCAACAATGAACTTAAACTAAAACCAAATTAATATGCTAAAACCTTATGGATTAATCCATATCACATATATCGTATAAATCAAATTTCAAATCTACAAGAGAGATAACAATATTTTGGCCTCACAGCCCAAAAACCCCAATTACAATTTACCATAAACTAAACATTAAAAACAAGTAATACTTGAGTAAATTATTGGATCGAACCCTGCTGAGGGTTTTCTACTAAATCAAACGCAGGAGAAAAATAAACTAATCTTTTAAATCATTAAATTACTGGAACAAGAGTTCGAAATTAAAAAAAAATCCATCCACTACCAACGCCAATGCCTTACGGCACTAAGTAAAATCATCTCGCTAGTTTTATTAACAGAGCATCTCTCTTTTAAGATAGAATCAAAATATATTTATAAACATAGTATATGGCCTCACATCCCTAACTCCACATTTATCAAAGAACTGCAATAACTAAATGTTGGAACTTTTACAACCGGCCTTTCGGCCTTCGAGGGATTTTCTTACTAGCAAAACAAATACTACAAAGTCAAAAGTAGAGACAATATTTAGAAAAAACAAATCGATTGTGTAGACATAACATCAATTCCTTACAGGAGTTCTCTTATCAAAATAATATTTACATGTTTTAGAGCGACAACTTATTAAACTGTTCAAAATTTCCTCAAAATAAGAAACCTGTCCATTTATTTTATCCATAGCAAGTTAAATACATTGCAGTCCTTCAACATCACTGTCGAGGAAGACTTCTTTTTTAAACCACTATTAAAATGGCATAAGGTAGAACCAAGGAGGTTACCATTGTTTTAACGACAAGGAAACATGGAAAAATAGTCCAAGCCAAGAGAACGTTGGTCAAGGCACGTTTTCCACAAGCCATAGAGCCACATGGAAACAATGGGACAGGTATTACTAGGACCAAAACACCATCAAACGTAGAGACCATTAAAAAATCAACACAGTAGTCCATAGTCGAATCTCTTGCACACGAAAATTACAAAGGTGAAACAAAAGTTTCATAAATGAAGTTTTGAGGAAACGATAAATTGAATAAGGGAAGGACTTACCCTAAATATATTTTTAAAGACTCCATGAAAGTGAAAACTTCAGCACCAGAGCCAGCCAAATAAGCCACACCAGCATAGCAAAGGATGAATGGTGTCGAGGATTGAGAACCTTGACTCCTCCATCATCGGTTACACCAGGAAGCTACACAATGAGGCAGATGGAGATGGGTTGAGATGTGCAAGAGAAAATGAATTGCAATTATAGCGACAGTGTTCACACCAAACAAGACAGACATCATTTTTCGAGGCTCATTAAACCCTAGGGTTTATGAGTTGACAAGCAAGTGACTCCCAGTTGTAGTCCGTAAACCTTCACATGGTCTCCTTAATGCAGCGTGGTGTCAAATTTTACCACCTTACCATATAGTTTCACTACCATTCCATTTTTCATTGCTCGAGACCCTATCATTTTATGATATGCTTGTATATTGAATTATGTTTAAGGTAAGATTGTTTCCTTAGGAAAAAACACTTAGGCCCTTGTTTGGGAGTGGTTTTAATTACTTAGCTTAGGATTGTGTTTGTAATAGCTAGCCTTCTTCCATCAATACCTGCACAATATATATATAAGTTCTACATTAGCCATGAATTCTAAGTAAGACATGTAACCCATTTTCCCCTAGTAACTAAGTAGGGTCAAATGAAATGGAAAGAAGAACATAAACACCAAGCATAACAACTTTATTCAATACAAAATAAAAGTGACATTTACGACAAGTTAAGAAGTGTCACGATAATAATAACTCGCAACATAAAATCATTGTAAAGAGACATTTATGATAAATGAATAAAAGACTAAACCTTCTTTCAAGATCATATAATTTTAGTTATCCCTTTTGGTACAGTTAGACCTAAGTCACAGTTTTGTGTATCGTAACTATATCCTTTAAATTAAAAGCATACTGAGATATTGTATGGATTCTTTTATCTGTTATAAATTACCGTTAGACCATTATTTTAATTTTTTTATTTTATTTTACAGAATTCAGAGATGTTACAATTTTACTTCATTTTAAATCTTTAAAAACTTACAAATGTAATCATAGAATCACATGTCACGAAAGAAAAATACTTGCAAAAACTTACAAGTAATTTATTATTTTTTTATAAGTTTAAATTGTATTAAAATCTAAGAAATCTATATAAAAAAAGGACAAAGTCATAAGGAGATAGAAAAAGAGTCCACATGTCAGTAGTAAGAAGCCACCACTTGGATTACAAATGCAATCATAGAATCACATGTCACAAAAGAAAAATACTTGCAAAATTATTCAATGTTACAAGTAATTTATTAAATGTATTATTTTTTATAGGTTTAAATTGTATTAAAAACTATGAAATCTATATAAAAAGGGACAAAGTCATAAGGAGACAGAATAAGAGTCCACATGTCAATAGTAAGAATGCACCACTTGGATTGCAAATGCAATCATACAGTCACATGTCACAAAAGAAAAATACTTTCAAAGTTATTCAATGTTACAAGTAATTTATTAAATTTATTATTTTTTTTTAAGTTTAAATTTTATTAAAAACTAAGAAATCTAAAAAAAGGATGAAGTCACAAGGAGAGAGAATAAGAGTCCATGTGTCACTAGTAAGAAGCCACCACTTGGATTATAAATGCAATCATAGAATCACATGTCACAAAAGAAAATACTTGCAAAGTTATTCATTGTTACAAGTGATTTATAAAATTTATTATTTTTTTATAACTTTAAATTTTATTAAAAACTAAGAAATCTATAAAAAAAAGGACAAAGTAATAAGGAGATAGAATAAGATTCCACATGTCAATAGTAAGAATCCACCACTTGGTTTAAAAGAGACAAGATATAAGCTATCAAACCGACTACTAGAATCGAGAGTTGAGAGAGTTTATTTAGAATCCCGCACGGGCTAGGGTTATGGCCAACATTTTCTACCAAAACATGACATATTAGACCACTGACCTAGAATTTATTATTCATACTAAAACTAATCATCATCTGAAATAAAGATAATAGGAGTAGTAGAATGCACGACACCTGATCCATCTTGTAGGGCACCCGACGACTATCCACATTCAATCTTGGGAGGAATTCGCTTGGAGGGAGTCTAAGCAGCATGATGATTTATAGAAGAATAAAAAAAGGATTTCTCGATAAGTTCATAAGCCAAGATATTGAGCTTTGCATTAACCTTTGTATTTAAATCCACAAGGGCATGAGTGAAATGACACATCCAATTTTTTAGACGGTCCATGCGAACATGCACACTAAGACCCTAAGAATAATATTGAAAATTCCCTTCCTCATATTCTAAAATCGATTGACCCAAAAGTGCCTTGGTAAGCAAGAATAAACCCAATTTTTTAGTGTAACAGGTATCTCTAGTTCGAGTGGCACCAACATCTTCTGCCATGTTTCCCATTTTATCCACCAACTTGTCATGCTTGGGCTTGCGATGACGCTCCTGAAGACGAGTCTCCATATCGTGAATTAGACCTTGAATCGAAGGAGGAACCATCTAGTCGGAGTAGGCTTTGGCTCCATCTTTCTCACAAATAACAGGGGGCATGTGAGAGCGGCAAGGACTAGCTATGGTTTTCTGCTCAGTGGTCATAAAGTGAACCATGGAAGAAGTAGAAGCAAGGTTGATGGAAACATAATGAGAGTTGCAAGGCCTATGGATTGCAAGAAGCCAAGCTAGAATTGAAAACCAAGAACATGACAGATGGAAGAGGGGTAGAATTTCAAGGTGTTGTATACCTATGCGACTACGAAGCTTAATCAGTAAGTCATTCCATCACATAATTCAGACCCATATAGGAATTTACGAGGGGCGAGATCACAATGAGTGCTATAGTAGAGGCCAGTTCCTTCAACATGAGGTCAATCCGAGATTTGCTACTTCACATGAGTGATTGGTATATGCTAATCAAAACAATGATATCGACGGACATAATACCGTCCATCAACCTTATGTACCAAACAAAACACCTTCCCAATGTTTTTCCTTAAATTATGCATCGTGGGGGATTCACGAGCTAGGTACGTGGGCATGTCTAGAATGACATCCAACATGGAGGAGAGATTATAGTTCTTGAGCCTTTGTGTCATATGTTTTCATTCTAAGATAAGGTGAATGTATAAATGCATTAATTATATTATTTAATGAGCTAATTAAAAGTTTATGTTAGTCATGAGTAGTTGAGGTGACAACTCTCGATGTTTTTGAGTTTTCAAGTAAAGGAAAACCTTGCATGGTTACGTTGCATGAGAAAGGATAGATTAATTTAATTCTATCTAACTTAATCTTGGCGAGTCAAGATGTTTGAGTAATCTGGAACTTCATTATAAGTTTTTCTTGTGATAGCTATAACTGGAAAGATGATTTTTCAAAGTAAGAAAATGTGTTGCTTGATGTTGTGTATGACTGTATAAAGGATTTATCCTTAAATATTAGATTCTAAGAGACTTGGTTGTTGTATAAAGTCTCTAGCGGACCCTTGTCTTGAGTTGTTTGTGATATTGGTTATTGTGGTCAAAACTAGATTTATTTACCAATTATACGATGAATGGTGTGTATACCAATATTGATGGTATTCCTGAACATTGGAAAGCAAAGATGTGTCTCCCTTTTATAGTGTCAGAAGAAAACCAGAGAAGGGTGAATACATTGTTTAGCATGAATTGGCTGTAGTCAATTCTCTGTCATGATGAGTAGCATGCATCTCTTATATTTACTTGTATTTACAACTGAATAACTTAGATTAGTGTGGTATGCATAGATTGCATAACTTGTCAGTTTTTTTATATGCTTAGCAATTGAATTAATTTCATAAGAAGGATGGTTGGTTTGTCTGTTGTGGACATGCTAACCTAGTCTTAATTTTTTTTTGTACATTATATGTATTTCTTGTACCCATGTGTTCCCTCCATTCTCCACTTGGTAGTTGGGTTGGGGACATAACAAGTGGCTGTCAGAGGTTGTTGTAGACTTGAATGTTGAATATCTAGTTGGTGTCTATGCCTATTATTCTTCTAGAACATGTTGATGTCTGAGTATGTGAAGCATGTTGATGCTTATTTCTATGAAGCCTTGTTTTAGCCAGGAAAAACCCGAGCCATATGAACGTGGGTGTTTATCATAATGAATTGTGATCAAAGTTTACGAATAGGAAATGAAATGCACCCATGCACTCTCCCAAGAGTTGGATCTTCCTACTAGCCCATATAATTGATGTGGAGTGGGTTGGGATCTCAGTTCAAAAAACCCTTCCAATTTGAACAGTTCTGGCTAGAACATCCAGATTTCAAGGAAAAAGTCAGAACTTGGTAGGAAGAACTAAGTGAATATGAGGGCTAGAGCATGTACAAGTTCCAATAGAAACTAAAAGGGATGAAAAATAGAATAAAAAAATGGAACAAGGAAGAATTTGGGAATATTTTCGCAGACAAAAAGCTTATTGAATCCTGCATCCAGGAGATCCAATTTGTGGGGATGAATGAAGGATACACCAGCAATTTGCAAATGGAAGAATTCAGACTTTGTTCTCAACTGGAGGAGCGAGAAAGGAAGGAGGAAATTCTATGGTGGCAGAAATCTAGGAGCTGGTGGTTGAAAGAGGGGGGGAGAAATATGAAAATTTTCCAGTGCTCGGTCGTCCAAAATAGAATGCAAAATAAAATATTCTCCATAAATAATGCTAGAGGTGAACGGGTAGAAACTAGGGAAGGTATAGATAATTCTCTAAACCAACATTTTTCTGGGATAATGTCAGAACCAAGGCAGGAAAAGCAAGAGGACATTGACCAAATTACCTAGTTCATACCGTATTTGGTCACCCAGGAGAAAAATGATCTGATGAAACTTGTAACCCTCCTGGAGGTAGAGGAAGTGGTTTTTCAGATGAAGGAAGGAACAACCCTAGGCCCAGATGGATTTATAGTTAAATTTTTTCTCCAATTCTGGGATCTGATCAAGATGGAGGTTTGAAGGATTGTGGAAGACTCCAGGGTATTCAAATGGATGCTTCTAGCCTTCAATGAAACCTTTATCACACTCATTCCAAAATGTGAGGGGGATGACTCCCCAGACAATTTTATGCCTATAAGCCTATGAAATGTCATCTACAAGATTACTACCAAAGTAATTGAAAATAGATTAAAGCCCTTCCTCCCCGACCTAATATCCTTGGAACAATAAGGTTTTGTGAAGGGTCGACAGATAACATATGGTATAATTCTAGTTCATGAATTGCTCCATTCCATAAAACTGCAAAAAATATTGAGCATAATGGTAAAGCTATACTTTGCAAAATATTACAATAAGCTTAAATGACAATTCATTAGAAGCATGCTCGAATCTTTTGGGTTTCGAAGAGATTGGGTAGATTGGATAATGAGGTTAGTAGCGTCATATTTCTTCTTTATTCTAGTAAATGGAGTCCCCTTGGAAACATTCAAATCGACAAGGGGGATTAGGTAAGGGATCCCTTATCCCCTTTCCTCTTTATTCTAATGGTGAAGGGGATGAGTAGAGCAATTGCAGCCTCTTGAGACAATAATGATATCAGGGGACTCAAAATTCACCCGTTAGCGGCCAAACACTCACCAAAAATTCGTGTATGACACAATGCTAATGGGTAACCCTTTAGTCCAGGAATCCAAGAGGTTTAAGAAATGTCTGTTGGATTTTGGAAAAGCCTCGAGGTTGGAGGATAATGGTAAAAAATCTCAGGTTTTCTTCTTTAATACGCCTAGGATTTCCAGAAAAAAACACCCGTAGAATCATGGGATTCCAGGAGAGCTCCCTTCCATCCAAATATCTAGGAATGCCTCTAGTGAATTCACTAGTGAAAAGAGGTTCCTGGAGGGAACTTCTTGACAAAATGAAAAAATGCCTGATGAATTGGACCCTAAGGCCCCTCGTTTTGGCTAGTAGAATGGTGCTGGTGAAATTGCTCCTTCAAGAAATTCCTACCTATCTTCTAACCACCTTGGCAGCCCCAAAAGTGATCATGAAGAAGATTAGGAACATGAAAATGGATTTCCTATGGAGTGGGAACAATAAAAAATAGAAATGGGCCTTGGTGAACTGGGAAGCGATATGTATGCCCAAGCATCATGGAGGATTGGGTCTCAAAGACCATGAGAAAGATAATATAGTGAGTGGGTCCGAGATATGGTGGAGATGGGTATCCCATGACAGATAACCGTGGGTGGAAGCATGGCATATCAAATACATAGATGGGTGGGATAAAAAAGAGCTCATCTTCTTCTCAAAAGATAGTCCGAGGTTTCATATATAGAAATCAGCTTGGCGGGGGCGGAGTTTGGTATAGGACCATAGTTTCTAGGAAGTTCAGAATGGATAGAAAACCTGGGTGTGGGATGATTCCTGGAAACAATTACCACCACTTGGACACGGTAAGGACTTCTATTGAATAAGGGAAGCTTGTGAATCCCAAGGTTTGATCCAGGTAAGCAAGATATGAAAAACTCCGACAAATGAGCATGAATTTCAAATATGCGCTGATAAGGAATGGTGGGCATGCTTAGGCCCAGGAGAAGAGGTGGAAAAACTAGAGGAAACCTTGGATGATCGAAGGATACGAAATCATCTAGGGAATGACAAGCTCCGGTGATGTTACGACCAAAAGGGTTATTTTACAACCAAAGAAGCTTATGATATCTTGATTGGAGCTGACATACAACCCATAGACAAAAAATGGGGAAATCTATGGAAAACTAAATTATGGCCCAAAATCACTATCTTTAGTTGGCTTGTTCTGAAAAACAAAATTCTAACCGGTGAAAATATCATGAAAAGAGGGATGGTAGCCCTTACCAATGCTGCATGTGTGAGTTAGAAGATAAGACCACCAACCACCTTCTAGATACCTACATTTTCTCATCTTCCATCTAGGACCATGGAGCAGAATTTTTCTATTGATCATACCGGATAAGAAAACACCCGGACAGGACCATTATCGAATGCACTAGCAAGCCCTTCACCAAACCCATCCTGAATCAATTATGGGATATTTTTCCCCACTTTGTGTTGGATTTTATTGTTGTTGTATCTCTTTGTCCCTTTCCCCAGGGATCTCAACCCAGGTTTAGTCCCTTCTTCTTAGCACAACAACTCCCGAGATATCGTCCTGACAAAGAAGAGCTCAGCTGGAAGCACCTACAACACATATGTTGTCTCACCAGATATATCTCTCTTGATGGGTAACTTCCTAAACCATATTTCCACAGTTGTGTGGGATGGTGTTTTACTTGGGGTGGATTACTCGTCTTTACTGTGCTCCAATAGATAAATTGTGACCCAATTCTAGGGGTGGATTACTTGTCTTTACTGTGCTCCAATAGCTACACTGTGACCCAACCTTTATTTATGCAACTTTAGTAAATAAACAACAGACATGCAGCATGATCATATCCAGTAATACAATGTGGCCATCATACATCTATTCATTTGTAAAAAAATATACAGTCATTCATTCACTACAATAATCACACATATATCTAAGCTACTTTCAGCATTCACACATATACACATAATATAACGTGGAAACCCATCCAAGTGAAAACCACAAGGTGCTCTTCATCTGGAATGAAGAAATAGATGCACCTTTCATCTGCGCACTAAGCTGCAAACTCTGCTCAAAATATTATTCTCTAACTTTACATACTCTTCCTCCTTCTCATGCTCTCTGGTATTCTCTCTTTTCTCTTTCTACTCTAATTCTACTAGTGATCCATACACAGCCTATATCAACTCAACCCTCCCTAATCATTTGTGCACTGAGCAACAGATCCTTCACTCTGATGCACTCAGTAGTACAAATCCATTAACAAATAATGCCTACTGAGTGTAGCTCGAGAGCCTAATCTGTCAATGTCTAATTGCGAACATCTAATTCAAGTCTAGCTCAAGAGTCTTACAAAGAGTCTAACCCACATATACCTTGGGTTCCTTCTTTTATAGCCCTATTACAAAATAAATACATATCCCATACGTACTTGATACAAACTCAATACTAACTCGATATAGACTCTATATAGACTCATTACAGACTCTATACTGACTCATTACAGACTTCTTCTCTATCGCTATCTCAGCCGACTTACTATATCCAACCAACAAGTTGTATTTCCTATTATAGAAACACATAATGGGAGGAACTATCATCCTGAATTACAAAGATGCCTTCACACATGTGGTTTCTGTCATCTCTAGCTGATCTCGTACCCATGATTATTAAGGCCTATCACTTTCTCAACATTATTCTTTACTGTCGTTTCTCAGTCGTTATGCTATTTGCACGCCTTATTCTATTGATATTATGCCGTACCATCTTGTGTCACATTCTATCCTTTTGTCACATCTTACTTATCTGGTGCATATTCCTCTTCCAACACTTTCTCTTCTTATTCTTCATCTCTTTTACTTCCTCTGTCGCGACATCCTTCCCCTTCTCCTTTATGTTTCTTCCTCAGTCATAGCTGCTTCCTCTTCTCTTTTGACTCTACTCCATACTTAGGCAAAATTCTACATTAATTATGCTCTACTATCCCTTGGCCGAACAATTCCCCAACACTCACTTGTGGCTCATCCCAAGCCACATGAAGCTATTGTTCCATGTACTAACTTTCACTGATTTTGTTCTGAAAATATTCTACAATTTTCACCACTTTCTCTACCTCTGTGCACATTTCTTCCTCTGTTTTTTTCATTTTCTCAACCAAGTCGAAACTAACGTGTTCTGGAATGACTTTTTGTACCGATGCTGCTACTTCACACACCTTCTGATGTACAATTTGGATGTATGTTCCTTCCAATGTTTGTTGCTTACTGTAGTTTTTATAACTTCTGTAGCTACTGACATTATTCCTAATCATGTGATGTATTTATTGTTCGAAGTAGTAGGATGGACAAGATGGGAGACCTTTTAGTATCATTGATTTTCCTTGTCTACATTTCTAGATTCGTCTCGGGATTATCCCAGGATTTTCCTTCCTCCCTTTAGAATATTCCTCGGTGTTATCCTTGAATGAGTATGTAACATCCAGGTAAGACTTAGAGCTTGCAACAGTTTCCTAGTCTAGCATCTGGTTAGTGTTTTTCTTTTCCTTAGTGCCGGTGAGGTCTACCATCCTATCAACGTCTTACCTCCATTCATTGGAGTGTGCCAGTTCAAATTTTTCTTGGAATTGTCATCACCTCTTTTGTTTTCAATGGTTTACAGTGATGATGGTGATGACGTTGGCCTTTGTTTCTTCTTGGCACTATCTGGACATTCGTTCATATCGGCAGGTTCTAGCAATGAATACTATGCATTGTGGCAACTAATTCCACAGTCTCATCTGGAGGCTTCGACAGGATGTCCTCTGGTCTTTGAATTATGGCCACCATTTCTACATTCATTCTCAACTCTTTTAAAACAATGTTGCTCTTGTGGGTATCAGAAGGTTTCCTCATTTTCATCCTTACTAAGTTTGTTTGAGATAGTTTTGCAGGGAGTCCTAGAACTGGCTTATTCTACAAGTATCTCCCGGCCTACGGTGGAAAGTATCCGGCATCATTTCCCTTACTTAGAACATGTGTTATAGCTCCCATCACAAGGCCCCTGGGGCCACTAGCACTAAAATTTTTACCATCCATACTTCTTCACAAGTCTTCTTTAACTCTGTGTCTTGGAAACAAAAATCGTTGTGGCATTATATGGGTGTTAATTGGAAATCGACCAACAGTAGAGGGTTTGTTCCATCGGTCAATCTTTCAAATATTCACATGTGCCATCATTGAGTAGCATAATGACAACACAAACCATCACGTGGGTCATCAGTATGAGTTCTTATGTGGAGGTGCCAACTACAACGTCCCTTTTTGCTATGATGTCATGATACTTATGGTGGAAGTGACCCTCAAATTCCCTTGGTGTCTACTGATCTAATAATTGACAATTGTCACATCAATAGGCCTTTTAAATAAATGTGCCAACACCCCATTGGTTTTATTTTCACACTTCCCTCTCTGCACTTCCTACGACATATACTTCTTCTCTCTTCTCATATCCTTCCTCATCATCATTTTCAATTTTTTTTTGTGAGACCTAGTCACAGTTATCAAAATAAGGCTTCAACCAGCTCCCATTGATGAGCCCTCTGACTTGTGTTCCATCTAATTTTTCCAATTTCACTGCTCCTCCATCAGTGATTTCCTTAACCATATATGGTCCTAACCAATGTGTCTTCAGCTTACCTGGGTGCTTGAAAAATTTGTTGTCATGCATAAGAACAAGGCCTCCAATTGAAAATTGCTTGATCTTAATGTGTCTGTCATGCCATACCTTCTACCTTTGTTTTCTTACATTTTGGTGAAATCCTACAATGAATCGTTCTTCTTCCAAATGGATTACCTGAAGCAATCTTTCTTTCAAAACATCACCATCTGTCATTTCCATGAGCATCACCACTCTTAAACTTGGTACAATATATTCCATAGGCATGATAACTTCTTGTCCATATACTAACTTGAATGGTGTTTGAAATGCTAACTTATTACATGTTGTGTGATATTCCCATAGTACTGCAAAAATATTCTGATCCCAATCATCCCTTCGTGTATTGCATACTTTGGCTAGCGGGTTTTCTAGAATCTTGTTAAATGCTTTGACCACTCCATTTGCTTATGGGTGATATGGAGTTGTTCTTCTATGTTGTATCTGAAATATTATCAGTTATTTCTTCAATCAATTGATTAACAAAGTGCATACCTTGATCGCTAATCAATATCTTTGGGCACCCAAACATTGTTACAACATTTTCAAATAAGAACTTTGTCGCTGTCGCAATAGTACAATCCTTGACTAGCACAACTTCTGCCCATCTAGTTAGGTAGTCAGTCATAGTGATAACATACCTTGCTCCTGTGTGCTTCCTTGCTGGACTAATAGGTCCCACGAAGTCAACAACCCATTTATCAAATTCCTGTAATTTGAGTTGTGGTACTAATGGCATTTCATCTCTTCGGGCTGGCTTGCATGTTATTTGAAAAACATCACAACTGTGACAGTAATCTCGAGCATATGCATGCACGGCAGGCCACTATAACCCTGCCTATAATACCTTATGCATGGTCTCCTTTCCTGCATAGTGTCCTCCTGCTACACTAGCATGTGCTTCACTTAAAATCATAGGTCGCTCATGTTCCAAAACACAACATTGAAGTATCTCATCAGGGACTAGTTTATACAAGTGGCCAGTAATCAATTAGAAATATGCAGCTCGCGTTACTAACTATTTCTTCTGTGCTATTGTAAATTCAGCTAGCGGAAAATCCATAGTCAGGCACTGTATGATATCTTCATATTGATCACCAAAGGCGGTTATCACAAACAGTTGCGCATCAGGAATATTATCTTCTAGACTAGTAGGTTATTGTCCACTCTCAATTCTTGATAGGTGGTCTGGTCCCAATTTCAATCGACCTAGTTTGAAAATGATCTCAAAGTCAAATTATTGGAAGAGGAGAAGTCACTGGTAGATATTCCCCCCCAATGCTGGCTTATTGACCAAATATTTCAGTGTAGAATGGTCAGTGTACATTTTGAAATGTCCCCCTAGCAAGTAATGTCTAAATTTTTGCAATGCATAAACCATCTCAAGTCCTTACCTCTATCTTATTGTGTAATTCTTCTCTGCAATTGATAACTTCCTACTAGCAAAAGAAATGGGGCGATCAATCTCTCCTTCCCCTAGTTGCATAAGTATCACTCCAAGCACAATAGAGGATGCATCGACATGAACATGACATTCCTTTTTCCAGACTGGACATACAAGTGTGAGTGAAACAACCATCTTGTTTTTTAGCTTGTCCAAACTCTCTTGGCATTCATCTATCCACTGAAATTTAGTGTCTTTTTTCAACAAACTCTCCATCAGGGCAGTCACTTGTGCATATCCTTTGATAAACTTTATGTAGTATCCCATATGTCCTAGTGTTTCTATTAACTATTTAACTGTGGTAGGTGGTGGTAAGTCAAGGATGATGACTATTTTAGCTGTATCAACCAAAATTCCATCATAACAGACCACGTGGCCTAACAGAGCCCCAAAAGGCGCACAAAAAATACACTTTCTCAAATTCAGGGAAATTTGGTACTAGTGGCACCGTTCTAGCACCATTCTAAGACTTTCTATGTGATCTTTTATAAGACCAAATACTGTCCAGTCATCAAAGTAGACTTCAAGAATTTTTTGTATAAAATCTTTAAATGCTACAACTACAATTCTAGAAAATATTGTAGGTGTATTCTTGAGTCCAAAGGGAATTACCATGTATTGGTAGCATCCCCACTCCGTCGCAAAGGTAGTCTTGTATCGATCCTCTTTTGCAATTCTTATTTGATGGTAACCCAAGAATCCATCTATAAATGAATACATTTCTTTTCCTCCAACATTCTCCAATACTTCATCTGTGAATGGAGTCGAAAATGGATCATGCAATAGGCATCATTTAATTTCCTGAGATCAACACAAATTCTCACTTCCCCTAGGATTTTTCTTGTCTTGTACTACAATTGAGTTGATCCATTCTGATTTGTCAATTGTTTTATTACACCTGCCTCTATCATTCGATCAAGTTCAACTTTAACTTTCTCTTTGTAATTCGGGTTAAATCTGTATGGCCATTGTTTGACCGGTTTTGCATCGGGCCTCAAGAGTATCTTCATTTTTCCAAGGTCCCCAACTATGCCTTTCATTTCAGAAAACTTTGTAGGGAATAGATCCTGAAATTCATGTAGCAAGTCAGCGATATTTCCCACAGTCTCTTCGTCCCAGTAATCTCCAATATTAGCAAACTTTGGGTTTTCAACCGACCCAATATTTACTTTCTTAATATTGAGTGGTTTTAAAAACTGGTCAGTGGAGATAGTGACTCCTTCCACTATACGTATACCTTATGAATAAAGTATATTTATGTCAAGTGGTTCATCATCATCCGATTCTCCTTTGATATTATAACACTCCATATAGTTGTGTATAGTCATGTTGCATTGCTGGAAATTCATGTCTACGACCGAGATTTATTCAAAGATATTTTCCTTTATTACCTATAACATAGCATCAACTATCGGGTGTTCACTTGCGAACTCAAATGTCTAGGTGAAGCTTACAGCTAATCTTTCTCATTCAACAGTTCCTCGTTGCAGCTCTACTAATGTGTACCAACTTCTAGGTACCATTTCCAAAGTGTGGATGAATCGATGAAACCATTCTTGTCGCGAATGTTCTTGCAAATTCGTGGGATAATGCTCAATATGTCTCCCAGGATATTCCAGTCCTGTATATTTATGATCAGGGAAACTAAGCTCTTCACCAAATATGATCTCCATTAATATCCTACACTGTGGCCATTCGGAGATAGACTATTTGTGTGTACCCCACCATCTAGTGTTCATAACTTTTAACACATAGTCCAAATTGGACAATTGTTATGATTCTGTGAATTTTTATTCAAATTCTACCAGAAAAGATGCAAGGTTATGTAATCCTTCATATGTAGGCAGCGCACTTGCTTTGGCTCCTACCCTTTGGAAAAATCTTGTGATTCTTTCACATCTTTGTATGGAGATTTCATGTATCTTGTTCTACCAATTTTCTAGGGCATTGCCTGAGTTGGACGTGCACGAACTTACACTCCTCCAACTCAATTTTCCATCAACTGTTGGATTGATATAGTATTCCTTTGAAGACATGATATTATACAACTGATCTAGATAATTGTAATTCTCTTCACTATGCACAGGCTCAACATATCTCTGTCCTTCAAGCGGATCAATTCGCACAACCACTCTATTTCATAATCTTCAAATGATAAGATCCTTTTCCTGAAGTTTATAATGGTTTGGTTGTCTATTTCCCAATCAATTCCTAGAAGTGCAGGATATGGATTTGTGTCAGCGACAATGTCAATAAATTCAAATTTGACATATGATCTAAAGCCTTCGAACTCTATAGGCACCTAATTTAGTCTACCAATTGGTAGAACCTTGGACTGGTTCGCAAGCCTTATTTGAATAGTAGACTAGTCCAATCGTGGCTTATTCAAGATCTCCCATGTTTGTATTGTCAATATGTTGACATCCGAGCCTAAATCTAATATAATATATTCCATATCATAATCTCCTATCTACATAGTCATTCGTAGTTCTCAATCTGTCTTCATTTTTTTGCCGATATGATTAACTCTTTTTTCAGGTCGTAGGTCTTCTAGGGTTTCTTCTATTAGTGCTGTCAGTTCTATGACAACATCTTTGTCATTGATTAGTATTAAACAATTTTTGAAAAATTATTTAAGCTTACTAACCTTTTTCATTGGAGGCTTCCTGATTAGCTGTTCAAATCGTTCGGGCATAGTATTGACTTGTCCAGACGTCGACAGTTGATTAGCATCAACAAATTCCGGTCGCACCTCCAGGAAGAATTATTTCTTGTGTTGGAAATCTAGTGGAGCTTTCTTTTGTGCCATGGGTTTGACCCACGGTTTTCCTTGTCATGTATTTTGGTCTTCTCCTATCACAACACCTCCTATTGTAACTACAACAATGTGATGTTCTCTTGGTTCGACAGAAATCATTTGAATATGCTGATTGGGATTGGGATTCTGATAAATGCACCGAGTTGGGATTAACAACAGTTCTATCCTGCCATTTCGCAATAAGTTGCATACACTATTCGATAGTGTGGTCAAATGCTTTACAATATGTACAATTTTTTCGTAGGACTTTGACAATATCGAGAAAAATGTCAAGGCTTCCCACAATTATAACATATGACTTGGCCTCTTTCTTGACCAAATCCTCCTCCTTGTTGTTGTGCACGACCTCTAAAGTTTCCACCCCCACTTTTTCATTAGAGGAAATTTGAGGTCTAAAATGGGCATCCTAAGGAAAATAATAGCTAAAATAATAAAATAATATTTATTAATTTTGGAGGAAGAAAGAAAAAACTATTTTTTTTGTATTTGTTAAGGTAAAACACCGAAAGAGCTCCTTTAAGTTGGGGAGATATGCTAAATTAACACCCATGTATTGTGGAACATTTGAAATATTGGCAAGAGTTGGACTAGTGGCATATCAATTTGCTTTGCCACCTAATCTTAGAATACATAATGTCTTTCATATTTCCATATTGAAAAAGTATGTGCACAATGCTACTCATGTGATTGGATAGAATGTTATTTAGGTAGAACCCGAAGGATATTTTCATGTGGAATCGGACTGTATTCTCAATAGGAGGGAAATTTTTCTCCAAAATCGCAGCATTGGATAGGTAAAGGTGCAATGGAAACACCTCAGTCCAGATGAAGCAACCTGGGAATTGGAGAGCCATATGAGGGAGACATATCTAGGTCTGTTCTAGGAAGACTCAGAATAAAACTAAGCAACATCAAGGATGATGTTAAACTTAAGGTGGGGTGTTTGTAACACATCTATAACTAAAAAATAAATATTTTTATTTATTTGAGAAAACATTATGTTAAAATTATTGTAAAATTTTTATGACCAAGTTGGTCAAGGATGACTGTAATTGAATATTTATTTTATTTAAATAATTAAATGGATAGACACCTATCCAAAGGAGACTGTTGAAAGAGTGTTCACTGACCCACTAGGAGGAATGAGTAGTTGTAGAAGGATGAATGACAAGTGGCAGCACTAGCATTTCACTTTCTAGTTGTTGTGGGAAGCAAAATCCCTAAAAAATTGGTCATGTTCCCTGAGAGGAGGAACTGAGCAGGTGGCTCATTTAATTTCAAAACTAACCCAAAGACCTAGGAAATCTTATAAATACCATCGAATTGAGCAGGAGCCTCACTACATTCTATTCCAAGTGAATGAACCTTGTGATTGCTGCAAACTGAAAAGTCAGGCACACAAGGAATTTGATGAGGGGATAGCTAAAGTGAAATTGTTGAGTTAAGTTTGCTATTGAGTGCTAAGTTGCAGAGAGTTCTGTGTGTGCTGTTACACAACAATTTTTCATCCTAGTGGTTCAGTGAGTAGGCTCGGGGGTCCTAAGCAAGTAATCTTGGCTGCTTCAGGATATGGTTGGGTGGAATAGTCTCCTTTGGGTGTTTATCCCCCTTCCTGCAAATTATCTAGGTTCTAAACTGTTTGTTGTTTATCTATGATTTTATTCTATATCTGTATTTGTTTATACAAAATGTGTATCATTTACAGAGTTTTAATGGTAACTATTCTATATTGTATATGCTCTGAAAAATAAAAGCTGTAGTTATTTTTTTATGATATTATAAACAAATTTTCTAATCTACATTACTCTAATGGATTTAAGATCCATCATTATAGTCATAGGTTATGATAATTAGTGATATACATACAATTTGTTTCTCATTCAGCTAGTACTAGTACATTACATCTAATATAATTAGAATTGATAATTTCCAAACTAGAGTTCGAATCCCGCTCTTATCACTTGGTATACCTAAGATTTAGTTAGACATTATTATTTATCATATTTTCTTATCAGTGTTAACCAAAATAGGGTTTAAAGAGTTAAGTCTCATCTCTTGTAGAACCTCATTTAAAACCTTACAGACTCAACCGAGTTATATTAAAAAGGCTTTCTATGTAAATATACATTACAGTATTAAACAACCGTAAACATTTATACTCAAAGTTTTCCACTACAAACCTCGGGAAAGTATTATTTCACAGTACAATATTAGTATAATTTATGTAATTATATATTAAAAACCCTAATGAGTGCTAATTTCAACAAATCAAAGATGCAAACCTGTAACTTTCGACAGATAGAGAGTACATACATACATACATACATACATACACACACACACACACACACACACACACACACACACACACACACACACACANATTAATATGCTAAAACCTTATGGATTAATCCATATCACATATATCGTATAAATCAAATTTCAAATCTACGAGAGAGCTAACAATATTTTGGCCTCACAACCCAAAAACCCCAATTACAATTTACTATAAACTAAACATTAAAAACAAGTAATACTTGACTAAATTATCGGATCGAATCCTGCCTAGGGTTTTTGACTAAATCAAATTGAGGAGACAAAAAACTAATCTTTTAAATCATTAAATTACTAGAACAAGAGTTCAAAATTAAAAAAGAATCCATCCACTACCAACGCCAATGCCTTACGGCACTAAGTAAAATCATCTCGCTATTTTTCTTAATAGAGCATCTCTCTTTTAAGATAGAATCAAAATATATTTATAAACATAGTATATGGCCTCATGTCCCTAACTCCACATTTATCAAACAACTGCAATAACTAAATGTTGGAACTTTTACAACCGGCCTTTCAACCTTCGAGGGATTTTCTTACTAGCAAAACAAAACCTACAAAGTCAAAAGTAGAGACAATATTTAGAAAAAAAAAATCGGCTGTGTAGACATTGGCATCAATTCCTTACAGGAGTTCTCTTATCAAAATAATATTTACAAGTTTCAGAGTGACAACTTATTAAACTGTTCGAAATTTCGTCAAAATAAGAAACCTGTCCATTTATTTTATCCATAGAAAGTTAAATACATTGCAGTCCTTCAACATCACTGTTGAGGAAGACTTTTTTTTTAAACCACTATTAAAATGGCATAAGGTAGAACCAAGGAGGTTACCATTGTTTTAATGACAAGGAAACATGGAAAAATAGTCCAAGCCAAGAGAACGTTGGTCAAGGCACATTTTCCACAAGCCATATAGCCACAGGGAAACAATGGGATAGGTCTTACTAGGACCAAAACACCATCAAACGTAGAGACCATTAAAAAATCAACACAGTAGTCCATAGTCGAACCTCTTGCACACAAAAATTACAAAGGTGAAACAAAAAGTATCATAATTGAAGTTTTGAGGAAATGATAATGTGAATAAGGGAAGGAATTACCCTAAAGATATTTTTAAAGATTCCATGAAAGTGAAAACTTCAGCACTAGAGCCAACCAAACAAGCCACACCAACATAGCAAAGGATGAATGGTGTCGAGGACCGAGAACCTCGACTCCTCCATCATCGGTTACACTGGGAAGATACACAATGAGGTAGATGGAGATGGGTTGAGATGCGCAAGAGAAAATGAATTGCAATTATAGCGACAGTGTTCATACCAAACAAGCCTAGACATCATTTTTTGAGGCTCATTAAACCCTAGGGTTTATGAGTTGACAAGCAAGTGACTCCCAACTGTAGTCCGTAAACCTTCACGTGGTCTCCTTAATGCATCGTGGTGTAAAATTTTACCATCTTACCATATAGTTTCACTACCATTCCATTTTTCATTGCTCGAGACCCTATCACTTTATGATATGCTTGTATATTGAATTATGTTTAAGGTAAGAATGTTTCCTTAGGAAAAAACACTTAGGCCCTTGTTTGGGAGTGGTTTTAATTACTTAGCTTAGTATTGTGTTTGTAATAGCTAGCCTTCTTCCATCAACATCTGCACAAAATATATATAAGTTCTACATTAGACATGAATGCTAAGTAAGACCTGTAACCCATTTCCCCCTAGTAACTAAGTAGGGTCAAATGATATGCAAAGAAGAACATAAACACCAAGCATAACAACTTTATTCAATACAAAATAAAAGTGACATTTGCGAGAAGTTAAGAAGTGTCGCAATAATAATAACTCGCAACATAGAATCATTGTAAAGAGACATTTATGATAAATGAATAAAAGACTAAACCTTCTTTCAAGATCATATAATTTTAGTTATCCCTTTTGGTACAGTTTTGTGTATCATAACTATATCCTTTAAATTAAAAGCATACTGAGATATTGTATGGATTCTTTTATCTGTTATTAATTACAATTAGACCATTATTTTAATTTTTTAATTTTATTTTACACAATTAAGAGATGTTACAATTTTACTTCATTTTAAATCCTAAAAAACTTACAAATGTAATCATAGAATCACACGTCATGAAATAAAAATACTTGCAAAAACTTACAAGTAATTTATTATTTTTTTATAAGTTTAAATTGTATTAAAATATAAGAAATCTATATAAAAAAAGGATAAATTCATAAGGAGACAGAATAAGAGTCCACATGTCCGTAGTAAGAAGCCACCACTTGGATTACAAATGCAAGCATAGAATCACATGTCACAAAAGAAAAATACTGGCAAAATTATTCAATGTTACAAGTAATTTATTAAATGTATTATTTTTTATAGGTTTAAATTGTATTAAAAACTATGAAATCTATAAAAAAAGGACAAAGTCACAAGGAGACAGAGTAAGAGTCCACATGTCAGTAGTAAGAATCCACCACTTGGATTACATATGCAATCATAGAATCACATGTCACAAAAGAAAAATACTTTCAAAGTTATTCGATGTTACAAGTAATTTATTAAATTTATTATTTTTTTATAAGTTTAAATTTTATTAAAAACTAAGAAATCTAAAAAGAAGGACGAAGTCACAAGGAGATAGAATAAGAGTCCATGTGTCCCTAGTAAGAAGCCACCACTTGGATTACAAATGCAATCATAGAATCACATGTCACAAAAGAAAAATACTTGCAAAGTTATTCAATGTTACAAGTAATTTATTAAATTTATTATTTTTTTATAGGTTTAAATTTTATTAAAAACTAAGAAATCTATAAAAAAAGGACAAAGTAATAAGGAGATAGAATAAGATTCCACATGTCAGTAGTAAGAAGCCACCACTTGGTTTAAAAGAGACAAGATATAAGCTATCAAACCGACTACTAGAATCGAGAGTTGAGAGATTTTATTCAGAATCCCGCACGGGCTAGGGTTATGGCCAACATTTTCTACCAAAACAAGACAGATTAGACCACTGACCTAGAATTTATTATTCATACTAAAACTAATCATCATCTGAAATAAAGATAATAGGAGTAGTAGAATGCTCAGCACCTGGTCCATCTTATAGGGCACCCGAGGACTATCCACATTCAATTTTGGGAGGAATTGGCCTGGAGGGAATCTAAGCAGCATGATGATTTACATAAGCATAAAAAAAGGATTTGTCGATAAGTTCATGAGCCATGATATTGAGCTTTGCATTAACCTTTGTATTTAAATCCACAAGGGCATGAGTGAAATGACACATCCAATTTTTTAGACGGTCCATGTGAACATGCACACTAAGACCTTAAGAATGATATTGAAAATTCCCTTCCTCATATTCTAAAATCAATTGACCCAAAAGTGCCTTGGTAAGCAAGAATAAACCCAAGTTTTTAGTGTAATAGGTATCTCTAGTTCGAGTGGCACCAACATCTTCTGCCATGTTTCCCATTTTAGCCACCAACTTGTCATGCTTAGGCTTGCGATGACACTCCTGAAGACAATTCTCCATATCGTGAATTCGACCTTGAATCGAAGGAGGAAGCATTTAGTCAGAGTAGGCTTTGGCTCCATGTTTCTCACAAATAACAGGGGGCATGTGAGAGCGGCAAGGACTAGCTATGGTTTTCTGCTCAGTGGTCATAAAGTGAACCATGGAAGAAGTAAAAGCAAGGTTTGTGGAAACATAATGAGAGTTGCAAGGCCTATGGATCGCAAGAAGCCAAGCTAGAATTGATAACCAAGAACATGACAGATGGAAGAGTGGTAGAATTTCAAGGTGTTGAATACCTATGCACCTACGAAGCTTAATCAGTAAGTCATTCCATCACATAATTCAGTCCCATATAGGAATTTACGAGGGGCGAGATCACAATGAGTGCTAGAGTAGAGGCCAGTTCCTTCAACATGAGGTCAATCCGAGATTTGCTACTTCACACGAGTGATTGGTATATGCCAATCAAAACAATGATATCGACGGACATAATACTGTCCATCAACCTTATGTACCAAACAAAACACCTTCCCAATGGTTTTCCTTAATTATGCCTCGTGGGGGATTCACGAGCTAGGTACGTGGGCATGTCCAGAATGACACCCAACATGGAGGAATTATTGAATTGATTTAATACACTAAATAAGTTTAATTATAAAATAATGTTACATAATGCATTTGGCAAATGATCATTTATTTACTAATTTAGAACTAGTGAAATAATAATTAGAATTTCAACACTATTCTTAAAATTCTATTTCAAAAGTATAATTTTTTTTCAAGCCGAAAAGAAAGTAACTTGATATTCAATTTGAACCAAAGTTACATCGATGCATAACTATAGTTCAACCTTTATCCAAAAGGCATATAAAATCCGTAGACCCACTCTCAAAATATATCCTTCATACTATACAATCTAGACCATCTCATAAGGACTGGCAAAGACTTCAACAAAACAATAACTGGTCATACAACTTTGAGTCAACACTCTTTCACCATATAGCAAAACTGACTATATCAAATATTAGTTCTATCTATAAAAAAATACTACAAGAAAAATACCAAACTAGACTAGAAGAGTGAAATCACTCATTTGTCAATAATCATCTCATCAACGGATTCCTCGAAATGAAGGAGGCCATCTAAATGACCCACAACTTCCTTTGATAAAGCATTAACATCCCTATTGAATTCCCTGTAAATATGTGAAATTGTTAACTCAACGAAGGTCTCCTTTAATTCCATTATCTTGCATGGAGGACATTAAGATTGGATTTCCCAGAAACTTCATCAATTATGACCTTAGAATTACCAACAACTTGAAGAAACTAAACACCCTTTTTTCCAGCAAACCATAAGAGACCCCATAAAGCTAGCAGTTCAACCTTTGTATTAGATCTTGCTCCAACCTCCCTCTTGAGTTTAGTGTAATGATCTCTTTTGATTTTGAGCAGCATTCTAACTCCATATATACCCTTATTTTGTGTCCCATCAAAAAAACATCACAAAATAGAATTCATAGTATTGAAGTTGTAATACTCCTTAACTTCACTTTGGAATTATAAAATTCTATAAACCTAGGCATGGCTCAATAACATACTTAAGAATTAAGAATGGTAATAATTTTTACCTTCGAAAATAAAGCAATTTCTTAATTTCCAAACTTCTCGAATAACAAAAATAAGAAGTTTTTTATATTTTGACAATTTAAAAACCAATTCAATATGCTATTCTAAAGGTTGAATTCATCCTCTGAAATTCAACAATATCATTGATGATGTGTACACATGTCAATGGTATGTAAGAAATTCAAATCATTAATTTACTCGTGAAGTTCATGTAAGTTCGTTGGTTTTGCGAGTCATGACGCTTTGTTATTACTTTTATGGGCGACAAATACTCTACATGCTGTAGAGAATTAAATGCGATGGCAGTCGCACTGTCTGCCGTCAGATCCTTTCCAAAGTAAGATCCAACGGCGGACAGTGCGACCGCCGTCACATTTAATGCTCTACAGCATGTAGAGTATTTTTCGCAACTTTTATAAGTGGAAAGCACAAACTGGAATGTCAAAAGTTTTGATAAGACTTTTTAAAATCAAAAGTTTTGTTAAGACTTTTTAAACACATGTAAGTTGACTTTAAATATTCATTATATTTAGCATAAATACAATATAACTTATATCCATTTCACATTTTTTCTAGGAGTAGTTGGTTATATACGTTACACATTTTAAACATTTAAAAACAAATATTATACATAAAACTTTTTAATTTTAATTCAAATTACACATTTTATGTTAGTATAAATAGTTATATTCTTTTTATTATTATTATTTATGTTTTAAAATATAAAATACGAAAATATAAAATACATATATTTTTTAATTTTATTTTTATATTATTTTTAACCAAAAACATATTTCAATTGATATTTTATCTTTAATCATAAATAAGTCTAAAGCTAAATTGCGAGGAAATATATATATATAATGATGGTGGTTAACGTCCCTTGAGACCAAGCTTTGGTTTATCGGACCTAAAGAAACGAATTATTTAGTTTGTTTTAAAATTTTATTTTTATGCTCAAAGAGCTTGGAGAGAAGCGTCTCGAGCTCACTATAATTTTGACAAGTTAAAAGGCTAGGAAGGTTGGTATTGAAACAAATATTATGGAACTGAGATCTAATGTGGGTGTATGTAGGGAACTCTAAGAGGAAGTGATTTCCATCCTCAATGTTCATATTCTCACAAAGATGGCAGATCCTTTCCATCCATGGTGTTTTAGAAACTGCCCAACGACCTGTTTCACTATGGAGCTTGTGAGAGTTTGTTCTTATCTTGGCTATATTGTTTTTTTCTTTGAACTAGTTAAAACAGAGAGATACTTTTGATCTTCTAGAGTAGGGTCAATGACCTCCTTATAATATCTTAGTTTTATTTTAGCCTCTAAATCTTTCTCACACCACATTTTCTCTTTAAACTTAGAAGTAACAAAATTTTTAATGTTATTAATATTTTGCAATGCAACAGTTTCGTCGATCTTCGAATGGTTTAACCAGGCCCTGCTATCTTTATACCAACCTCTCTTGGGTCCTAGGTGGTTTTGGCTGGAATTTAAAGCTAGCTTAGGAAGTCTATGGTCTCCCACGTTATTGGTTTTGTGCTTGTAAAATAGGAGCCAGACTCTCGATAGGGGAAATACCCACTTCAAGAAGGAGAATAGGGTAGGGTGTATTGCTTTTAATTTTGAGGTTATACGTTATAAAACACTTCTGAATTTGTTCAATCTTTTTCCAGGACTCTCTAGAGATGTTGCAACCCCAAACCTCATACCCATACAAGATAACAGGAATGACCACATCACAAGGTTTGTTGCTTTACAATTATTTTCGAGACCAAAATAAGTTTTCCACCCTCCATTAATCCTTTTCTCAATGCTATAATTCTAGTTGAGCTTTCCACCACACACACACACACACACACATATTCAAGATGCTTTATATTTATTCACACAAAAATGAAAAGGCTAAATTGTTTGCAAAGGTAGGAATAGACCATTTTAATAATAATTTGTTTAATCAAAATGTCGTTCATTGTGATTATGTGCGATAATTTTTTTTATAATACATTATATATTATTTTTATGATTTTATAATGATTAAATGTTATGATTTTTTTTAGTTGTTGTTGTTGTAGGATTAGCATGTGTTGTTGGATTTTTAAGTGTCTCCTCTCAACTATCTTACAATGTTTGAACTCGTTGATATTCGAGTTTGATATGGATAAACACATACAACTTAATTGATAAACATATTCATAGAATGCAACAAAAAATAAAGAAAGTCTTATATTGTATGTGTTTGAAGGCATTACATTTGTATTAGAGAGATAACTCATTAGAGGACAATTACAAAATTATACTTGAGTGTGTATTTATACGCACTTAAGAAGTGGGGTGTCCTCCTTAAAGGGGTTATGTGCCCACATAAGAATTTTTAGGTTACTGTTAACCATAGTCTAGATTTACAATACAACACAAATGATTGTGAGTTATGGTCAAATGGAAATAGTACATTATTCTTAATTTTGTCCCTTAATTTGAACAATAGGTCATAAAGAAGAATAATGATTATACATGTGTGTAATACCCCTGGCCTAAACACTTAGCTTGATAAATGTATTTATGTAAATGACTATGAGTGCCCAAGTGGCCGAAACTAATTGTATATTTTTAAATATTAATAAAAATCTACATCTAGCCGTGGCTAAGGATGCACACTGAGAAGATCGGGGACTCATGTATTCACGAGAGATATTGATGGGGTTGTAGATGACCTAGGGGGTTATCTTATAACTCTGTTTTAACCCTATAGACATCAAAGAAGACCTTATGACCTTAAGTAAGCCTAAACCTCTTTAATTAACCTTAAGCCTAATTTAGGGATTAAGTGAGGGTTGAAAGTGATTATGTGGGGGATTAATTGTATTGACACGTTTAACATGGTGAAGGGAGTTCTCATGACAAATGTGGAATTGCTCTTGGGACGGGAAGAGCCCAGAACACAAACCATGAAGCCCAAAATGCAGTACATGAAGAAAGAAGGAGAACACAAAGAGCTTTCAAATGCAGTAAAGGAAAAAAAAACGAAGAGAAGAATGTCAATCCAGAATCACTAGTAGAATGGAAAACCATGTTTAGAACCTGAGTGAATTCTCTGGTTGAATGATACACATTGGTTGTCGGGATGTATGAAATCCTGAGTACCCAAACTTGAGTCTGCGAGTTAAATTGTTATTGTAACCATGTTCATGCTTGTCTATGGTTGCTTCAGTGAAATGGGAAATGATGCATGCAATTAATTTTTAGTGGAATTTTGAGCATTAAGAATTGTGATGGTCATTATTGTTGTGCTAGCAGAAGGAAGATAAGGGAATGAATTGCATTGTTTGACATGGAATTGGTAGTGAGCCAATTATCCTTATTATCAAATGTGAAGTCTTGAGAACCCTGAGACTGTTGAGAAGTCTAGTTGATGAGTGCATGAGTTTCATCTCGATGGTGGTGTTCCGCTGAGAGATAAATGAGCAAAATTTCCTATGGTTGGGTGGAGCATCGTTGCCAAAAATATAGCTGTTAGATAGTTTGAATTCAGATAAGTGCTTGAAGCTGTATTATTTATGCATTCATTATTTATCCTATTATGTGAAGGAACATAATCTGATTGTTGTACTTGTTAATTAAATTGATTAATTGCTAGATAAATTGAATGCTCTGAATAGGAATTGATAATATTACTAGTTTCATTGTGTATTTTAGCAATGTAATTGATTGAATGGATATAATCCCTTGTTGGAAGTTGGCAGTTAAGTCAATGAGATTCCAAAGAATGTTTAATGCTTTCTGAGTAAATGAATTGGAATAGTCTACTAGTATTGAAATGGGTAAATTGTTTATCATATTCAAACTTTGTATTTTGGTTTCTAGCATTCCTTTGTGTGGATGAATGTGTTATGTCTCTGAATAATCTACATTTCAGTGTTATGGTCATTTCATGATAGAAATGTTAAAGGTAAACATTTACAATTTTTCTTGTTTGGGATAGAATTCCTCCACTGAGGCCACTGCAAGGTAAAGGGTGATATTCCTTAGCTTTAACATATGCATACCTAGTCCTGTAGAAGGTTGTTAAACATGTTATGGTATTCTTTCTTGATGGGTATTCTTGGTTGTGGATCATGATATTCTAGATTCAGATATGTTATTGTAGAGCCGTGTGTGTACCCCAACTTTAATGTACACTCATCCCAGCAGGGGTTGCGAGGGGACATTGTCCCCCCACAAGGGTCTGAGGGCCAGCAGGCCCCCACCAAGGGGTTTTAGGAAAAAGACCCTGAAAGAAATTTTTGGGATGTTTGTTGGCCAATAGTTTATGGGCCCATGGTATTGTAATACAACTATGTATTTATTGTAGAATTGTAAAAAAAATCTCTATGATTGTGTGAGAGAGAGTATTAGAGAGTGAAGAGGAAGTGAAATAGGTTTGTTGCATGTTGTATCCCTTCATTTGGCTGGATGGTATAATAATAAAAGGACTAGAAATTTCTATGTTGACGTAGCCCATCTTGGGTGAACCATGCTATATTGGTGTCTCTCTTGTAATGTGTTTTTGTTTTAATATTTGCATCTTGTTTAATTGTTATTGCTCTGTGATCCTGTTTTTGAAATAGGTACAATTTTATAATAGGTACAAGGTCTTGTAAATTGGTCTTTGCGGTAACAATCAATTGTCTAAATAATGTTTCAGAGTTAAGGTTTAACAGTAACTCTATTCCACAGCCTTAATGTGAATGAGATCTAATACTAAAAGACTTGTATGAAATTCCATTGTTTAGTTATTAATCCTAAGAAGCAATCTATTGATTTGTATGAGTATTGATTGTTAGTTGAAATCCTGTAAATTGCAAGTTTAGTCATTTTCTCATTATGTTTATGTGTTAATCAGATAACTTGACACGTGTCTAAATGGGTAAGGTTTCAGTGTTGAGATAAGGTAGAAGAACTATTATTTTTTAGACTTAAACTATTAAGTTTCAAACCTAATCTGTGGCTTAGTCATTTTCTTAAAAATGGTTTAGTGTTAAACCTTTGAAATCGAAGAAGTCGTTACTGTGATTTTAGTGTCGATGTGTCAATGCGAACGTGCCGATGTCAGGATAGACATATTAAAATGTTAATGTGTTTACATGTCGGTGTCGAGGTTCCAATGCTAATGTGTCGATGTCAGGATCGACTTATTAAATGTTAATGTTGAGATTCCAATGCCAATGTGCCGACATCAGGATCAACTTATTAAATGTTAATGTTTTTACATGTTAATGCGGAGGTTTAGGTGTCGAATTTGGGATACCTAAGTTCCAAGGTTAGGACATCAACATAAAAAAATGGTTTTAATGCATATAAATTATGTGTCGACTTATGAGGTCCAACATGTCGACGTCAGGGAAGGTTGGATCTCGACGTCGAGGCAGACATTGTTGTAATATTGGTCAATACTGAGAGGGGTGTGAATCAATATTGTTAAATTTTTACCATTTTAACCACTTATTAAAATTTAATCAAAACATATAATCAACAAGATACACAAAACACATATTTTTATTGTGGAATCCCAATTGGGTAAAGCACCAATACTTCCTATTACTGCAAAATTGTTATTTACAAATAGTTTTTCCTGCTTCTACAGACAAGGATGGTATTACACCCTATCTACCAGCAATTATTGGAAGGAGGATACAACCCCGTGTTTTGTCAACTACAACAGACAGGATGCTACTACACCCTATTTACCAGCTTCTACTGGAAGGAGGCTACAGCCCCCTATTTTGTCAGCTACAACTGATAGAATTCTACTACACCCTATTTACCTGCTTTTGTTGGAAGGAGGATACAATCCCCTGCAATCATGTTTCCTGCCCTAGCACCACCCTACCACCCTGATATATTTTTAGTAATATTCCAGACTTATTTCCCCTTCAATCTCTGTCACACTCACTAGTCTCTGCTTCTTCTTCTATGATATGGACCCCAGAGACAATTTCTCTCACTCATCCCTTTGTGTATAAATACCTTCACGTTTCCTGCAGATGCATATCTTCACCATTGGCCATTTCATTCTTCGATCGCGTCTCTTCTTGAGAACTCAATTCCTCATTCTAACACTGATCCATCAATTCATCCACCTCCGTCGTGATTCTTCAAAAACAACTAAAACAATTCCCTGTTAATCGATTTACTATTTAATCTTCTAGTCGTGGCCTTCCGCAATCTTCATTTTTGCAACCATCTTGAGCCGTTAATTTTATATTGTGCTTTTTCCTGACCATAGATCTAATGTTAGGATGTGATATGAGGATTTTCGAACTGTGACATTTCTCAAAATGTCTTTCCGCACTTAGATTTCTGCATCAACCATTCCACACATTTGATCTCCTTTAATATTTATGTGACCATCAATCTCCCAGACTATGGGTTGCGGAACTGTGACATTTCCCAAGGTATTTTCGCAATTCTCCACCTTCCACATTCCGTTGGCAGACTTCAGGTTGTAGAACTCTGACATTTCCCAAAGTCTTTTTGTGATTCTTCGCCTTTGGCTTTCTTCCTTCCACATTCTGCTGGCAGAATTCAGGTTGCAAAAACCCATATTATTCTAGATCTTTATTTCTTATCTTCCGCATTCCACCTTCCTCCATCCGCTCTCCTCCTTCTGCATTCCGCTGGCAGACACCAGGTCACAGAAACTCATATTATTCTAGACCTTGATTTCTCATTTTCTGCATTCCGCCTTCTGAACAGTTGATTTATTTGCGAGTTCACTTCTGACTATCTATTTATGATCTAATGTGAATTGTGGACCTTCACTTTACTTTTTTTTAATACTTAGCCATTTTTTAATCTCAACATGCAAACTAACATTTTTCTTGGTTTTGGCAGGTTGATAATTCGCATGTGTGAGAGCCAAGTGAGAATCTAACTTCATGGTTGGGTAGCCAGTTTAATAGGAAACATGCCTACCTCTTCTGATGAAATTATCATCACACAGATAAACCTTGGTGGACATTTCCAAATTCCTCTTTCAACGCTGTGAATTTGACACTTAGTCAAATTTCTATCTTTAGTACCTAAAGTACATTTTCTTCATTTTGGCATATTGATATTTTCCTTATTTGATCACCATAAGGAAAACCAAGAGCAAGGATAGAAATCCATTTCAATAGTGAAAAATACCATATCACCTTTAAATCTTACTAACAAACACACAGCCTCTGGAAGGAATTTCAAAATGGCTTCTCAATCTCCTTTTCTAATACTTTACCGATTTTGTTAATTTGGTCCAATTTGCCTTTAACACTATTTTGGCAGGTCCATACATTTTCCTTCAGATTCTTACAAGAAAATATGAATACATGGTCAGGTAGAAAAAACACCAGTCTACAAGACCCCTATGTGCTATGGGAATTTACTCTAACCCATGATTTAGGGCGGGCATATTTTAGAGGCTACTTAGCCATTTTTGCTTGGTCTTGTACAATCCCCTATTTTGGCAAACCTAGAACTTTCTCCTCAGAGGTGATGAAGGAAAAATGAGACCATGAATAGATAGCCACTATAACAAGCTATAGCCTATTACTAGGGTACAGGAATTTTAGTCAAACCATGAATTATGGTGGGAATTCTTTTAGACCCTCTTAGACCATTTTTGACTATTTATTCCATACTTAGTCAATTTCTTGATTTTCACCAATTTGCCATATTTCTCCAGAATGATGTCATAATGAAACAATGATTTCAACTTCATGCCACATCATCATATATTCCAGGTAGGAGTCATAGGTCCAATACCCGATCCAGTCAGCAGAAAATCTTTCGCTGAGCTGTCGTCCAACTCACCCAGGCAGAGTCAAGCCTGGAACAAATTCTTTTGGATAAAAAATATGTGCCTGCTCTTTGCTGTTAATCAACTTGCTAGTTGAATAAGAGGAATATTTATTGACCATTGGATCTGGCCTCCTTCCAATCGACGGTGGAATTTGAACATATTAAAGCGTTTTTGATGAAAATTTTGCGCACATCAAAATTTTTCCAAACTACCCAACTCCACCCAACGGAATCGTTGTGCGTTGTCGATATGTTTTAACGATCGATCTTAGTCGTTGATCTCAATCTTATTTCCAACGATTATTTCTAATTTCGCAACCTGACTCACCTTTTATCCTCCTTTCTCTTCTATCAACGGAATGTCTTTATCGCCATCGATCTTCTCCAAGATTGATCTCCACCGCACGCTCTTCAGTCACATGGACGATTGGTTTAGGATTATCTCGAGTACAAATTTTAATTGCAAAATATGATTTTGACCATGTATCTGTACAATATATCCGCTCGTTAATTCTCTGGTTGAATTGATCAATGGAACAATCAATTCCTTCCTGCAACGCTCCTCACAAACAATTTTGATCTCCTACACTTATATCATATTTTGAAATGCAGACATACACATAGAGAAATTATTTTCAGAGTAAAATATGTTCTTCATTCAATTTAACCAAAGGTACAATTTTCTCACACACACAATCTCTGCACTCTTCATGCCATGTCATCATATCTACCATATCATCATCCATGCCATGTCATCACTACCTTTGACTTTCACTGAGTTTGTCCTGCCATCGTATCCTTGGTTATTCCTTTGTCATTATTGAACTCCTTTGACATCAATGATGATCCATGTAATGGATCCTTTGTGTTTTATTGATTTCATCCTGCTACCATGTCTATTGGTTATTCCTTTGTCATTCGTGAACTCCTTTGACATCAATGACAACTATATTCTCAACAATCTCCCCCTTTGGCATTGATGGAAACATCTAAACATTCTCCCCCTTTGACAACAATGACAATGGATAACCTGTTATACCAATGTTGTACCCATTTTGATATAGGATTTCCCATCTTTCTTCTTTCTGACAACTGCCCCTGTCATCATGTCTCCCCTTTGTTAACTGGACTTGGTATTTAACCAATGTATTATCATTTATCTTAAAATTTTCTTTCTTGCAATAGGTTCTTGAATGATAACTTGAATGATAGATCCATAGACTTCCCCTATCATTGTACTTCCTCTCCTTTGTCAACATTTTTGTGACATAGTTTACACTCGGCATGTAACTTTTTCTTCTCAAGAAGTCTTCACATAATCCTTGGTATGAGATAAGGACAGGCTTTGTACAAGTTTGAGAGACGAATTTATAAAGAACTTCCTTAAATTGATATATATATTTTTAAAATACCCATTGTTCCTTCATAATTTTCATTGTTATTTTACTTAACCTAGCATTTTTCAATAGACTGAATTTTTTATTTTTCAGATGAGACTTGAGTTTTCTTCCACTGTCAACAATTTTTATGTGTCGTGACTTCAAGTTCTAAGTGAACATAAAATCTTTATCTTCTGTTGGATTGCAGACTTCATGGTCTTCTTGAATCACACATTTTGTTGTTCTCATGTTACTTCATAGGTCTTACACTTTCTCAAAGTCAACCATACACCAATCTTATCATTTAACCTTAATCATCTATTGTCTTTGTGGAAGATAATTTTCAGCATACTTCAACATTAGACACCAATTGAATTTTTGATACCAATTGGAATTTTCTAACTTTAACTCCCCCTAAGTATATGATCCCTCCTAATGTTATTTTCAGGTTTATCTTTAAATCATGAGAGATATTTAGAAAATAATCCCACAATCATCACTATATCCTTCTTCATCACCTTCATCTTCATCTTCATCGGTGTATTCCTTTACATTTCCATCTTGCTTTTCCTCGTAATGGATGTCATTTTTATCTATGGCACTATTATGCTCATCATCATCTTTGGAGACCTCACTGATGTTTGAAATGTTGATTTCTTCTATATCTTTGGAGTCTTCCTTTCTTCTCCACCTCTTTCCATGAGGTACCCTACTTATTGACCTTGTTTGTTTCTTGGATTCTCTACTTAGATATTTTCTCTTGGTTATCCAATTAATAGCTTTGTGACCAAACTTGTGACAGTAGTGACAATATCCACTAAATATTCCTTTATGTTTGAGGAATATTTGGTCTTCCATCTTCTTCCATTCCTTCTTTTTTTCTTGACATTCTATTGAAGCATTCTTCCTTAGCTTACATTCTTTGGCCATATGTCCAAAATTATGACATGTGTAGCAATGACCAAGAAAGATCTGTTGGACTCTCCTTTTCATTGGTCCTTTAGGTATCATGCTAGTTTTTTCTTTATTATGGGAGGAGGGAGCAGACTTCTTAATTTTCTTCTTCATAAATGGACTCTTTAGTGCAACAGCAAAACCTCTTCTATTTCTTCCTTGTTTTGTGAAGGAGGAACATTCTCACTTCCTTTCATTGTCATATCCTAGACCAGTTTTATCATTTGATGGTCTTTGGATACTTAAGATATCATCTAAGATCCTTGAGCTGTTCTCAAACTTTGATTTGATATATTTTTCATCAACCCCTTTTCTAAGTTTAATAATATCTTTTTCAAGTTTTTCAGAATCTTGGATTCTTTCCTTGAGCAGAACTACTAGATCCTCTTCAGTCTTCTTGGCCTATTGAAGTTGGTTCTTCAAGTCCATAATAATTTGATTTGTTTCTTCTTGGTACTTTGACAGTTTCTCTTTCAAACCTTTTTTCCTTTTCCTACATTTTCCAATTTCATCAACAGTAGCCATGTATTGAGCTTCTATGTCCACTTTTGATTCCTCATATGAATTTGTTGTCCCTACAAATAGGATTTCTTCATATTCACTTTCATCGTCATTATCTTCTTTGGAATATAAGTTCTTATTCTTTTTCTTAAAATTCCTCTCTTCTTGATACTTTGATAATTTTTCTTTCAAAGAATTGTTCTTCATCTTGCTCTTTCTCAATTCTTCAAGAGCGCTTATGAGTTCTGCCTTTAGGTCCACCTCTCCTTATATATGTGAATCATTTTTTGAAGCTACTGTCCTCATTAATGGATTTTCTTCATCTTCACTATCATCCTCGAGAATGACAAGTCTTGCTTCTGGTCTTTGTTTAACTGAGTAATTTTTTTCTAATTTGACCCAGAGTTCCTTAGCTAGATACTTTGTCCTATATTCTCTTTGATGGGTTGAGGTAGTCCATCAAGTATGGCGTCCATTGTCCTTGAGTTACTTTTCTTGGACTCTTTCTGACATTTAGTCCTTACTCTTTTTGGTAGGATGTAATCAGAGATAACTGCATTCCATACACCACATCCTAATGACTGTAAGTATACACTCATTATTTTTCTCCATAATGCATATTCTCCTTTATTAAGTGTTGGAGATCTGTTGGAATCCATCCCTTCTTGTTGATCCATAGTGGTTTTTAAATAGGATCTTCCTTCTAGTGGTTAAACTGTGGTGAAGGAACCCGCTATGATAGCAATTGTTGGAATATTGGTCAATAATGAGAGGGGGGGGTGAATCGGTATTGTTAAATTTTTATCATTTTAAGCACTTATTAAAATTTAATCAAAACATATAATCAATAAGATACACAAAACACATATTTTTATCGTGGAACCCCGATTGGGTAAACCACCAATACTTCCTATTACTGTAAAATTGTTATTTACAAATAATTTTGCCTACTTCTATAGATAAGGATGGTATTACACCCTATTTACTAGTAACTACTGGAAGGAGGTTACGACCCCCTGTTTTGTCAGCTACAACTGACAAGATGCTACTACACCCTATTTACCATCTTCTACTGGAAGGATGCTACACCTGTAATACCTTAGTTTTGACCCCATGGTGTTTTGATTGTACATGATGTAAATGTTGTATGGAATCATGGCAAGGAGCTCAAGTCCAAGGCCCTACCATTGGTTGATGTTTTGTGTATAGGTGATCAAGGTTGATGCCTATGGTTTATGGTGCTAAGTCAAGCATAGTATATATTTGTGAACATCAAGTAATTATGTAATTAATAATAATACCACAAATAGCTATGGGACTGCAACGTGAAAGAGATAGGGGCATGATTCCACAAAGGGATAGGGTGGGGAGTGAGTCAACCTCTGAGCCTTAGGGTGAGGCCATATGTCAATGGTAGAACCCATGTGCCCCTAGCTACCTTTTTATCCTCTGTCCTCAATCATCAATTTCTTCCAGAATTTGGTTGAGGCAGTTAATGCCTTGGGAAGAGCAAGGCATGGCAGTTTGATTTCTTTCCTGAGCAAGTCTGTGCAGACTTGTATTCTAGGAAGTCCGGTTCTTTATTTTGAAGCAAGAAAAACCTGGATTACGTGCCCAATCCGTCATTTTGGGGGTCGTGCTAAAAGTTTTGGTTATTCTCCCCGTGGGTGTTTGATTGATTCATTCATTCTCCCCACTCCATTTGGCTCATGTGCATGGTGTGTCCATCCCGCTTGAAGAATCATCTTTCATTCAAGGTTGTTCACCTGTTGTTTTACCCTCGTCAGTTGTGCAGAGGTTTGGGGTCTCCCTTTTTTTGTTGAACGAATGAGCAGTAGAGATCACTCGATTTTATGAGAAAGAGTGGTTATCTATGGTTTCCCCAGTGTTGTTGTGCAATGGTCTCCTCTATCATAAAGTGAGTGGAAGCTTGTTTTGTTGTGTAGACATTGTGGTTTGTTGTGTTGTGCACCCTGGTTTGGGTTCTGAACTCTATACAAGACTTAGGATTGGAAGAGACCTAGAATGTGCCTGATAAACCTAGTGTGGAACCTTACAATAATATAAGAGTGGCTAGTGAATTTGCTCTGCACATCCTGAAGAGCACTGGAAGAGAAGGTGTATCCTAAGGGACTGTGGAGCAGAGAAGGGGACACTTCCTTATGTTGGGTGTGTAGGAAACGTGGATTCTAGGCCAAATAGATATTATGAAGGTGTCCTTAGCTCCATGGATGAGCTCACTAGCTTAGCAGTTCTTCCTGTCCACTGCCTTGGTGTCCTGATAAACCCAACTTGAAGGATGGCTTGGCTAGTATCCTAATAAACCAATCTATTGGCTTGGTTGTGTCTTGGTGTTCACTTGGACTTGTGTGTAATCCTTAGCTAGACATCATGAGAAACCCACTGTGAATGATGGCTTGGCTGAGTGCCTAATAAACCCATCTATGGCTTGGCTGGTATTATTGTGGAAGTTGGCTTGACTATGGATAGTATGATAAACCCAACTGTATGATGGCTTGGCTTAGTAAGCCCGATAAAACCAACATTGTTTGGCTTGTAACCCTACAGCCTGATAAACCCAACTTGATGTTAGCTTGACTGGACAACCTGATAAACCCAACTTGGTGTTGGCTTGACTATGTGTGTGATATGTTCTTGCTATGTGTGAGTCTATTGTTCCCTATTCCCTTTTGGAAATCATGCCGAGCTCAGGGGTGGAAGTGGTGTTGAGAGATTAATGAGCACACTAGCCTATGGTTGGGTGGAACGTTGCAATGACATAGCTAGTTGCAAAACAACTTGATGATCAAAGATAAGAATTCTCTGTTATGTTATTTTTGCAATGTATTTGCTTATGATTGCTATGTTTATGTTGAATGCTTATGGATGATTTAAGTATAAGTTTACATGTGAATATTTCCTACATTTGCATCTACATTTTCCTTGTATGTTCAATGCATTCTTTCCTAAGTCCGGGAAGGCTGGAAGCTTGAGTAAAGGGTCAGAATACCTCTGATTGGGTGTTTCCATCCCTTGGAATCCTCCAAAGGAAGGCAGAAGGCGGAAACCATAAAGGATCAATTTAACAAGTTAGGAAGATTGTATTTCCACACCCCGGGATCCACCTGCAGAAGGCAGAGGGAGGAAGCAGAAAGGTGCAGATAAGGCAAGGTTAATTTTTTCAATTCCCGATTTCTGCACTGAAGGGTGAAAGGTGAAACCACGGTTGAAAAACTCTGTCAATTGTTATGTTTCCAAGTTCTAAGTTCCAAAGGTGAAAAGTAGAAGTGCCGAAGGAAGAAGGCGCAACCGTGGATAGAATACCTCATCGTACATTATGTTTTTGACTCCTGAGTTCTGAGGTCAAAAGGGTGTAAGCAGAAGGGCGAAAAAGACAAGTTCAGTGCAAAAAAGCTATTTCTGGTCACAAAAGGGATCTGTCAGGGGTGGAATGACAATTACAGTGGTTTCTAATCCTGAGAATGAAGGTTGAAGAGTGTGTTAATGCCCATGCCCTGTGTTAGAAAGGAGAACAAAGGTTCTTAAAGAAACAATTGTAAATTATCTGCATTATGGGGTATGGGGATGTGACAAAAACCCCCTGTTTTGTCAGTTACAACTTGCAGGATGCTACTACACCCTATTTACTAGCTTCTGCTAGAAGGAGGCTACAACCCCCTGCAGGATTGTTTCCTGCCCTAGCGCCACCCTACCACCATGATATGTTTTTAGTAATATTCTATATTTATTTACCCTTCAATATTTGTCACACTCACTAGTTTCTGCTTGTTCTTCTATGATCTAGACCCCAGAGACAATTTATCTCACTCATCCCTCTGTGTATAAATACCTTCACATTTCCTGCAAACGCATATCTTCACCATTGCTCCATTTCATTCTTTGATCGTGCCTCTTCATGAGAAATCAATTCCTCATTCTAACATTGAGTCTTCGAGTCATCCACCTCCATCACGATTCTTCAAAAACATCTAAAACAATTTCCTCTTAAACGATTTACGGTTTAATATTCCAGTCGTGACCTTCCTCAATTTTCATTTTTGCAACCATCCCAAGCCGTTGATTTTATATCGGGGTTTTTCCTAACCGTATATCTAATGTTAGGATGTGGTATGTGAATTTTCGAACTGTGACATTTTTAAAAATGTCTTTCCGTACTTAGCTTTCTGCATCAACCATTCCGCACTGTTGATCTCCTTCAAGCTCTCCATGACCGTCGATCTCCCAAACTATGGGTTGCGAAACTGTGACATTTCCCAAGGTCTTTTTGCGATTCTCTTCCTTCCTCTTTCCACCTTCTGCTTTCTGCCTTTCGCATTCCACTGGCAGACTTCGGGTTGCGGAATTGTGACATTTCCCAAAGTATTTTCATGATTCTTCACCTTTCTCTTTCCGCCTTCCGCATTATGTTGGTAGAATTTGGGTTTTGGAAACCAATATTATTCTAGACCTTGATTTCTTATCTTCTACATTCTGCTGGCAGACACCGAGTCACGGAAAATCATATTATACTAGACCTAATTGATTTACTATCTTTTGCATTCTGCCTTCCGCCTTCCTTTTGAAGTGTTGATTTCTTTGCGGGTTCACTTCTGATCGTCGATTTATGACCTAATTTGGATTGAGGACCTTCACTTTACTTTGTTTTAACACTTAGCCATTTTTTAATCTAAACATGCAAACTAACATTTTTCTTGGCTTTGGTAGGTTGATAATTCGCACGTGTGAGAGCCAAGTGAGAATCTAACTTCATGGATGGGTAGCCAGTTTACTAGGCAACATGCCTACCTATTCTGATGAAATTATCATCACACAGATAAACCTTGGTGGACATTTCCAAATGCCTCTTTCAACCCTGTGAATTTGACACTTAGTCAAATTTCTATCTTTAGTACCTAAAGTATATTTTCTTCATTTTGGCATATTGATATTTTCCTTATTTGGTCACCATGAGGAAAACCAAGAGAAAGGATAGAAATCCATTTTAATAGTGAACAAGACCATATCACCTTTAAATCTTATCGACAAACACACAGCCTCTAACACACATTTCAAAATGGCTTCTCAATCTCCTTTTCTAAGACCATCAATTTTCTTAATTTGGTCCAATCTACCTGAAACACTGTTTTGGCAGGTCCAAAAATTTTCCTTCAGATTCTTACAAGACAATATGAAAACATGGTCATGTAGAAAAAACACCATTCTACAAGCCCCCATTTTTCTGTGGGCATTTACTCTAACTCGTGATTTAGGGCGGGCATCGTTCTGAGGCTACTTAGCCTTTTTTGCTTGCTTTGGCACAAACCCCTGTTTCGATAGACCTAGAACTTTCTCCTCGTAGATGATGAAAGAAAAAAAAGACCAAGGATAGATATCCATTATAAAAAGCTATAGCCTGGTACCATGGTACAAGAATTTTAGTCAAACCATGAATTATGGAGGGCATTCTTTTAGACTCTTAGACCAGTTTTGACTATTTATTCCATAGTCAATTTCCTGATTTTCACCAATTTTCCATATTTCTCCAAAATGATGTCATAATGAAACAATGATTTCAACTTCATGATGCATCATAATATATGCCAGGTAGGAGTCACAGGTCCAATACCTGATCTAGTCAGTGAAAATTCTTTCGCTAAGCTATCTCCCAACTCGCCCAGGCTAACTCAAGCCTGGAACAAATTATTTTGGATAAAAAATTCATGCCCACTCTCTGTTGTTAATCAACTTGATATTTTTATCAATGGAATCTTTATTGACCTTCGTATCTGGCCTCCTTCGGATCGACATTGGACTTCAAACATATTAAAGCAGATTTGCTGAAAATTCTGCACACATCAAAAGTTTTCCAAACTAAGCAACTCCACCCAGTGGAATCACTGTGAGCCATCGATCTGTTTTAATGATCGATCTCGTCTGGTGATATCAATTTGATTTCCAACAATTAATTCTGATTTCATGACCCAAATCACCTTTTATCCTCCTCAGTCTTTTATCAGCGGAATGTATTTATCGCCGTCAATCTTCTCCAAGATCGATCTCCACCACACGATCTTCAATCGTATGGGTGATTGGTTTAGGCTTATCTCGGGCACAACTTTTATTTGTAAAATCTGATTTAGACCGTGGATCTGTACAATATATACACTCGTCAATTCTCTGGTTGAATTGATCAATGGAACGATCAATTCCTTCCTACAATACTCCTCACAGACAATTTTGATCTCCTACACTTATATCAGATTTTGAAATTCGCACATACACATAGATAAATTACTTGCAAAGTAAACTCTGTTCTTCATTCAATTTAAATAGAGGTACAATTTGCACACACACACACAATCTCTGCACTCTTCATGCCATGTCATCATATCTACCATATCATCATCCATACCATGTCATCACTACCTTTGACTTTCATTGAGTTTGTCCTGCCATCGTATCCTTGGTTATTCCTTTGTCATTACTAAACTCCTTTGACATCAATGATGATCCATGTAATGGATCCTTTGTCTTTTATTGATTTCATCCTGCTACCATGTCTATTGTTTATTCCTTTTTCATTCGCGAACTCCTTTGACATCAATGAAAACTATATTCCCAATAGACATGTCGTAGTTGTTTTGTTAAATAACCATCGAGCGATGTCGACTCCCGAATTACGGTGTCGAAAATGTCAAAAATGCTTGGTAAAGTTGGAAAGGAGGTATTAACCATCATGACTATTAATTAACACGAACTAATTAATGTATTAGGTTAATTTAATCATTAAATAAGAATGCTAACCTGTAATTAACTATACTTCTGCAATTTTATTAGATTGATTATGGTTAGCTTCTGCTAAATGTTTTGGTAATGTGGCACATATTCTGTTTTATATCAAAATTGGTTATAGAGCCATTGTAAATTCTCTATGCTTGTTTTAAGCTACAAATCTTTGATATGTGTAGTTGTGTAACGTCTGGGTGCATTAAAGTTTGGTATCAAAGGAAATATTATAGCTCTTGAGCCTTTGTGTCATATGTTTTCATTCTAAGATAAGGTGAATGTATAAATGCATTAATTATATTATTTAGTGAGCTAATTAAAATTTTATGTTAGTCATGAGTAGTTGAGGTTACAACTCTCGATGTTTTTGAGTTTGCAGGTAAAGGAAAACCTTGCATGGTTACATTGCATGAGAAAGGATGGATTAACTTAATTCTATCTAACTTAATCTTGGCGAGTCAACATGTTTGAGTAATCTGGAACTTCATTATAAGTTTTGCTTGTGATAGCTATAACTGGAAAGATGATTTTTCAAAGTAAGAAAATGTGTTGCTTCTAAGAGACTTGGTTGTTGTATAAAGTCTCTAGCGGACCCTTGTCTTGAGTTGTTTGTGATATTGGTTATTGTTGTCAAAACTAGAGTTATTTACCAATGATACGATGAATGGTGTGTATACTGATCCTGATGGTATTCCTGAACACTGGAAAACAAATATGTGTCTCCCTATTATGTTGTCAGAAGAAAACCAGAGAAGGATGAATACATTGTTTAGCGTGAATTGGTTGTAGTCAATTCTTTGTCATGATGAGTAGCATGCGTCTCTTATATTTACTTGTATTTACAACTGAATAACTTAGATCGGTGTGGTATGCATAGATTGCATAACTTGTCAGTTTTTTTATATGCTTAGCAATTGCATTAATTTCATAAGAAGGATGGTTGGTTTGTTTGTTGTGGACATGCTAACCTAGTCTTAATTTTTTTTGTACATTATTTGTATTTCTTGTACCCATGTGTTCCCTCCATTCTCCACCTGGTAGTTGGGTTGGGGACATAACAAGTGGTTGTCAGAGGTTGTTGTAGACTTGAATGTTGAATATCTAGTTGGTGTCTATGCCTATTATTCTTCAGAACATGTTGATGTCTAAGTATGTTAAGCATGTTGATGCTTATTTCTATGAAGCCTTGTTTTAGCCAGGAAAAAGCCGAGCCATATGAACGTGGGTGTTTATCATAATGGATTGTGATCAAAGTGTATGAATAGACAATGAAATGCACTCATCCACTCTCCCAGGAGTTGGATATTCCTACTAGCCCATAGAATTGATGTGGACTGGGTTGGGATCTCAGTTTAAAAAACCCTTCCAATTTGAACAGTTCTGGGTAGAACATGTAGATTTCAAGGAAAAGGTCAAAAATTGGTAGGAAGAACTAAGTGAATATGAGGGCCAGAGCATGTACAAGTTCCAATATGAACTAAAAGGGATGAAAAATAGAATAAAAAATGGAACAAGGAAGAATTTGGGAATATTTTCGTAGACAAAAAGCTTATTGAATCCCGCATCCAGGAGATCCAATCCGTGGGGATGAATGAAGGATACACCAGCAATTTGAAAATGGAAGAATTCAGACTCTATTCTTAACTAGAGGAGCGGGAAAGGAAGGAGGAAATTCTATGGTGGCAGAAATCTAGGAGCAGGTGGTTGAAAGAGGGGGAGAGAACTATGAAATTTTTCCAGCGCTCAATCATCCAAAATAGGATGCAAAATAAAATATTCTCCATAAATAATGCTAGAGGTGAATAGGTAGAAACCAGGGAAGGTATAGAGACTTCTCTGAACCAAAATTTTTCAGGGATAATGTCGGAACCAAGGCAGGAAAAGCGGAAGGACATTGACCAAATTAGCTAGTTCATACCATATTTGGTCACCCAGGAGAAAAATGATATCCTGATGAAACCTGTAACCCTCCTGGAGGTAGAGGAAGTGGGTTTTTCAGATGAAGGAAGGAACAACCCCACACCCAGATGGATTTATAGTTAAATTTTTTCTCCAATTCTGGGATCTGATGAAGATGGAGGTTTGAAGGATTGTGGATGACTCTAGGGTATTCAAATGGATGCTTCCATCCTTCAATGCAACCTTTATCACGCTCATTCCAAAATGTGAGGGGGATAAATCTCCAGATAATTTCATGCCTATAAGCCTCTGCAATGTCATCTACAAGATTACTACCAAAGTAATTGCAAATAGACTAAAGCCCTTCCTCCCAGACCTAATATCCCTGGAACAGTCAGGTTTTGTGAAGGGTCGACAGATAACATATGGTATCATTCTGGTTCATGAATTGCTCCATTCCATAAAACTGTAAAAAATATTGAGCATAGTGGTAAAGCTATACATTGCAAAATATTACAATAAGCTTAACTGACAATTCATTAGAAGCATGCTCGAAGCTTTTGGGTTTTGAAGAGATTGGGTCTATTGAATAATGAGGTTAGTAACATCTGATTTCTTCTTTATTCTAGTAAATGGAGTCCCCTTGAAAACATTAAAACCGACAAGGGGGATTAGGTAAGGGATCCCTTATCCCCTTTCCTCTTTATTCTAATGGTGAAGGGGTTGGGTAGAGCAATTGCAGCCTCTCGAGACAATAATGATATCAGGGGGCTCAAAATTCACCCGTTAGTGGCTAAACACTCACCAACAATTCATGTATGACACAATGCTAATGGGTAACCATTTAGTCCAGGAATCCAAGAGGTTTAAGCAATGTCTATTGGATTTTGGAAAAGCCTCGGGCTTGGAGGCTAATGGTAAAAAATATCAGTTTTTCTTCTTCAATACGCCTAGGATTACTAGAAAAAACATCTGTAGAATCATGGGATTCCAGGAGAGATCCCTTCCATCCAAATATCTAGGAACGCTAGTGAATTCACTAGCGAAGAGAGGTTCCTGGAGGGAACTTCTTGACAACATGAAAAAATTCCTGATCAATTGGACCCTAAGGCCCCTCCTTTTGGCTAGTAGAATGGTGCTGGTAAAATTGCTCCTTCTGGAAATTCCTACCTATCTTCTATCCACCTTGGTAGCCCCAAAATCGATCATGAAGAAGATTAGGAACATGCAAAGGGATTTCCTATGGAGTGGGAACAATAAAAAATAGAAATGGGCCTTGGTGAACTGGGAGGTGGTCTGTAATCCGAAGCATCATGGAGGATTGGGTCTCAAAGACCATGAGAAGGATAATATAGTGAGTGGGTCCAAGATATGGTGGAGATGGGTATCCCATGATAGATAACCGTGGGAGGAAGCATGGCATATCAAATACATAGATGGGTGGGATAAAAAAGAGCTCATCTGCTTCTCAGAAGATAGTCCGAGTTCTCATTTATAGAAATCAGCTTGGCATGGAAGGAGTTTGGTCTAAGACCATAGTTTCTGGGAAGTTCAGAATGGACAGAAAACCCAGGTGTGGGATGATTCCTGGAAACAATTACCACCACTTGGACGTGGCGGGGACTTCTAACGAATAAGGGAAGCTTGTGAATCCCAAGGTTTGATCTGGGTAAGCAACATATGGAAAAATTCGACAAACGAGCATCACTTTCAAATATGCGGTGATAAGGAATGGTGGGCATGCTTAGGCCCAGGAGAAGAGGTGGAAAAAATAGAGGAAACCTTGAACAACCAAAGGATACAAAATCATCCAGGGAATGACAAGCTCCGGTGATGTTATGACCAAAAGGGTTCTTTTACAACCAAAGAAGCTTATGATATATTGATTGGAGCTGACATACAAACCACAGACAAAAAATGGGGAAATCTGTGGAAAACTAAATTATGGCCCAAAATCACTATCTTTAGTTGGCTTGTTCTGAGAAACATAATTCTTATTGGTGAAAATTCATGAAAAGAGGGATGGTAGCCTTTACCAATGCTACATGTGCGAGTTAGAAGACGAGACCACCAACCATCTTCTAGATACCTGCATTTTCACATCTTCATATGGGACCGTGGATCATAATTCTTTTGTAGATCAGACTGGATAAGACAACACCCGGACAGGACCATTATCGAATGTACTAGCAAGCCCTTCACCAAACCCATCCTGAATCAATTATGGGATATTTTTTCCCACTTTGTGTTGGATTTTATTGTTGTTGTATCTCTTTGTCCCTTTCCCCAGGGATCCCAACCCAGGTTTAGTCCCTTCTTCTTAGCACAACAAATCCTGAGATATCATCCCGACAAAGAAGAGCTTAGCCGGAAGCACCTGCAACACAGATGCTATCTCACCAGAGATATCTCTCATTATGGGTAACTTCCTAAACCATGTTTCCAAAGTTGTGTGGGAGGGTGTTTTACTTGGGGTGGATTACTTGTCTTTACTGTGCTCCAATAGATAAATTGTGACCCAATTCTAGGGGTGGATTACTTGTCTTTACTGTGATCAAATAGCTAAATTGTGACCCAACCTTTCTTTATGAAACTTTAGTAAATAAACAATAGACATGCAGCATGATCATATCCAGTAATACAATGTGGCCATCATACATCTATTCCTTTGTAAAAAAATATATAGTCATTCATTCACTACAATAATCCCACATATATCTAAGCTACTTTCAGCATTCACACATATACACAGAATATAACGTGGAAACCCATCCGGGCGAAAACCACAAGGTTCTCTTCATCTGGCATGAAGAAATAGATACACCTTTCATCTACGCAGTAAGATCAAGACTCTACTCAATATATTCTTATCTAACTTTACATTCTCTTCCTCCCTCTCATGCTCTCTGGTCTTCTCTCTTTTCTCTTTCTACTCTAATTCTACTAGTGATCCGTACACAACCTGTATCAACTCAACCCTCCCTACCCATTTGTGCACTGAGCAATAGATACTTCACTCTGATGCACTCAGCAGTACAAAGCCATTAACAAATAATGCCTATTGAGTCTAGCTCGAGAGCCTAATATGTCAATGTCTAATTACGGACGTCTAATTCAAGTCTAGCTCAAGAGTCTTACCAAGAGTCTAACCCACATACAGCTTGGGTTCCTTCTTTTATAGCCCTATTACAAAATCAATACATATCCCAGACATACTTGATACAAACACAATACTGACTCGATACAGACTCTATACAGACTCATTACAGACTCTATACATACTCATTACAGACTCCTTCTTTGTCGCTATCTCAGCCAACTTACTATATCCAACCAACAGGTTGTATTTCCTATTCTAGAAACACATAAAAGGAGGCACTATCAGTCTGACTTACAAAGATGCATTCACACATGTGGTTTCTATCATCTCTAGTCAATCTCATACCCACGATTGTTAAGGCCTATCACTTTCTCAACCTTATGCTTTACTGTCGTTTCCCGGTCATTATTCTATTTGCACGCCTTATTCTATTGATATTATGTCATACCATCTTGTGTCACATTCTATCCTTCTATCGCGGCTTACTTATCTAGCGCATATTCCTCTTCCAATGCTTTCTCTTCTTATTCTTCATCTCTTTTACTTCCTTTGTCGCGACATCCTTCCCCTTCTCCTTTATGTTTCTTCCTCGGTCGTAGCTCCTTCCTCTTCTCTTTTGACTCTACTCCATACTTAGGAAGAATTCTGCATGAATTCTCCTCTACTATCCCTTGGCCAAACAAGTCCCCAATAGTCACCTGTGGCTCATCCCGAGCCACACGAAGCTATTTCTCCATGTATTGACTTGCACTGATTTTGTTCTGAAAATATTCTACGATTTTCACCACTTTCTCTACCTCTATGCGCACTTCTTCCTCTATTTTTTGCATTTTCTCAGGTAGGTCGAAACTAATGTGTTCCAGAATGACTTTTTGTACTGATGCTACTACTTCACGCACCTTCTGATGTATAAGTTGGATGTATGTTCCTTTTGTGTTTGTTGCTTACTGTAGTTTTTATAACTTCTATAGCTACTGCCATTATTCCTAATCATCCGATGTAGTTACTATTCAAAGTAGTAGGATGGACAAGATGGAGACCTTTTAGTATCATTGATTTTCCTTGTCTACATTTCTAGATTCGTCTCAGGATCATCCTAGGTTTTTCCTTCCTCCCTTTGGAATATTCCTTGGTGTTATCCTTGAATGAGTATGCAACATCTAGGTAAAACTTAGAGATCGCAATAGTTCCCCAATCTAGCATCTGATTAGTGTTTTTATTTTCCTCAGTGCCGGTGAGGTCTACCATCCTATCAACGTCTTACCTCCATTCATTGGAGTGGGCCAGTTCAAATTTTTCTTGGAATTGTCATCACCTCTTGTGTTTTCAATGGTTTACAGTGATGATGGTGATAACGTTGGCCTTTGTTTCTTCTTGCCGCTATCTGGACATTCGTTGATATCGGCAGGTTCTAGAAATCGATACTATGAACTATGGAAACTAATTCCATAGTCTCATATGGAGGCTTAGATGGGATGTCCTCTGGTCTTTGAATTATGGCCACCATTTCTACATTCATTCTCAACTCTTTTAAAACAATGTTGCTATTGTGGGTATCAGAAGGTTTCCTCATTTTCATCCTTACTAAGCTTGTTTGAGACGGTTTTGGAGGGAGTCCTAGAATTGGCTTATTCTACAAGTGTCTCCCGGCCTGCGGTGGAAAGTATTCAACATCATTTCCCTTACTCAGAACATGTGTTATAGCTCCCATCACAGGGCCCCTGGGGCCACTAGCACTACAATTATTACTATCCATACTTCTCCACAAGTCTTCTTTAACTCTGTGTCTTGGAAACAAAACTCGTTGTGGAATTATATGGGTGGTAATTGGAAATCGACCAACAGTAGAGGGTTTGTTCCATTGGTCAATCTTTCAAATCTTCACACGTTCCATCATCGAGTAGCATAATGACAACATGTACCATCACGTGGGTCACCAGTCCGAGTTCTTATGTGGAGGTGCCAACTACGACGTCCCTTTTTGCTATGATGTCGTGATACTTATGGAGGAAGTGACCCTCAAATTCCCTTGGTGTCTGCGGATCTAATAATTGAATATTGTCACATCAATATGCCTTTTAAATAAATGTGCCAACACCACATTGGTTTTATTTTCACACTTCCCTCTTCGCAATTCTTGCAACATATACTTCTTCTCTCTTCTCATATCCTTCCTCGTCATCATTTTCAATTTTTTTTTTATGCGACCTAGTCGCAGTTATCAAAATAAGGCTTCAACCACTCCCATTGATGGGCCCTTTGACTTGCGTTCCATCTAATTTTTCCAATTTCATTGCTCCTCCATTAGTGATTTCCTTAACTATATATGGTCCTAACCAATGTGTCTTCAGCTTACCTGGGTGCTTGAAAAATTTGTTGTCATGCATAAGAACAAGGCCTCCAATTGAAAATTGCTTGTTCTTAATGTGTCTGTCGTGCCATACCTTCTGCCTTTGTTTTCCTACATTTTGGTGAAATCCTGCAATGAAGTGGTCTTCTTCCAAATGGATTAGCTGAAGCAATCTTTCTTTGAAAACATCAACATCTATCATTTCCATGAGCAACGCCACTCTTAAACTTGGTACAATATATTCCATAGGCATGACAACTTCTTGTCCATATACTAACTTGAATGGTGTCTGAAATGTTAACTTATTACATGTTGTGTGATATTCCCATAGTACTGCAAATATATTCTAATCCCAATCATCCCTTCATGTATTGCATACTTTGGTTAGCGCATTTTCTAGAATCTTGTTAAATGCTTCGACCACTCCATTTGCTTATGGGTGATATGGAGTTGTTCTTCTATGTTTTATCTGAAATTTTATCAGTTATTTCTTCAATCAATTGATTAACAAAGTGAATACCTTGATCGCTAATCAATATCTTTGGGCACCCGAACCTTGTTACAACATTTTCAAATAATAACTTTGTCACGGTCGCAATAGTACAATCCTTGACTGGCACAACTTCTGCCCATCTAGTTAGGTAGTTAGTCATAGTGATAATATACCTTGCTCATGTGCGCTTCCCTGCTGGACTAATAGGTCCCACGAAGTCAACAACCCATTTATCAAATGCTTGTAATGTGAGTTGTGGTACTAATGGAATTTCATCTCTCCTGGCTGGCTTGCGTGTTCTTTAAAAAACATCACAATTGTGACAGTAATCTTGAGCCTATGTATGCATGGTAGGCCACTATAACCCTGCCTATAATACCTTGCACATGGTCTCCTTTCCTGCATAGTGTCCTCCTGCTACACCAACATGTGCTTCACTTAAAATCATAGGTCACTCATGTTCCAAAACACAACGTCGAAGTATCTCATCAAGGACCAGTTTATACAAGTGGCCAGTAATCAATTGGAAATTTGTATCTCGTGTTACTAACTATTTCTTCTATGCTATTGTAAATTCAGCTGGTGGAAAACCCATCATCAGGAACTGTATGATATCTTCACATTGATCACCAAAGACGGTTATCACAAACAGTTGCGCATCAGCAATATTATCTTCCAGACTAGTAGGTTCTTCTCCACTCTCAATTCTTGATAGGTGGTTTGGTCCCAAGTTCAATCGGCCCAGTTTGAAAATGATCTCAAAGTCAAATTCTTGGAAGAGGAGAAGCCACTGGTAGATATCCCCCCCCCAACACTGGCTTATTGACCAAATATTTTAGTGCAGAATGGTCAGTGTACATTTTGAAATGTCCCCTTAGCAAGTAATGTCTAAATTTTTGCAATGCATAAACCATCGCAAGTCCTTCCCTCTATCTTATAGTGTAATTATTCTCTGCAGTTGATAACTTCCTACTAGAAAAAGAAATGGGGTGATCGATCTCTCCTTCCCCTGGTTGCATAAGTATCACTCCAAGTGCAACAGAGGATGCATCGACATGAACATGACATTCTTTTTTCCAGAATGGACATACAAGTGTGGGTGAAACAACCATCTTTATTTTTAGCTTGTCCAAACTCTCTTGGCATTCATCTGTCCACTAAAATTTAGTGTCTTTTTCCAACAAACTCTCCATCAGGGCAGTCACTTGTGCATATTCTTTGATAAACTTTATGTAGTATCCCATATGTCCTAGTGTTGCTATTAACTACTTAACTATGGTAGGTGCTGGTAAGTCAAGGATGATGGCAATTTTAGGTGGATCAACCAAAATTCCATCATGATAGACCACGTGGCCTAACAGAGCCCCAAAAGGTGCACAAAAAATACACTTTCTCAAATTGAGGGAAATTTGGTACTAGCAGCACTGTTCCAGCATCATTCTAAGACTTTCTATGTGATATTTTATAAGACCAAATACTGTCCAGTCATTAAATTAGACTTCAAGAAATTTGTGTATAAAATATTTAAATGCAACAACTACAATTCTAGAAAATATTGCAGGTGCATTCTTGAGTCCAAAGGGAATTACCGTGTATTGGTAGCATCCCCACTCCATCGCAAAGGTAGTCTTCTATCGATCCTCTTTTGCAATTCTTATATGATGGTAACCCAGAAATCCATCTATAAATGAATACATTTCTTGTCCTCCAACATTCTCCAATACTTCATCTATGAATGGAGTCAGAAATGGATCATGCAAATAGGCATCATTTAATTTCCTGAAATCAACACAAATTCTCACTTCCCCTAAATTTTTCTTGTCTTGTACTACAATCGAGCTAATCCATTCTGATTCGTCAGATATTCTATTACACCTGCCTCTAGCATTCGATCAAGTTCAGCTTTAACTTTCTGTTTGTAATGCGGGTTAAATTTGTATGGCCATTGTTTGACCGTTTTTGCATCGGACCTCAAGGGNTATTACCCCTGCCTCTAGCATTCGATCAAGTTCAGCTTTAACTTTCTGTTTGTAATGCGGGTTAAATTTGTATGGCCATTGTTTGACCGTTTTTGCATCGGACCTCAAGGGTATCTTCATTTTGCCAAGGTCCCCAACTATTCCTTTCATTTCAGAAAAAATTGTAGGGAATAGATATTGAAATTCATGTAGTAAGTCAATGATCTTTCCCACAGTCTCTTCATCCCAGTAATCTCCAATATTAGCAAACTTTGGGTTTTCAACCGACCCAATATTTACTTTCTTAATATTGAGTGGTTTTAAAAACTGATCAGTGGAGATAGTGATTCCTTCCACTATACGTATACCTTATGAATAAAGTATATTTATCTCAAGTGGTTCATCATCATCCGATTCTCCTGTGATATTATAACACTCCATCCAGTTGTGTATAGTCATGTTGCATTGTTGGACATTCGTGTCTACGATCAAGATTTATTCAAAGATCTTTTCCTTTATTACCTATAACATAACATCAACTGTTGCGTTTTCACGTGTGAACTCAAATGTCTGGGTGAACCTTACAGCTAATCCTTCCCATTCAACAGTTCCTCGTTTCAGCTCTACTAATGTGTACCAACTTCTAGGTACCATTTCCAAAGTGTGGATGAATCGATGAAACCATTATTGTCGCGGATGTTCTTGTAAATTTGTGGGATAATGCTCAATATGTTTCCCAAGATTTTCCAGTCCTATATATTTCTGATAAGGGAAATTGATCTATTCACCAAATATGATCTCCATTAATATCATACACTATGGCCATTCGGAGATAGACTGTTTTTGTGTACCCCACCATCTAGCGGGCCTAACTTTTAACACATAGTCCAAATTGGACAATCGTTGTGATTTTGTGAATTTTTATTCAAATTCTACCAGAAAATATGCAAGGTTATGTAATCCTTCATATGTAGGCAGCGCGCTTGCTTCGGCTCCTACCCTTTGGAAAAATCTTGTGATTCTTTCACATCTTTGCATGGAGACTTCATGTATCCTGTTCTACCAATTTTCCAGGGCATCGCCTGAGTCAGACGTGCACTAACTTACACTTCGCTAACTCAATTTTCCATCAAATATTGGATTGATATACTCTTCCTTTGAAGACATGATATTATACAACTGATCTAGATAATTGTAATTCCCTTGACTATGCACAGGCTCAACATATCTCTGTCCTTTGAGCGGATCAATTGGCACAACCACTCTATTTCATAATCTTCGAATGATAAGATCCTTTTCCTGAAGTTTATAATGGTTTCGTTGTCTATTTCCCAATCAATTCTTAGAAGTACAGGATATGGATTTGTGTCATCGACAATGTCAATAACTTCAAACTCGACATATGATCTTAAGCCTTCGACTTCTATAGGCACCCGATTTAGTCTACCAATTGGTAGAACCTTGGACTGGTTCGCAAGCCTTAGTTGAAAGGAGACTAGTCCAGTCGCGGCTTATTCAAGATCTCCCATGTTTGTATTGTCAATATGTTTACATCTAAGCCTAAATATAATATGATATAATCCATATCATAATCTCCTATCTACATAGTCATTCATAGTTCTCGGTCTGTCTTCATTTTTTACCGATATGATTAACTCTTTTTTCAGGTCGCAGGTCTTTTGGGGTTTCTTCTATTAGTGATGTTAGTTCTAGGACAACATCTTTTTCATTGATTAGTGTTAAACAACTTTTGAAAAATGATTTAAGCTTACTCACCTTTTTCATTGGAGGCTTCCTGATTAGCTGTTCAAATCGTTCGGGTGTAGTATTGACTTGTCCAGATGTCGACGGTTGATTAGCATCAACAAATTCTGGTCACACCTCCAGGAAGACTTATTTCTTGTGTTGGAAATCTAGTGGAGCTTTCTTTTGTGTCACGGGTCTGACTCGCGGTTTTCCTTGTTGTGTATTTTGGTTTGCTCCTGTCGCAACACCTCCTATTGTAACTACAACAATGTGAGGTTCTCTTGGTTTGACAGAAATCACCTGAATATTCTGATTGGGATTTGGATTTTGATAATGCACCAGGTTTGGATTAACGACAGTTCTAGCCTGCCATTTCACAATAAGTTGCGGACACTATTCTATAGTGTGGTCAAATGCTTTACAATATGTACAATTTTTTCGTAGGACTTTAACAATCTCGAGAAAAATGTCAGGGCTGCCCACAATTATAATATATGACTTGGCCTCTTTCTCGACCAAATCCTCCTCCTTATTGTTGTGCTCGACCTCTAAAGTTTCCACCCCCACTTTTTCATTAGAGGAAATTTGAGGTCTAAACTGGGCATCCTAAGGAAAATAATAGCTAAAATAATAAAATAATATTTATTAATTTTGGAGGAAGAAAGAAAAACTATTTTTTTGTTCGTATTTCCAACATATATCCAAGTGTTTTTACTCAAATTTTGAGAAAGAGGGATCATTGGATGTGGAATTAAATTCCGCATCCAACGAGTACCCACACTACATACTTTTGACAGGCCCCGCTACCCCAAAAAAATGAAATACCTGAAAACGTGATATGTTGAAAATACGAACAAACAAAGTAGTTTTTTTTATGACAAATATGTCAATTCAACCATTATGGTTGACTCATTTATTGAAATTCTATTGGTTCTTGAATTCCAACTCACAAGAATTTATTGTTGGCTCGTTTTCTTATAAGGCCCATTTTAGACCCCAAATTTCCTCTAATGGTAGGGTGTTGTTGTTGTTGAGGATACTGATTCTGTTGGTATTTTGACTGAGGGTATTATGGTGTTTGATATTACGCAGGTTGATACTGAGGCTGCACCCATTCAACTTGCATATGCTCATCATTTTTCATAAGTAGGTGTCCACTGTCTTTTCTTGCAGTAGTTGAAACGCTTTGTAGTATTTTTCATCATGGCCTACTGATCTACAAAATTTACAATACAGACTAGATGGTGTGCTTAAAATATTCTGTAAGTACAAACATTCTTCAGACTTGTGGCCCCTAGTCTAGCATATTCTACACCAAGGAATTCCTTGGGTGTTTAATGGGTTCTACGCACCTGCTGCGACATAGTTCATGAGTGGTAGGAAATTATCTTTATGGTGTCTGTTTGTTCTGCATCTTGTACACCATATTTATTCTTGAAATTCCTTTCCTCTTTTAATGTCCTAGAGATGCATCATAAGATTGGCTAGTTGTGATTGAATTTACATCATTCCCAAGCCAGTTTCTCCAACCAGTGAAGCTTCTAATTTCATTGTTATTTCCAGAGCCTCTATCTGCGACACAATATTCTGTTGCATTAGTGGGGTTTAGATATGTGGTAACAAGGAAAAAAAAAACCATTCCTTATGTTGTACATCTGACATTTGGAAGCTCACTTTGGCCATCAATGTCTTAAATCTTTGGTCAAAGTCCCAAACATATTCTATTGGTAGCTGCTTAATCTCTTTGATTTTGGTGATGCATTGTGATTCAAACTATGACTTTCTGAATTCATCTATCAAACCCACCCGAATCTCATTGAGTGTTTTCGGGACAACTCCTATTGGTACTATGGAAAATTTCATATACGAGTAAAGTGCAAGACTTAGTAGAGTCATGATCATCTCTTCTTTCTTGCTATTCTCATCCTGGATCTATCGCACAGTCCAAACAACTTCACAAAGGAACCAATTTTGTTCTGGGTCTTCCAACCATTTCAATTGAATATCAGTAACTTAATGTCAACTCCAGCCATCATATTTGTTGTTGGTACAGTCAGAACAAAATTTTGGTTAGTCAAACTTCCTTGTCTGCTATTTACAGTGTTAGTAGTACTCGCATTTACATAATTACTTGGAGATAGGTCTCTCGATCTCATCTTTGGCAAGGTATTCGGTGTTTTCGGTGAGTTGTAAGCATGTTATCTTTATGGAGATTCAACCAACTCTTCTGAATCTTCATCTCCTTTAGAGATCGACTGATATTCCTCTTCTTAGTCACAAGACCCTTCGTCTAAGTATGATGCAAGCTCTTAGACTTCTTCCTCTCGATTTGTGCTGCAACTCCCTCTTCCTAACAGGGTATTTCTTCGCTTGCCAGACCTAAATCTTCTTCCGCTTCTTAAAAATCCTAATTCTAATTCAGTTCCACTATCTCCTGGGAACATCTCACTTTAGGGTTCTGCTGAGACATAGCCACTCTATTTCTATACTGTCTTGTTACATTCACAGAATGCCTTTTTCACATACAAGCATTTTTAACCATGTCTTTAGAGATAACAAGTATCTACTTGTTGACAACTCGGTATGTAGGTTGCTAGATAAAACTACAAGGCAATCAACAGAAGGAAAAAGTCCAACCAGAAAGGCTTTGAATCAATCCCACGTAGAGACGATCTTATCCCCGAGTTGTTTGGGATGACTAATTCCTATGGATACAAGGCCTCCACTAGCACAAGGGTTTGTCAGATTGGATGAGATCTGCTTGTAAGGAAAGACTCAAAGTAGCAACTTCCTAAGCTATATGTTTAAGAAAACTTAAACAAGGTGATACGTGGACTTAAGTATGGATAATTGTAAAACATAAAACGTGAAAATATTTGATTGCTCAAGATACAAACATGCAGGTTAAGATCAGTCCCCTCAACCAACTCCAAATAAATCTTGAACAAAATATTGTTAAGGTTTATCTAAAGGTTATAAATGTACAATGCATCCAAGAGGCAATACTAATTAAAAAATTAGTACAAGGGATTAATTACTATTCATCAACAGTAGAATAAATCACATAAATCAAACAAAGACATTCGTTCAACATATATGGAATACTTCAACCATGTAATGAAAAATAAGGACATGGGTCAACACATTAACAAACACCAGTGATAATTAGCAAGCCAATAAAAGTAGAAGAATGACTAGAATTCGTTAAATACATTTAACAAATGACCATGAAACAAAACATGAAATGACTGTAATTTTATTAACTTGTAAAAAATTACATAGTACAAAAATCACAAACTTTCCTGAAATGCAACTTGGTAGTCTATCCATTGATGTGCTCCTAGGCTTAATCTCCCAAAAAATTCCTCTCTCTACTTGGGAAATCTTTCCCTTTAAATAATATTACAAAGTCTTACAAAAAATGAAAAATTCACAAGATGTGGGATTACAAAATCAAATAGTTTAAGTTTGTCCAAGGGCGGAACGCCACTTGGCCTCTAGGTCCATCAAGAAATCGATGTCCTGATATTTATCCTTCTCAATAAGTACTTATGATCTCAAAATATGGGATGTGGTCTCCCTCTTCTTCACCTTTTTCCATTCACCAAGATAAACTTGTATCCTAACCATCGTAGAATCAGGTGTCTCAATCCAACTCGTGATCTTCTGCAAGGTGAGCTAGGTGACACCTTGAATTTTCTCATTAACTGCAACAAAGGATCGTTCAAATTCTTCTAATTTTATCTTGGGGGAAGGTGCCTCTTTGATCAATTCTAGCGTAGGCATCTGTAAGAAACTGAGCAAAACATCTGAAGCCATCCACCTATGTTTGCATGCCTCCTAGTCATCTTGGATGATGGTCTCTACTGCGTTGCAGATTCCTTCCCAAGTTTCGATTATGAATTCAGTTTTCTTAGCTTGAAGTTTGTCCGTGATTGGAATATCTTGTGGTCTGTCTCTGATGTGTGTTTTCTAGCCAATCACATCCTCAAATGCCTTAATTGTTGTAGTTTTCTGAGTATGGTGATCTTGCAGGACATCCGACTATTCTTCAAATGAATTGTAAAGTTCTTGCATTTCACTAAACCATGTATACAAGCTGATCATAGATTGATGATATTGCCCATTGACCCTACAAGCCAACTGTTTAAATTCTTCAGCTGTTAATGTTGAAAATGATGAGGCAGCTGAATATAGTTGTAATCCTTTGAGTTGTTTCTCTAGGGTAGCATTCTAATTAGCCTATTGTTGGTTCAGGTGCTCTGATTTCTCAAGCTGATGCTTGAGATGATCAATATTCTTCTATGATTGTCTTTATTTATCTTCATGCTCTTTTTTTGGGAGCTCAATTTCCTTAAGATGATGTGCCTCAGCTTCTTCTAGATCCCCTTTAGCTTTTTGTAATTCATGTTCCTTACTGAGGAGATCTTTAGTCAGTTGTGACACTGAATCATAGTTAGCCCCTGCAAAGGCTCCCATGGTCGTCGCTATATCTAATGTTCCTTGTTTTACGTTAGGGGAATAAGTTCTCCAGACGAATTAATTAAGGGAGGAACCTGTTTGAGTGTGCCTTCTCTTGTCCTCTTTGATCCTTTCTTCAATATGGCCTTATCTTTCTTGCTCCAAAAATAATTCCCTCAGGAAACAACAACATCCTCTCCAAAATATGCCATTTCTTCTAAGGTTGTAAGGGTTTCCTTTTGGGGTGTGGTTTATGGATCAAGTTGTGATTGTGAGACCGAAATTTCTACATTAATGGGAGAAATTTCCAAGGGGGAAGTAGGGAAAATAGATATAAGGGAAGATGAAGAGGTAGGAATAGGGGTTTTAATTTGTGAAGAAGGAATTGTAGAGAGGGGAGGGACTTTTACCAGGGAAGATGGAATATGCGAGGATATGTTGGTAGTATGAGATATATGGGGAATAGATGAAGTAGGTGGAGAAGAAGGGGTGGTAGGACTAGGCACTTCTGTTGATACTAATGTGTCTCTAGAAGTGTCCTCAAGAATAGGCTTTAAATTCAAATGGGAAAAATAAGACTGAGTAAATAAAGCATCATAAATATATGCTGAAAACTATGCATTAGGGATAGAAGATGTCATGGAGGTAAGGATATTAACAGGGCATGGGGAGTTTCCAGCCTCCTCCTCTAGATCTCTATGAATTTCATGGATCTCAATTTCAAGCTAGGGTGGAGGCTCAACCTGTTGGATCAAAGGGATTTGGAGAGGCACTTTTTCTTGAAGAGCAAATAGAGCTATATGTACTAGTTGTTCATCCTTGAGTACCTATTGAGGTATGTGCTCTATTTGAGCCACTGATGCTTCAGGTACTTATGGTTGCTGGGAAATAGGCTGATTTTTCTATTTCTTTGGTTGAGGTTTAGCCTCTTGCACCTATGTCTAGATCTGATCACTGATATTGACTAGACCTTGTTTAAATTCTTCCCCTCTTTGCAGAGTTTCTATCTCTTGTGAAGAGTTATTTCTCCCAGGGGTTTCTATGATAGCTTTGCCCTTATCTTTGGATGGGATGCTGAAGCAAAAGTTGTTGTCGCTTGTTGTCTTGCTTCTTTCTCCATGTTTTCCCTATGAACCATTTCCTTTGCATGGAACCTTAACTTCCTGAAGTGGAGAGCAGGTTGATTCAGATATTTCTGATATTTAAAAACATGGGCCTGCACCTTTGGATTAGTGATCTTTTCTAGTGCTTCCTGAAAATTGATAGCTTCCCTATACATGGAATCATTTGGTAGATCCTCATTGTATAATGAAACTTATCCCTTTCTTGAGAAAAAAGGCTAGCTAGGTAAGCCTTAGGATCATGCATTCTTTTGGGAGCTTCTCCCAGTTTCAAAGTTGTAATCTCCTTACCCAACAAAGCTGCATGGGTAGAATTCTATAAGAACAAAGAATATAAAGACAATGGGAACTTGGGCTAACACATCCTTTTGTGCTTAGCCAATTTTGGGAAGGCGCCATCGATGACTGTCTGAAAGGAAAATTCCTACAAGACCATGTGGTATTGAACAATTCTGGGCAATAAATGGACCAAATTGCTACCCCAAATTCTGAAATAGGGGAAATATTCCCCAACGTATCAATATCCATGCAAAGTAATGAATGCTCTAGCTCTTTGTGAAAATGTCAGAGTGTTGGACTCGAAGATCTTATGATACATGGACCCTAAGAAAAGGTCGTAGATGTCATATATCCAAGGAACAAAGTTATCCTCCCACATGTCAGAACAATAAATATGGATCAACAGATAATTCTTCTTCCAATTCCAACCTAGGTCGGGAAATGCAAAGGTTCCACAAAAAACATCCATTACATATGCGGACATGTAAAATTGGGTTTTTTTGTTTGACGCAGTTTTTTGATATTTATCAATTTCCTCCTGCAAGTTAACAGATAAAATTTGAGCCCAATTGAAAGACTCTCCTGTAAGAACAATGTGGTGAGCTTCCAGAACCCATTCTGCTTTAAATAATGTGCAATTTGCCAACCCATATAATCAGTAGAACATGGCTGCAAGCATAGAATATGGTTCCCTAAACCATGAAATAGGGTAGGAATTACTTGGTTGAGGAATAAACAGAGTAGGATTCTCCATCCATGATTTCACCACTTCTTCATAATTAAAACGAGAGGTTGAATTCATCTAGGAACTTACGGCTCAGTATTTTTTTGGGGGGTCCAAGTGCGTAATCCTTGGAAAAAATATCAGGGTTGAACGCGGCCACAAAAGTACCAATGTGGTCATTGAAAATGCAGTCCTTAGGGTTAGCATGATCAAGTGCCCACTTCCCCGGGTCTATGTAGGGCATAAACAATGGTCTAGCAATAATAAGATGGAGTTGTGAGTTTCGAATTCTGATATAAGTCGGTTGGTCATGAGGAACGTTCAAGGAATTGTCATTATCGAAGATAGAATCATGATCTTCGACTACTCCAAATGCAGGTTTTCAGAAATATGCCCACTAGTGTCTGTGAAAATTCCGGTGTTTGGGTCTTTGGACCTCTGCTCTTGCATATCCGTCTTTGATGTTGTGTTTTTGGGTGCAGGAGATGCCATTTATGCTCAAAATTTGGTAACTGCGGTCAAAAATTACTACAATGTAAAAAATAACATGATAAATGGTCGTGATGAGTTAACTTACCAGTAGAAAGATCTGAAAACCAGTGAAAATGTAATCTCGAGCGAGAGAAAAGTGTAGTAAAAATATCTAGGCACAGTAAAAAACGCAGGTAAAAAATGGTGAAAAATCTCAGAAATTTGAATAGACTATATAACCAAAATCTCAACGGAAAAACAAATCTAGACCGTAGATCTAGAAAAAATAAATGACTGAGATGAAGGTGCACAACTGAAACTTCGAAAGTAAAGAGTTTGGAAAAGTTTGGATTTGGTGTTTCCGACTTCTGCATTCCGCATAGTGGAAAGAGGAAGTCAGAAAGCAATTTATTTGAACTAAAAAATATATCGAAGTTCTGCATTCCACATAACAGAAAGTGGAAAGTGGAAGAAAACAAGAAATTGTGAAAAAACATTGAAGTTCTGATTTTTACATTCTGCATAGGCAGAAAGCGGAAGTCAAAAAATAAGAAAACAAAAAATGCGACAAGACCTTTTCTGGCTTCTGTATTCCACACATGCGAAAATCAGAAGTTGAAAAGGATGGAAAGTTTTATTGCAAACTTGTAAATTTTGATTTTCGCATTCTGCATAGTGGAAAGCAGAAGTTGAACAGGGAACCATTTTATTAACGAAAAATGACAAGTTTGCAATATGCATAGGCGGAAGGCAAAAGTCGGGAATGGATTTAGACGATGACTTGAAAAAAATGGATCCCCACATTCTGCACTGCGGAAGGTGGAGGAACCCAAAATGGTACTTAAATAATAAAAGGTGCTTCTGAAACCACTAAAATCCCCCAAAAAACAAGATCAATGAGGAAATTTTATTAAGTGAAAACATCATACTCACAGCTTGATAGTTCCCGTTAAGGAAATTATGGTTTGGGAAACCAGTTAAAATTTTTAATGGGGGATCCCATTTTGATGACTCAAAATGGGATCTGTTGCATCCAGCAACACTACTGCGTGGTCCTTGAAAAATATTTCGCTTTGCCTCACTGTATGAGGTTATAGTGTCAACAACAAACTTGGTGATGTATCCTTCTAAGATACTATCTACCGAAAAATCCACAACCCTCGGCAAAGGGTTGTCTACTCTTTTATGTTGCTCAATCAACTGAGGATTCCACTCCCTCGGTTCTCTGCCTTGGAAATTTTTTTGTTAAGTTTCCAACTTATATAACCATTCGTGCAAAACAATGGGAAACTCGGAAAATAAAATATCATGGATGTCTGTGTAGATGTATCGACCAAACCACTTTGTTGGGTTCCACCGAGATCCTTCATTTTCTTTTCATGCAAAATCTAACTCTTTGGATTCCACCCAATCTTGGATCTCCGGTTTCGTGGGTTGCCACAACATATCCCTCACCACAACAATTTAGGGTCCTGGAAATAGAACCATTTGTTGGATTTTATTGTTGTTGTATCTCTCTTTCCCTTTCCACAGGGATCCCTACCCAGGTTCAGTCCCTTCTGCTCAGCACAACAAATCCCTATATATCGAACCGATAGAGCATAGCTCAGCCGACAACACCTACAACACAGATGTCATCTTACTTGAGATATCTCTCTTGATGAGTAACTACCAGAACCATGTTTTTGTAGTTGTGTGGGAGGGCATTTTAGTACCTTGGCTCTATGCCAGGGCTTCCAATGAAGTTAGGGAGTGGATTACTTGTCTTTACTATGCTCCAATAGCTAAAATGCGACCCAGCCTTTCTTTATGCAACTTTAGTAAATAAACAACAAACATGCAACATGATCATATCCAGTAATACAATGCAGCCATCATACATCTATTCATTTGCAAACAAATCTACAGTCATTCATTCACTACAATAATCACACATATATCTAAGCTACTTTCAGCATTCACACATATACACAAAATATAACGTGGAAACCCATCCGGGTGAAAACGACAAGGTGCTCTTCATCTGGAATGAGGAAATAGATGCACCTTTCTTTTGGGCAAAAAATTGAAGACTCTACTTAAGATATTCTTCTCTAACTTTACAAAATATTCCTCCCTCTCATGCTCTCTGATCTTCTCTCTTTTCTCTTTCTACTCTACTTCTACTAGTGATCCACACACAACCTGGATTGACTCAACCTTCCCTAATCATATGCGCACTCAGCTGCAAATCCTTCACTCTAATGCGCTCAGAGATATAGATCCATTAACCAAGAACGCATACTGAGTCTATCTCGAGATCCTAACCCGTCAATGTCTAATTACGAATGTCTAATTCAACTCTAGCTCAAGAATCTTACCAATACTCTAACCCACATACAACTTGGGTTCCTTATTTTATAGCCCTATTACAGACTCGATATAGATCCCATACGTACTTGATACAGACTCAATACCAACTCGATACAGACTCATTACAGACTCCTTCTCTGTCACTATCTCAATCGACTTAATATATCCATACAACATGTTGTCTTTCATATTCTAGCAACACATAACAGGAGGCACTATCGGCCCGACTTACAAAGATGCCTTCATGTGTGTGGTTTCTACCGGCTCCAGCCGAGCTCATACCCACAATAGTTAAGGCCTATCTCTTTCTCAACATTCTGCCTTACTATCATTTTCTAGCCATTATGTTATTTGCATGCCTTCTTCTGTTGATATTATGTCGTACCATCTTGTGCAACATTCTATCCTTCTATCGTAGATTACTTATCTGGCACAGCCTCCTCTTCCAGGGCCTTCTCTTCTTCTTCTTTTTCTTCTTATTTTTTACTTCCTCTATCCCAACATCCTTTCCCTTCTCCTTTATGTTGCTTCCTCAGTCGTAGCTCCTTCCTATTCTCTTTTGACTCTTCTCCATACTTAGGCAGAATTTTGCATGAATTCTGCTCTACTATCTCTAGGCCCAACACTTTCTACTGTGGGAAGTTTGGCATGATCGAAATTTAAGAACCTTCCAAGGGAAAAGAGACACTATCAGAAAAGTTTGGGGCACCATTACATCTAGAATGAGAGAAACCGTAAAGGTAGGGGTTTGAGGAGAGGAAGATTGGGAAGCCAGTAGGGTGAAAGCCCTCATTTTGTAGTCATGGAGCCTAACACATCCTTCGTAGTCGGACATAAATAGGATCAGAACAACTAAAGAATTATCCAAAAATGTTAAATGGGAACCTTCTCTGGAGGGCATGTTTAAGCTAAATTTTGATGGAGCTTCAAAAGGTAACCCTGGCATGGTAGGTTATGGGTTCATTGTTCGTGATAGCAGAGGAAAAATGATGGGATTTGGCTATGTATTCATCGGGTGGGAGACCAATAATGCAACCGAAATAGAAGGCCTCTTGCAAGGTATCACAATGCTTAAGGAGAATGACTGAATTCCAATCATCATAGAAGGTGATTCGCAGGTAGTCATTCAAATGGAAATCAAGCTCAAGAATGGCACGCATAGCGCTAAGGTGGCGTAGTCATGGCGCTTGGAAGGTAGGGTGGAGAAACTCCAGGGGGTTCTACGTGGAGGGATGGAGGCCATCTTGAGTCACACATGACGTCAAGGGAACAAGGTGGTTGACCAGTTGGAAAACGTAGGTACGGAAACATGTCATGATGTTAAAGCCAAAGTTTGGAATGAGATGACTGATGAGACTGGTCGGGCCAGCTATGTACATATCGCGGATCAATACATGCAGGGTAATCATGAGATGAGCTGGGTGGGACACCGGGTGGATCAAGATATCTAATTAAGGAACATGGTTGATCGATAAAGTGGTAAGTATCCATGTGAATATATCAAGGTATTTAATTTCACCTCAAGCCAAGGCCCGAACTCCATCTGTTCGAGAATTTGGAAGCATGAATGATTGTGTAGGAAAATCTGGTTTTCTGTGCGATCGTAATGTGATCCAGACTAGGAATCGTACCCACAACATCATGATATGCAGTGCAAAAATGATGCTCCTAATTAGGAACCTTCTATTTAGAGAGGTAGGGGATGACGGTGATTGTAGAATTAGTTGTTTTCATTACGTTATTTCTATAACAAGAGCTTTTGGAATGAGGAAGGTGTCATTTTTTGTAAGTTTTCTATGTAAGCAGAGCGACGAGAACATGGATGGTCATAAAGGGAAGGGGAAATGCTCAGTTAGTCAAGAGGATGAGACAGGGAGGGGCTTGAGAGCGTAGTGAAAGGATCTGTGGGAAGCAAGTATGTATGAGCTTGAACTCCCTAGCGAGATTCAATAGAGATTCAACGATGTGTAAAATCGACTGTGGAAAGAGTTTTATAAGGAGATGCTTCAGGAAGAATGCCGAAAGGAAAAGGAGTGTATTTTGGACCCTGGTCACTTTGTAGGTAGGGCCAACATGTATGAGAAGACAATGGCATTATTCTGGGTAATGAAAAACCTTGTCAAGTGGGAAACTTGGGATAAAGAAACAGTGGATGAAGCGGCTGGTTGAATGGACCAGTGGAGATATCAATTAGTTGAATACCAAGGTTGACATGCTCCTAAAGAGGCTCGTAGTGCTGGTTCCGCCAACTCTGCTTTGTGTGGCGACTCTGAAACCCGCAGAAGAAGGACATCGCTGAGGATTAATTTTGTACCTTCCTTATGTCTTGCTTTGAACTGGTTAGAACGAGAATTCTAGGGTATGCTAGGGAGAATCATTGGCTTACAAACATTTTTCAATTCGAATGGTAATTTGGATTTCAGTCATCTGCAGGATCCACCCTATGGTAAAATTAGAAGGTTCTGTGCAAACATTAATAAGATAAGCGGTCTTGTTAGTTTTTTTAGAAATTTTATGCATCTCAGTCCTATGGAGAATGTTATTGTAAGGACTTTTAGGGTGACTTTTTTTCAAGTTTATGTGGGAAGGGCTAGGTAGAGGTTGCGGTTTCGGCCTAGTATGAATAATTCAAATTGTAAATCTCTTTTTGTTGATAATACATTGAACAACTCCTTACTTACAAAAAAAACCCTAGACCATAGTTTATGGTTGCTGAAAATTCTTGAGTTAAACCCCAACAGTACTTTAACCCTATAGGGTGATGTAACTCTGTCTCGGGTGGATCAAAGGACAGATGGTCACACAGGTTAAAAGATAACCTGCAATGAAATGCCCAAGATTTTCACTTAGCCTTACCACCACGAGATGATTCCATCTAGGTACTTTAGGAGGAGAAAACCATAAAAAATACTGAAGAATGGAACTTGAGATTACCCAGATATGACCCACTTTAGTAAACTATCAAGAAATGCACCTAAACTAGACTTCAAAAAAACAATAAAACCTTCCAAGTCTCTTGAAAACCTCAAAATTTATCCAACATATAAGACTCCACTAATGCCACAACAACATTAACGCTCTTAACTTGAGGTAGGGGCTTGAGAGACCATCTCAAACACTATGTGACCACCAACACATAAACCTAAAACCACCAACAGAACTAGTTCAAAAACCTAACACCCATAACCAAGTAAACACTCTAGAACCATCAATAAAACTAGGTTAAGAACCTTCAAAGCCATCCACATATATTTATATTATGTTAATGTAAATAAACAAATAAAATTCATAACTAACTAAAAATAATTAAACACATAATGCCATGAGCACCTAATGAATGTCTTTTTGGTTCACATGAGTAAGTAATGAATGTATTTCTTATTCACTTCAAATAATATATATATATATATATATATATTATAGAAAAAATATACCATGTATATTCACAATTATCTCTGAATTTATTTTATTTTCATTTATATTTATATTTATTTTCCTATACAATTGTGTAAATAATCTACTATAAAATTACTAACATGCTGTTGAGGCCTAGAAATTTGCAGGCAAAAACAGTAAGGGATTCTCCCCAGTCAACATTCCCAACTAGCCCGTGACTGTTTGGTATAGGGAATCCGTCCGGTTTGCGGTCCGGATACCGTAGGTCAAGTACAAAACAAAGGGCTTTACCGGTTACGGCCCAGTCCACCGAGTTTTTGTATTTTGACTTAAATTATGAAATGCACATGCCTAATTAACAATGTAGAGTGAAAAAGATGCAAAGAGCATTCACAATGTGATGCGCAGGTTCTTACCTCTCGTCTTAGAACTCGCAAGCATCTAAATCATACAAACAGTAATAAAATAAAACTAACTAAACTATCTCTAGAGAGCTGGATTAATTCATGAGTAATGCAATACTGTTCAGGTGTTATGGCAAATCATAGATAGCTGTTCTTATAACCAAACATATAAACAGAGGTAAAAGTATACATGACAAGATAGCTCATCAACAATTAAAACATCCCATTACTCATAGTGGAAGAGCACTATAAAAATACTGAAGAATCTTCAGACAAGAACATAGGTTCAAGACGTTAGAACACTCTTACAGCTAATGAGACACAGCTGAAAATGAAATAGTTCACATTCAACATTTCTCATTTAAACGCATTGATCCATTCCACATAGCACTTTCTCCAATAGGTAAAATTTTCACTTTTTGGTTTGTAAAACGAAATAGTTCCTCTTACAAGCAAAAGGTTTACAAGTTTGCCAGGGAAAAATCCCCCTTCTAAGTTCTACTTTGAAATATTTAAACTACAACGGCAGACCGCTTGGGCTGCCCCCCAAACGTATGACCTTTCTGTTCCCCAACACTTCATATTCCTCTATAACAAAGCAACAAATTATACCAACTGAAACGGCCAACCAAAAAGAAATGGCTAGGTGCACCACCATTATTAGAATTTTATCAAACGCTGACACCACTATTTTTTTTATCCACGGGTTTGCACAAAACCACCAACGACAGGAAATGAGGACTCATCAGATGCTCAGAGTGCTGGCATCGGAAGCTAAAAATATCACCCCAGCCGCAACGACGGAAGAGAACGAGGTCACGGACAAGCGATCGAAGGGAGGGAAAATTCACAATCAAAAATCGGAAGGGTAACCACATCGGAAGCCAAATGACTTTCCCAGCCGCAACGGCGGAAGAGACAAGGGCTAGAGACATACGAAATGTGGGCGGGAAAAATCTCAATCGGAAGTCAGAAGGTATTAACATCGGGCGCGAAAAGGATTTCCGAGCCACAACGGCGGAAAAGGAAAGGTTACAGGAAAGTGACTAAAAGACTAACGCATCTGCTAGAGGGGCTTTAAACTTCGGAGGCTTAACTACTTTGGGAGCCGCAACGGTGGAAGGGAAATGGCTACGGCTTTCGATTAAACAAAAATGACGCCCGCTCAATCAAAAAAATTAAGTGTCCAGAGAGTTTTAAAAAAAATCAATGGTCAAAATACATCTCACCTCCGAAACAGCGGCTTTTCATAGATTCATCAGCAAAACCAAACTCACAATCGGTGATCCAAACAACTTCAAACACACGCAACCTCCGAAAACAGGCCAAGAGTCATTCTTTAAAAATCATCCAACATTGAAGCACAACCAAAAGGTTCAAAGGATCCAATGATTAAAAACAACGCTAAATCATGAGGAGGGGCCCAAAATTTAAGAAATTTGGGGAGAACAGTTGCAGCTGCAACAATTGGTGATTACCTGGTGAACCTAGATCTCTGGGAGATTATTCTTTGAGTGGCAGACTATTTAACAACAAATGCATTTATCTTCCAGCTATCTGTATTTCTCAAATGACGGAAGTGTGTACCTTTAATCATTGATGATAGTCCAATTTGGGAGAGTGGAAACCAAGATTTTCAAGTCCAGATAACTCTGTTGATGCCAGAGGATGAGTTTCATTATTACTTTTGTCTTCAGGTAGCAGACAGCTTGGACTCCATAGGGTTGTAGCATATGGCAAACAAAAATATTCATTTGTTCCTCATTCCCATGCCACTTTAGCACCTTTTGTGCTTTTGGGCTTTTGTCCCTTTTCATATGAGTCCTCCTGCATGCCCTTCTTACTGAATTTTAATTCAGGATCCTCTATCCCATAGTGTCCTTTTGTGTGAGCGGTGTACTTCATGTTTCAACTCACGGATGGAGAGGATCTTTCGGCAATTTAGTACTTATGATTCAGTATCTGCTTTGATGTATGATGCTCTCATAGGAGTTTTTGACTCTTATCTGCATTTTGGCATTCATTTCTTGGCATGGGATCATTTATATTTAATATACTGTTCACCTTGATCCTTTCCATGGGTCCTCTACTGTCGCTCCTTAGAACATTTTAAGTGTGACGTGGATGGAGCCTCAACATAGTATTCTAGAATCTTCGAATCCAGTTTATTTCATAGGGTTTAAGCAAGACTTCAATGCACACAGAGCTTATTCGAGAAAACTGCTAAACTGGAAGAAGTTATTTTAGCAACACACAGTCTTAGACCCAAAAATGTTGATCCTTCCCAAACATTTTGATGTTCTCCATGCAACCGGGGGTTCGTTCCCTTTATTGGAATCAAGAAAAATCAAACTAAAGCAAACTGAAAAAACATGACTCAAAAGACAGCCAAACAGATTATTTATATACAAGACAGAAGAACTCAACGAAACTCAGGAAAAATAAGGCTTGAGAACCAAACCATTCACTGGTAAGTTCTCTTCCCACCCCTGTATATCTTGCAACTTATAAGTAGAAGGGCCAAGCTTTACTGCAATCTGAAAAAGGCCTACCCACAACTGCTGGAATTTAGTATGCTTTCCTTTCTCATCATGGGGGTGATCCCACTTGAGAACCAGATCTCCCACTTCAAACTCTTTTGTCCCTGCCTTATGTTTGTCAAACCATTTATTTATTACCTCCTGTTGTTTCTTAAAGCGCTCTCTGGCTTTAGATATAGCCTCTTCTACTTTCAGGAGATTATTTATCCTTATTTGCAAAACTTCATCATCCAACCCTCTAGACTCTTGAGCTATTAGGGAAGAAGGTAGCATGTTATTGGGAGGAAGAATGGCTTCTTTACCGTAGACAAGGCTATATGGTGACACTCCTATAGCAGACTTGGGTGTGACTCTATCACCCAAAGGGTGTTTGGTAGCGCTGAGTGCCAGCTCCTCTGATTTTCTATCATGGTCTTCTTTAAAATTCTAATCAGATTTTTGTTAGTGGATTCAGCCAGGCCATTTCCTTGTGGATAGTAATTAGCAGAATAATGCAATTTAATCCCTTTATCATGAGCAAAAGCAGTTAATTTAATTGATGAAAAGTATGTAGCATTATCAAAAACTAACGAAACTGGAACTCCAAACCTGGTCATGATGTGATCCTGCAGGAAGATGATGACCTCGTCTTCATTTATTTTGTGCAGTGGGACTGCTTCAACCCAGTGAGTGAAATAATCGGTCACGGTCAGAATGTACTTGTGTTGTAGGGAGGAATTTGGTTTTATTTCTCTAATGATATCCAACCCCCATTTCTCGAATGGTTTCGTGATCATCACAGGCTTTAGGGGTGCTGTTGCTTTAGGCTGTCTCCCACTACACCTTTGGCAAATATCACACTTCCTGACATGTGCGTGTGCATCTTTGAAGAGCATAGGCCAATAGTAACCGGCTCTGAGGATTTTGTGGGCCGTAGTATTTCCTGAATAATGTCCCCCAGCAGGACCGTCGTGCAATTCTGACATTACTTTCTTTGCATCTTCCTTTTCTAAGCATCTGAGAAGAACCCTGTCATAATTCTTTCTAAATAATACTCCTTCAACAAGTTGATAGGAAGATGATTTAAGACAAAATGCTCTTCTTTGCTTAGAATTCCAATTTTCTGGCAACAACCCTACCTGCAAGTAATGCACAAGGTCTCTATACCAAGACTTGGGAGCTGTAATCAAAGGACATACCTCCATTACATGTAATTCGGCTTCATCTTCCCAAGCGTGTTCTTCATTTTTTTTATTTCCAGTCATCAGTTTGCATAGCCCTTGTCCTTTAACTATAGATGCTAGCTTGAATTCAAGGTCATACTCTTAAAGAGTTGTTACCCAGTTGCCCCTTCTTTCTCCTAACTCCTTCTGTACAAGGAGGGACCTTACAGCTGGGTAGGGGACGATCACCTTGGTTCTATTTTTTAAAATATAAGGCTTGAATTGCTTTACTGATTTGAATACTGCGTAGGCTTGTTTATCAATAGCTGGGTAATTCAATTCAGCCCCCTGTAGACCAGTACTCATAAAGGATATTGAGAATTCATCCCCCCCATCTTCCTTTTCGGTGAGCACAGCTGCTAGTGAATCATCGGATGCAAAGGTATACAAGATAAAATCTTTGTCGAAATTTGGGCTTTTCAGGGAGGGTGCATGTGCAACAGCAGTTTTGATTTTGCTGAATGCGCTCTTCTCAATTTCAGTCCACTTGAATAGTGCATTTTGCTTTACCATCTGCTGTAGAGGCTTGACAATCTGAGCAAAATCAGGCACAAATCTTCGCACGAAGTTTATCGTTCCCATAAATGATTGCATCCCCTTTTTATTATGGGGCAAGGGGATTTGTTCAATAGCCTTAATTCTTTCTAGATCTGTAGAGATTCCTTTCTTCGAAACTATGTGACCCAGCAACTTGCCTTCCATGACAGCGAACACACACTTCTTAGGATTGAGTTGGATGCCATATTTTCGAGAGCGTTCGAAAATTTGCCTTAAGTGAAACGCGTGCTCTTCTCTTTTCTTTGAGAATATTGTAATATCATCAAGGTACACTACAACACTATGGCCAATCAATCTGTGGAAAGTTATGTCCATAGCCCTCTGAAACATTGCTCCAGCATTTATAAGCCCAAAGGGCATCCTTCTGTAGGAAAAGGTTCCCCACTTGGTCTTGAACGTGGTCTTCAATATGTCTTCTTCAGCTACTAATACTTGGTTGTAGCCAGAGAAACCATCTAATAATGAAAACAGTTCAGAACTTGAAACCATTTGTAACAATTTCTCCATGGGTGGAATGGGGTAGTTGTCTTTATCTGAAGCGCAGTTTAAATTTCTGAAATCCACGTACAGTCTGATTTCTCCATATTTTTTTCTCACTGGTACCAGATTTGATACCCACTCAGAGTGTCTGACCTTAAATATGATTCTAGCATCCAATAATTTCTTCACTTCACTCTGAATCAGCGGTTCCAATTTTGGATGCATTTTTCTTAAAGGTTGCTGATACGGTTTGACGCCAGCTTTGATGGGGACTACATGTTTGATGATGCTGGTATCATATGTTTTCAGATCTTCGTATGTCCATGCGAAAAAATCTTTATATTGTTTGAACAGACTGACGAACTTATCTCTTTCTGCTGGTGAACAACATTTGCCAAGATTCACAAATTTAGGATTCGTCTCAGTCCCTAAATTGATAAGCTTGAATTGTAGAGATGAGCTGTGAGTCTTCACGTTGGCTGGTATTCTGAACTTTTCATTTAAATCAAACATTCTTTCTAATGTTCTGACTCCTTTAGGGATGAAATTGTCATATTTCATCTCGGCCTGATGTTCTTCATCATCTATAATCGCCCCTTTGAATACCTCGTCATTTGTTAAGCATTCTATTATCTGTTGATCATCGTCGAACACTCGCAGGTTGGTGATCATATCCAGTACTGAGGGCCTGAAAAGAAATTTGACAGAGCATCGATTATTAGTGGGCACGAGCCTAGCGGCTGATGTGGCCAACAAGTCAACTGCTGCATTTTTAAGTCTTGGAATTGAAATAATATTGAATGCATTAAAACATTTAAGCAGGTCCCATACCTCATTTTGGTAAGCTTTCAAGTGAGGGGAAACACAATGTATTTGATTCCGGATTTGTTTCACAATAATTTCAGAGTCTCCAAATTTTTTTAGATTACTTACCTTTAATTCAATGGCTTTCCTTAAGCCTTGCACCAATGCTTCATACTCAGCTGTATCATTCATACATTCAAACTCTAATCTACATGAAATAAAATGTTTATTCTTCTGGGGGTCGATTAGGACACAGCCAACCCCTAACCCTTCTAATGTCTTAGAGCCATAAAAAAACAAAGTCCAAAAATCACTAACTACTGAATGCGAATCTACTCTTACTGCTAATTTTACTATGTTACAGTCAATTTCATCAGCCTGTGAGAATCAAAGGAGATTAGGCTGGGTGTCTGATGTGTTGCTGGCTTCTTCTGCTTGGTAATTTCTTGGTTCTAATTCGACAAAATAGTTTCCCAATACAGAATCCACTGGTTCATTGTTCTCATCCAATTGAGTAATGTTATATTTCATGTGAGGCTCCCTCAAAATCTTAATTTGGTTCGGACTTCCTTTATACGGCAACCACAGATGTGACCAATCAGAAGCAAAATATCCATTGAGTTTGGCCAACCAATCTCAGCTTAGGACAAGACCGTAAGCGTCTGGTATATCAGCCACCACAATATTAATGAATTGGCACACTTTATCATTTGATGCCAGATGGACTAGGACATCTTCCATCTCACCAATTACCTTTACATCCGTCCTATCCAACTGAACAACCCTCCACGTGGATGGCTTAGGCTGCCCATTTATCTTTTTACAAACTGATATTGGCATGACATTAACGGATGCCCCTGAATCTACCAGACAATTATGTACGTTGTGATTGAAAATTTAAAAAGTGAGGAGGAAAGGTGGTAGTTTACTCTTAGACTTACCTCCAATGCTAGTTTCTCCAATTTCTTCTTCTTCTTGAGGCTGATTGACAGTGGGAAACTTCTCGTCCAATGCTTCAAGTATAATACTCAATCAGTACCTTGTCTGAAGGTTTATCAGCTTCAGATTTTTTTTTGAGATATGTTGCAAACCTTTGTGTGAAACTGTGCACCTTTTCCTTTCTCTCTTTTTTCAAGGCACATAGTCCTTTCATGAGGGCTGCATGAGTCTTTTGAATCACATACTTACTTCTGAAAATTCTCTCGAAGGTATCCCAATCCAGGATAGAGTTAGCAGGAAACCCAAAATACCATGATGCTGCAGCTCCTTTCAAGGTATGCAAAAATAGTCTGCAAACTACATCCTCATGCTCCCCAGCCCTCAACCCTTCTATCGCCAAGTAAAAACTTTGCAGGTGATCATCTACTAGTATCTTCTCATTTGGGTCGAATTTGGGAAGCATCTTTTCAAAGGATTGAGGTAAATCATGTAGCAGAGGTGTTAGATTTAAAGGTGATCTGGCTCTCCAGGCAGGTGGTGGATTAGGTGGGTTGGGTGGTGGATTAGCATTTACTCCTGCCATGAGTCTGGGTGGAGAGTGAGGAGGCGAGCAAATAGGAGTGTGAGCAGGAGAACTATGAGGGGTATCTGGGCCTTCTTGACTCAAAGGTAGAACAACTTCCTGTAAGGTTGTTTCTACAAGTTCTTCCCAGTCTCCAACTAGCACTGAGTCTTCTACTATAGGACGATCTTTCTTTTTATATTCTCTTCTGGGCAATTCAGGGATAATTGGCAATCCTCCAGAGTCTTCTTTACATATGCCTTGGTGTGTCTTCTCAGGTCATTAACAAATTCATTGCCAACAGAATATAGATGTTCTCTATTCCTTTCTTCTGGAATTGGATTATGAAGTCCACTGCTTTCAAAACTGTTATCGGTGGAATAATCTCGGGAAAATGGGTTTCCTTGGACAGCCATGCACTGGCGGCCCTCCTTCTAGCGCCAAAACTGTTGAGGCCTAGAAATTCGCAGGAAACAACAGTAAGGGATTCTCCCCAATCAACGTTCCCAACTAGCCCATGACTGTTTGGTATAGGGAATCCGTCCGGTTTGCGGTCCGGCTACCATAGGTCAAGTACAAAACAAAGGGCTTTATCGGTTACGGCCCGGTCCACCGATTTTTTGTATTTTGACTTCAATTATGAAATGCATATGCCTAATTAACAATGCAGAGTGAAAAATATGCAAAGAGCATTCACAATGTGATGCGTAGGTTCTTACCTCTCGTCTTAGAAATCGTAAGCATCTAAATCATACAAACAGTAATAAAATAAAACTAACTAAAATTTCTCTAGAGAGATGGATTAATTCATGAGTAATGCAATACTGTTCAGGTGTTATGGAAAATCACAGATAGCTGTTCTTATAACCAAACATATAAATAGAGGTAAAAGTATACATGACAAGATAGCTCATCAACAATTAAAACATCCCATTACTCATAGTGGAAGAGCACCATAAAAATACTAAAGAATCTTCAGACAAGAACATAGGTTCAAGACATTAGAACACTCTTACAGCTAATGAGACACAGCTGAAAACGAAATAGTTCACATTCAACATTGCTCATTTAAACGCATTGATCCATTCCACATAGCACTTTCTCCAATAGGTAAAATTTTCACTTTCTGGTTTGTAAAACGAAATAGTTCCTCTTACAACCAAAAGGTTTACAAGTTTGCCAGGGAAAAATCCCCCTTCTAAGTTCTACTTTGAAATATTTAAACTACAACGGCAGACCTCTTGGGTTGCCCCCCAAACGTATGAACTTTCTGTTCCCCAATGCTTCATATTCCTCTATCTTTTCTACGCATGCTCATGATTAGCTGGGTAACTACCGGACCTTTCAGAGCTGCTCCTTTGTCACCATTCATTTTGTCTTTTACTTCATTTGTTCTTCTTGCGATCCTGTTGTTTTTCGGCTCTACCTCCACCAAACGGCCCGTTATGCCTTCGCGCCGCGGTAGTCTAAAAACGTCTTTTGAGTCCACCTGCGATTCAATAAGGTGTATCATTAATTGGGACTGCGTTATAAAACAAAGCAGCAAATTACACCAACTGAAATGGCCAACCCAAAAGAAATGGCCAGGTGCACCACCATTATTATAATTTTATCAAACGCGGACACCACTATTTTGTTTATCCACGGGTTTTCACAAAACCACCAAATGACAGGAAACGAGGACTCATCGGACGCTCAGAGCGCTGGCATCGGAAACTAAAAATCTCACCCCAGCCGCAACGGCGGAAGAGAACGAGGTCACGGACAAGCGACCTTAGGGTGGGAAAATTCACAATCGAAAATCGGAAGGGTAACCACATCGGAAGCCAAATGACTTTCCCAGCCGCAACGGTGGAAGAGACAAGGGCTAGAGACATCCGAAACACGGGCGGGAAAACTCTCAATCGGAAGTCGGAAGGTATTAACATCGGGCGTGAAAAGGCTTTCCGAGCCGCAACGGCGGAAAAGGAAAGGTTACAGGCAAGCGACTAAAAGACTGATGCATCAGCTGGCGGGGATTTAGACTTTGGAGGCTTAACTACTTTGGGAGCCGCAACGACGGAAGGGAAACAGCTACGGCTTCCGATTAAACAAAAATGACGCCCGCTCAATCAAAAAAATTAAGTGTCCGGAGAGTTTTTTAAAAAATCAACGGTCAAAATACATCTCACCTCCGAAACAACGGCTTTTCACAGATTCATCAACAAAACCAAACTCACAATCGGCGATCCAAACAACTTCAAACACACACAACCTATGAAAACAGGCCGAGAGTCATTCATTAAAAATCATCCAACATTGAAGCACAACCAAAAGGTTCAAAGGATCCAATGATTAAAAACAACACTAAATCATGAGGAGGGACCCAAAATTTAAGAAATTTGGGGAGAACGGTTGCAACCGCAACACATGCCTAATAAACGATGGCAAGGGAACATTGAAGTAAATTGTTGATAAAAGGAGGAACACTTTTTTATTTTATATAAATAGTTGAGTGAGTCCATTCATTGAATGGGATTTACATGTCTCGTATGCATTCATAAGTAATTGGTAGTCATGTGTATTATCAAAAGAAGTTTTAGGTGGATAGTGAGAGGACGCGATATAGTTCATAAAAGAGGAACACACAACTTATGTGCTTCAAAATACCTCAATAAAAAGGTAATGTGAGCTTAATGTTGAAGCGCTAGCACTCAACTTCTTATCCCTGAAACAAACAAAAAATTTAGGTTCCGGGTGCTCTTTCCTAGTTTTTCCTTGTCAATATGGAATCAGACAAATTTTGAAGCCATGGGGAACTTTTTGAGTCATTTCCTCCATATTAGCGAAGAAGGTCTAAAAGGCATGGATAAACTGGTAGGTCAAATGCTTGCGGGTAGGTAAAATGCTTGTTGAGATTGACATGTTCAAAGGCTTAATGGAAAGGGTTGAGATTGAATGGCGGGGGCAGACCTATTCCCAGATGCTAGACTACTCGGAGATTCACTTCAGGTGTTTACAGTGTAAAGTGGTGGGTCACCTTTGGAGGGAATGTTCTTATGTGAGCTCTAATTATTATGGTGATAATTCATCCGAGGATAGATTTCCATGGTCATCAAACTCCAACAGTGATACAGAGATGGAATCTAACAATTCTTTGCAAGAGAATCCTTCTGAATCAGGAAATGATAATGGAGGTATGCAGCATAGATCAACCCTTATCAATAATATTAAGTCTCTTGACCCTTCTTTTGTATCTTCCTCATATTCAGGTGATGTGGAACATATCTCTTCCCTAGACATAAAAGGGGATTCAGTGTGGGAGGAGAGTATAGCAAGGGATCCATACTTTTATCGGGGTGTTGATCTTCACTGTACTAGGCTAAGGTCGAGTGTTTTTGGGGAACCAGTGATTTATGGAAATGTGAATCCTTGGGGACCTACATAACACATTCCTTTTACTACCAATTTTTCAGATCCAAATGGGCTTGCTGGGAAGCTACACCTCCAGTGAGTGATATGTTTCCTTCACTTTTCCATACGAGCCAAACGCAAACTGTTCTAGTTAGAATTTCCTTGAAATTGGATGGTAATGATTCTCTATCCGGGGGAAGTGACTCTCAAGCTAAAGTGCCTCGTTCTTCCTTATCGAATGTTGGGTTTCATGTTATCTCATATTGTGACGTTTCCAAAAAGGTTCCCCTATAGTCTTATATCGGGAATGCTCATGTTTCACCTCCCCTAGAAAATAATCTTGTTGAGGAAAAGATATCAAAAACTCCAATTACCTAGCTCCATAAGGGAAATAGACCTGGTGGTCTCAAACACGACTTCTCTCCTATTAAGACCAGAAGTGCCATAAAAGGTCTTCCCTCTGTTGTTGTACCATCAATTTCCACAAATATATTGATGGATTCATTTATAAATTCCCAAAAAGAAAACCCTCGGGCTCCTAGAGACATCAAATCCCAAACAAGGGTGAAAAAATGAATTTTGTCTCCTTAACTATCAGAGGAGTGGGGGGCTCCCAAAACCCCTCACCCTTAAGAGACTTTTAGAAAAATATAATCCATATATAGTTATTTTACAAGAAACCATGACTTCGAGTGACAAAGCTCGGGAGTTTTTCTCCAAAATATAGAAGGATTGGATGGTGGTATCTAAAGATGTAGATGGACAATATGGCAGATTGTTAGCAACTTGGAATCTCGGTAAAGCAAAATTTTCGGCATATCAAATTTCACTTGGAATTCTATTAAGTGGAAATCTTCTTAGGTTTGTTGAAAGAATTAATTTGATAAATTGCTACTCTACATACTATAACAGAAGAAGTTATTGGGATTTTGTGGTCAATGAAGGTATATTATTTAGATAAGATTTGATATTAGTTGGGGACTTTAATCTTACTCTTTCTTCTACAGAAATTTGCTTCTTTTTGGAATTTTTCAACCTATTCAAATTTATTTCACTTAGAATAATGGTAGGCTTTGATCCTATGGGGTGGCTGAAAGATTGGATCGTTTTATCATACCAAAAAATTAATGGATGTTATGTATCAGAATAGATCTTGGATTGGCACAGATTCTATGTCGGGTCACCATCCAATTTTCTTGGATTTGGATTTGATTTTCAAAAGTTAAATTATCCATTTAAATTCAATCATGTGTGGCTTATGATGGATTATTTCAAGGACATAATTAGATAGGAATAGATAAATTTTAGTACTAACAGGTCCATCTCAGCTTTAGATAGTTTGGTCAAAACATTAAAAATGTTGAAGCCTATGGTCAAAAAATGGGAAAAGGTGTTAAGTTTACATTGCATAGATGATATCTTAAAAAAAATCACTAGTAGGATCATTGAAAGAATAAAAAGTACAATAACATAAATAATACAAATATTTTCCTTAAGGAAACCACAAGGGAGAAGACCCCACAAAACTTCCTCGGTATAGAACTAAACTAGAGCAATGTAAAACCCAAGACAACTGCTTATCTATTCTTCATGACGCACTTGTTCTTCTCTCTCTTGCAAAATTTCTTGAGTGAGTGTGTACAAATGAAGGGGAGCGCCTCCCTATTTATATTTGTCACTTTACTTGACCTAGAACCTAGAAGGGCCGACTTGTCTAAGTAACATGGTCAACTTGTCTAGTAAGACACCAGAAATAATATGTATTATAATGACACATGGGTACTATTGAACCAAATTACATTACATTGATTATTTCAATGACTCTTACATGACCAAACTCATCTCATGATGGAGGAATACAATCAATACATCTGGAATATCTTCAAAAGTTACAATACTTTAACACTCCCTCTTAACTAGGAAGGCATTCAATCAAGGTAGAAACTACTACCACAACTGTACATCTGACTGGTGAGTCTCTATATGTCATAGGAAGTTTTGGAATTCCATCACACATCTTCATCATTGATCTCAACATGAGAATACTAGATCATCTTCTGTAACTTCAGTATGCAAATATTGAATAATATTCTGTGTACTAGATAATCTTCTGCAACATCAATATGTGGATACTGAATCATCTTATGTGTGTACTGGATCATCTTTTGCAACATCAATATGTGGATACTGAATCATCTTCTGCAATAGTATGTGGATATTGAATCATCTTCTGTCATATTAGTATGTAGATATTGGAGCATCATCTACAACATCAGTATATAAATACTGAAACATCGTCTTGCAACATCAGTATGTAAATACTAAAACATCATCATCAACAAAAAAAAACATTAGCATGTTAGTGATAAACCAACATCATCAATAAATTCTATATCATCATTTGCATCATCAGCATAGAGATGTTGAAACTATCTTACCAATCATCACAACAATTATCTATATGAAAATACTGAACGTGCTAAATCGGTATAGGAATACTGAAACTATCTCATCAATCATAACAACAATCATCAGTATGAAAATACTGAACCTGCTACATTAGTATAGGAATATTGAAACTGCATCTTTCCCACTAACCATCTTGGAGCAATATCTTGGTGAGTTCTCTGGTAGATCCATCTGGGCATTTTGTATAACTTACTAACCCTTTCAACGCAACAAGCCTAGTTAGACAAATGGATCTTATTGGGAACCAACAAGCCTTGTTCTAGCTTACTAACTCTCTTGGGATAAACAAGCATACCCAGACATGCTAATCCCCCTAGGATCAACAGGCATCGTATGACTTACTAACCCTTTCGAGCCAACAATCCTAGCCGGAATCACCCTTCTCTAAGATGAGCTACCACCACTTCATTCTTCTACCATCTTCCTTCACTCCTTCTTTCAAGGGAGGTCCTTTCAGACTACGCCAATCTTGTCTCGAAAGTATTCAAACTTTACACGAGATAGAGGCTTAGTCAACACATCTGCCACTTGTTACTCCACAGGAACATACTTGAGATTTACAGCTCCCTTTTGCACCAAATCTCGAATGTAATGATATCTAAGCTCGATATGTTTTGACTTATGATGAAACACCGAGTTTTATGTCATCTTAATATAAATTTGATTATCACAAAGGATATCAGTAACATCTATCTCTACATCAAATAATCCTAACAACATCTTGCGAAGCCATACTGCTTTGCTACAAGCTGAGCATGCAACAATGTATTCGTCTTATGTCATGCTAAGTGTAATACTGGACTACTTTCTACTGAACCATGAGATCATGCCTAATCCCAAACTAAAACAACATCCTGAAGTGCTTTTTCTATATTTGACACTTCCTGCCCAATCTGAATCGATAAATCCATGTAATCTGATCTCGCCAATTGATACATATCTGAGACCATAATCTAAAGTCCCCTTTAGATACCTCATCACATGTTTTGTTCCTACTAGGTGAATATGCTTGTGATTCACCATATATTGACTTAGAGTGTTACAACAAAAAATATATATGGTATTGTATTGGTTAAGTACATTATAGAACCAATAATCTGTCTATATAAGGTGGCTGCATGTATTATTTCTGAAGTGTCATCATTCAATGTCTTCAAATTTGTTATCATGAGAGTAGTCGTAGCCTTGCAATCTATCATCCCAAATCTCTTTAGTATTTCTACTACATATTTTCCTTGGTTTAGGAGAATCTCATTTGGATACTATCATACTTCAATACTTAGAAAGTAGTGCATCATTCCAAGGTCTTTCATCTCAAATTCTGCAACGAGCTTCTCCTTACATTAGTTGATGGGCTTATCTTCACCTGCCAAGAATAAATCATCTACATATAGTAGTAATATCATAAGTCCATCACCCTCAAATTTATAGTAAATGTTGGAGTCTACTTTACTCTTGTAAATCCCAAACTCATCAGGAATCCATCAATTCTTCCATACCATGCTCTAGGTGCTTGATTTAACCCATACAATGTCTTCTTGAGTTAACATACATGAGTTTGCTAATTATCTTCCTCAAAACCTTGTGATTGTTCGATATATACTTCTTCTTCTATCAATCCATTTAAGAAGGTTGTCTTTACATCCATTTGATGTAATTTCCACTTCATATTGGATTCCAAGGCAAGGATGGTTCTAATTGAGTTATACCTAGCTACTATCGCAAAGGTCTCCTCATTGTTGATTCCTTCCTTTTGGGAGAATCCACGAGCTACAAATCAGTTCGTGTAATTATCTATACTACCATTTTCTGAGTGCTTTATCTTGTAGATCCATTTTGAGGATACCACTGACTTATCCTTTGGTCTTGGTACTATTTCCCATACATCATTATGTATAATGTATTTGTATTCCTCGACCATAGAATCAACCCATTCCTTCTGGTTTTTTTCTTCTTCAATTACTTCATGAGCCCAGGCGGGCCTTCTCTTACATGAGATCATTTCATTGGGAAATTCTTCAGGTCTCTAAGGTTTTGATACGTCATGATCCTCAGCCGTCTATTATTATTCTTCATTTCTAGCTAGTTTATGACCTTCTACAGTTCTGGGAGTTTCACACTCCTCTTCATCTTCCTTGTCTTTATTTGATTTTATGAAAGTTGTATCTTCGTCAAAGGTGACATATTTGCTTAGTTAAATTTGACGATATCATGGGATATATATTCGATAAGCTTTTGGTTTCTCACTATATCCTACAAATAATCCCTTCTTTCTTGAAGGTTCTAGCTTTGATCTTTTCTCCTTGGGAATGTGTATGTATACCGGACAACCAAATATATTTAGATGACTTACTTCAATGTTTTCTCTGGTAAACATCTCTTCTAGAGTCTTGTTTCCAAGGGTACTATGGGAGATTCTATTATGTAAATATATTGTTGTTCTGGATGCTTATGCCTATAGATACATAGGTAGATCTTGTTCATGGAGCATAAATTTTACAACTTCCATGATATATCTATTCTTTCTTTCTACTACACCATTTTGTTGTGTATTATAGGGAATGGTGAGCTCCCTCTTAATCCCATATTCTTTGCAATAATAATTGAATTCACTTGATGCGAATTATCCTCCATTATCTGATCTTAATATCTTGATCCTCTTTTCAGAGAGGTTTTCTACAAGGGCCTTAAACTCTTTGAACCTTTCAAACACTTCATCCTTCTTCAAGACATATATCCAAGTTTTACGAGAGTAGTCATCAATAAATGAAGCATAGTAAATATACTCTCTTAATGAAGTGGTTTGCATTGGACCACATAGATCTAAATGAATAATATCTAAGATCCCATTTGCTTTGTTATCACTGTTTAGATAAGGGTTCTTAGTATTCTTTCCTTGTGCACATCCTTTGCACACTCCTTCATGATCTATCTGAATCTCTGGTAAACCTATCACAACCTTGATCACAATTGGCAATGCTTTGTAATTTATATGAGAAATTATTATGTGCCATAGCTCACATGGGCTTATGGTACAATTCATTAGTGTTGAGTCTACATGTCCCTTCAATATATAGAGTCCTCCTTCTTCAACTCCAATTACTACTGCATCATCTTTATTTTTTCCTTTTTTCCACATGAGGACTTCTCCATCCACAAAAGCAACTCTGAACCCTTTCTTATCTAAGGATGAGATAGAAAGAAGGTTCTTCTTTAATCTTGGGGCATACATGACATCCTTCATCTTCATGGAATTTCTAGAGTCTAAATTATAGGAGTATTCTCCCATTCTTTTGATGGGATATTGATAATCATCTCCAAGCATTACTTTGTGTGGGGACTCCTTTTGTACAATACATGAGAGTGAGTCCTTGTAACCTGTCATGTGCTTGGAGGAACCACTATATACTAACAAGATGTCATTTCCTGATGATACTAAACCTATGAGTGCAGAGATCAAGACATATTCTTCACAGGAATCTTCATTTTCTTTAGCTCTTCCCTCATCTTCTTGATCATTGTCTTCAACAGCATGGGACTTGAATCTTTTGTTCTTCTTCTTGATTCGTTCTTCCTTTATGGGACAATTTATAACAATGTGTCCCATCTTATGACAAGTAAAGCATTCATAATTTGAGAAGTCTTTCTTGGAATTATTAAACCCTTGATCTTTTCTAGGAGTATGGTCATAAATATCTCTCTTGTTCTTGCCTTTGGTATGTACTGCCAAATTTTGATCCTCATTTTAATTTTGCTTCTTTTCTCTGGTTGCTATTCTTTCTTCTTCTTGAACACATTCTTCCCATAAGTGTCAGAATTTGGTTAGAATTCTTCTTGAACAGATTCCTTGAATAAAGGATTTTCAATCTCTTAGGAGACCATTCAAGGTGGTCATTATAATTTCTGCTTCTTCAACCATATCACCAATAGCTTCCAACTGCTCCATGATTTGAGCTACTCTTGTGCAATATGATTGCATGGTTTCTGAATTTTACGCCTTTACACTTTTGAGGTGATTCCTCAATGGCATCTTGTTATTGATGTTTCTTCCTTCAAATAAGTTTGATAGAGCATCAAACATTTATTTTGGTGTCCTCCTTGAGGATACTTGAGGAATCGAGTTATCTCTGATGGAGTCATTTATGATCCTCTTAGCCTTGATCATATCCTTCTTGTATTTGGCCTTAGCTTCAACTTCTTCTGGTTCTGCAACTTCCTCCTTTATAAAACCTTCGAGATCATTTTCTTCTAGGATGAGCATGATCTGATACTTCCATGCTTTGAATTTTTCAACACCCTCATGTTATCAGGAATATTGCACCTTCTGCGGATAGAAGCTATTCCTCTGGTCTAGATGGTTCAAATCCAGAACAAATAAGTGAACGACAAAGGGTGAAAACCTTCCCTGAATGTAGTAAACACCTGGAATAATGCTTTGATGATGAACCTATGTACCTACGGAACATGTCAAACAAACAAGAGCATCAAAGCTACTAGAACATTGTTTACACATCCATACTAGTGACTAAGGAATCCAATAACATATACATGCGAGATCAGTACAACACATATGTGGGGCGGAAATCAGATTTGCATTAAGAAATCAATAAAGAAGCTTACAACCATTTCCTTAGTGTTGACAAACTCCTCCACAAGACAAACACCTCATCCCCGATAGCTCCAACTTGTTCTCTTGTGCTCTCCAATGGATTGGGCTAGGTAGTCAATTCAACAGCATAAGATTACCATTCAGTTCTCTCCCTCAACTATGGGACATGAGCTTGTATTTATAGGGCTCAATGGATAGTGATAGTTGAGAGAATTGTGGGTGAGGTGGCCATAAGATACTACCAAGAGGGATCTCGAATCCAACCAACCTAGATTGATAGGGATAAGGAAGGACACGAGGCTCATGTTCTAGAAACCTAGAGATCCTCTTTTTTTCATTTTTACCAAGGGTGCCGCTTATATACCTTTATGATAGAGCGGTGAAGAGTAAGAACCTCTCCAAGAGAAAATTCCATGTGCGGTGGCACCGCTTCTCTATAATAGGACTCGAGCGGTGCTGAACAAGGTACCGCTCATCAACTAACGGAAAAAAGTGGTGCTAGATTTTTTTTATATAGAATTGACATCCAGAGCATGTTTCCACTCCAAGTTTGGGATTTAGGGCAAACATAGGTGTTAAGGATCTCATCACATGTTGGTGACGAGATTTGGGTATAACAGAATTCCCCCCAAATCATGAGGCTTAGAGGGATATGATAAGTGAGAGCTTTGAGAGAACAAGTTGTCACTTCGAAGTAAGAGTCAGCTTGATCAGAGAGTGTCGTTGAGTAGGCATCTGAAATATATCAATATTTTTGACTCATAGACAAATGTAACCAACTCATGGATGCAGACCAATACAAGGAAGATCCATGAGAGGAATAAACAACCATGGCTACTAGAATACAGCATAGATCCATGTGATAGGGGACTCAAACTTTGACATAGATACCAAACATACAGTGTAGATCTATGTCATACAGATGCAAATTTGAGCATAGCCACGACCATACAAATGTGGATCCATGCTTGATATACAAAACTCCATCGCAACCAGGGGAAAGCAAATGAGTGCTAAACAAGTACCTAGGGTTTTTGTCTCGTTTTCCACAAAGTATGATTCTATCCATGTGATTACAATGTTCTGAAGACAAACATGGTAGAAACCACTTGATTACCAACCAATGATGTGAACCATTAACAAGTGCGAGAGAGATCACCATTGATGTCAATGATTCCCAAGGTACCCTAGTACAATCTGTTGAGTGTGAATAGATGTCTTGATGTCGAACACCCAGTTGATTCTATCGATCAAAGGTCAATGACGTGAACCTATGTCGAGAGTGAGAGAATCTATCATTAAGGCATACAGATCTCAAGATACTAAATTTTGTTTCTAAGACTATTTCCCGGATGATGGGTTGATGTCGACAGGAATAGTCTTGTCAAAGGATGGCCATGATGAATCCCACATTTATGACATGAAACTCAGAACAAAGTTCTGGAATGATGTGAATGAGGTAACCATAAGATTGACTCAAAAATTACTGACACAAAGGCTGTTTTGACTGTAGAGGTAAACTTCTTTCTACCTTTGAACATTGGGCGGCACGACAAAATACTTGGTAGCATGACCAGACCAGACAGACACACAGTGCGACAGTGGACAATGCATTCTTTTGAAAGACTCAAAGGAGTGACATGACTCATGAAAGTGGATCACCTTGGAAATCAGCTGAATACCCAATTGACGGAAATGATATGCAGACAAGTGCCATGTTCAAAGGTAATGACAAACTGCCATTTATTTGCAAAATGATTCCCTTCCCTTAATTTCCCCATCATGGTTGATGAGTGCCTCTTTTTCATTTTTACGAGTTCAAAGAGGGTAACAAACATTCGTTGTAGCTCGTCTGAAGATGAGTATAAACTCATATGTTTTACAAACCTGAGAGAGGAGGGGTTCGTTCCCAAAAGAGGGTCTCTCAATGTTTAATTTAACGAGTCCAATGAAAGTTAACTCGGTATCCTTCATGTTTAGAGAGTCTGAATGACCACGAAAGAAGATTCCACAGGGTCCTTTTTCGTAAATAGTTCATCTGAACTGAAAAATTTATAACCTACCATCAAATGAACAACTCTTCAAGTGCTTTAGTGAATGTGAAAAAGACAAGATCGCTTGAGAATCTTTTCGTATTTAAGGAGCCCGAACAGAGTTTAAAGAAGACTCCATTAGGTCTCTTTTCACGATGAGGGATTTTATGAGTCTGAAAAGAGTCAGAAAAGGACTCAGACCTTTGATGCTAAGTTTGGAGAGCATGACCAAAGTGTCGCAATAAATGCTCAAAGACTTTTTCTGTTTTATAGTACTACGAAAAAGTCAAAAACAAACTCCCAAAACTTTCAATGCTATTGCTCATTATTCTACAACGACTTAAAAAATGATCGTTAAACTCAATAATAAATGACATTAAAGGATCATGACTGATAGTTTTCTTGCAATAAATGATCTTAAAACAAAACTATGACATGTCGAAACCTAGGATGCTTATAAAAGTTATGTAAATAGTAAAAAACAAAACATTTTACCATTTACCCATAGTGGATAACCTTTGGAGAAGTTTCTTGGCTAGATTTTCAGTTGGTGATTCCAGGAGCATCTACTATTGGATTTACGTGCTGTCAATTCCAGGTGAAAGCTTGAACCTTGCTCTTTCATTTTATGCTTTCATTTTTTATTTTTGGGGGTGTTTTGGGTAGTTTGAGTGATCCCTAAAACCTTGAATGTGGGCACCGCTCTTATCCCTTGTGGGATAAGCGGTACCCCGCAGGAACCGCATCTAAAACACTTCTCTCAGGCGGTACCACCACCTGTCCTCAATGAGACTTAGGCGGTGTCAGCCGTGGGTAAAGAAAAACATATGTACAAGGAAAATTAGCTAAATTTGATGATTTGAAAGGTTGATGATGTTTCTAATTGGCCTTATGATTGTTTTTGGCAGGTTTCCATTGGTAAAAATGGTTATTTGGAAAGAGAGGAAACATGATAATGATGATGCATTTGCCGAAAGAAACATGGGATGTATAGCCGCGTTGAGGGACTATGGTCTTCTGAAGTTTTTTCGCACACCCAGCACGGTATCACATGAGCGTTTATTGGAGCATATTCTCTGTATGTGGAATTCAGAGCAATAGTATTTTGAGGTGGGTGCTCATGTATTGACAATTGAAGTAGAATATATCTACTTCTTGACAGGCCTATTGAGATAGGGTGCTCCCATATCTTTGAATGGTTCCCGTGGAGGGGACATCACCACCTAGGAATTAATAAATTGCCATTGTATTCTCGGGACCAAAACATTAGGGAAGAAAATTCCCATCAAAGGAGTGGTGGATGGCCCTTTTCTCACAGTATTATTTACCATGTAGAGAGTGGCGGGGAGCTAAGGGGTTCATCACGCATCTAGAGCACATATGCTCTATGCTATAGAGGTTATGGCGCCCACAATCTTCAACTGGGCGGAGGCTCTACTACTAGTTTTCAAAGATCTGCTGACCAAGTGTCAGTAGGGTGAGTTGAAGCATTTCGGTTTTGGATCCATTTTAGCATGTTTCTTTTTTGAGCAGGTCCCCCAACTGAGACCCCAAGTAGTATTCACAGAGCTGAGGGTGAGCGACCCTCACATGCTGAGGTGGGTTTAGATCATGGCTCGCACAGGAGTAGGTAGGGGCAGGGTGAAGTTCGGAGACCCATTTTTTTGATGGCTGAGAAACCAGCTCCTCATGGTTGAGGAATACGCATACATGGGTACTGATTTCAGGGGTGACCCTAATCTACCGCTTCCACCTGGTGCACAGTGGGGCGACATTGCTAAGAAACAAAAACCCTAAAATGGAAATTGTGTTTTTATGTTTTAATGTTTTATATTTTTTATGTGTAGTAACGAGACTTAAATGTTTTCATGCAGATGTCGGAGCAGCATGACTTGGGGGATCCTCCCCACTAGACAGGTGAGCCAGAGCTCATTTTGTTCCACAGGGCGATGATGTGACGGGGGAGCTAGAGGATAACCTCAAGAGGTTAACTTTAGACATACCAGATGCCTCGATCAACGGCCTCCCACTGAGGTACCATAGGCCCACTGCAGGAGTACTAGGTCATTTCAATATACTGCTACGTCGAGTAGCCCGGGCGGTCATGTGTTACCACGAGCATCACTAGATGATAGGCCGCATGGTGTATTACTAAAAGCTGATAGATAGCTTTAGGATTTTTTTATGATAATATTTTGCTTGAAATCCTGAGCGCTTCAGATGAGATCTCATGACCTATTTTTTGTAAAACACTTATATATATATATATATATATACAAACTTTTATTTTTGGTGTTTATATGTCTCAAATGGAAAATGTATTTATATGAGTTTTATGTGTCTTTTATAGTTTATTTATAGTGAACCCTGTTTGATTTTCACGTCATGAATGGGCAATATGGCAATCTAGGATGTAATTTTCCAATGAGTCGGCAACTGCATTATCTTCCCTAGGGATATGCCTATAGGTAATAGCTTCAAATGACCTCTCCAGTAAACATACCCTCCAGAAGAGACGAAGAAGCATGGGATTCCTGATAGTATAGACATGGTATAAATGACAAACCACTAGTTGTGATTCCATCAAAACTACCAAGTTACGAACATCTTGGGAGGAAGCTCTAGTCAGAAGACCTATGACTGCTTGATACTTGGTGATATTGTTGGAGTATGGTTTTTTGCGTTGAGATTGGAGGCCTGTTAGGACATTTTCTTGGGACGCCTGTCTGGCCTTCAATATCTAAAGATTGTCATGACGCTGTTAAGAAATTCCCACCCTGCCAACATTTCTATCTGAAAATGTGTACCCACCCTGCTCCGTTACACCCCGTCCCGTCTCAACGCAAAAAACACATTTGTGAGGATTGAGCCATATGTTATAATGACGCCATCTCAGGAAAATGTCTCTAATATGACCAGGGTGGTCCTCCCATCACTATGAATGAGTTGGGAGGTCGTTAAGGTACGGTTCTACAATATGTTTAATATAATGAAACGCATAGGACATAGCACGCTAGAAAGTGGCTCCAGCGTTTTTCAAGCCAAATGGTAACTTCCTGTATGCAAAGCTTCCCCATGGGAAAATAAATGTTGTCTTGTGTTGATAGGTGGGTAAAATCTCAATCTGGTTATAACTCGAAAATCCATCCATAAATAAGAAGATGACACTTCCGGCACATTTGTCGATAATATGGTCGATATGCGGAGTGGGAAAGTTGTCTTTGGGACAAGCTTTGTTCAAATATCTAAAATCGATGTAGACTCTAATGGTGCCCTTCCTTTTATTGACAGGGACAACGTTCGATACCCATTCCGTCAGGGGTATGGGATAAATAAACCTTGCTTTTAGAAGCTTTTCTATTTCAGCTTTGATAGCTGCGGCTTTCCGTGGATGGACTTGTCTTAGTTTTTTCCTAACAGGTTTTGTAGTGGGATAGGTTTTTATTTCGTGAAGCACAATGGATGGGTCTATCCCCAGCATTTCTTCATAGGACCAGGAAAAGACATCTCGTAATTCTTTGAAAAGTGCTCTATATGCTTCAAATTCTTCTGCTGAGCAGTTCTTCCCAACATGAACATGCTCAAGGGTTCCAGGCTTGGCTGATATGTCAATTGGATTTGTTTGAGTAATGTTACATAGGTTTCCTTCAAAATATGTGTTTTGCAACAATATAGGAATTTGAGGGGTTTTGACAATATCAGCAGTAAAAAGGGCTGCAAAATCATGGTCTACTGAACTGGTATTGGGGAGGAACAAGGATCTATGGTGATGATCCTCCCATATAGATTCATTCGTACTCACGATCTCCATAATGGACTCATCAGAAGGAAAAGTCTGGGAGAGATAATCCAGAGTAGGAAGAGAGGGTTCTAACCAGTAGGGCAGGTGGTAAGGGTCCGAAGCCACTAGATGAAGGTCATTAGTGTGGTCATCGAAAAGGGTTTAGATAACGTTGTACATTGCTTCATGCGGACTCAATGAGGTGGACCCAAAAATTTGTTTTCCCTTTGGATCATAATCAAACGAATAAATCATATTTATCATTGTCGTTTCTATGTTAGGAGGGTTTGACAAAAAAATCCCCATAAGGGAAGAATCCTTCAACATGCCTACCCCAATCGACTGGTAAGGAGGAGGGGACTGGCATAACATAGGGATGCTATTATCTGTATGGCTGGTAACATCTAGTGTACAAAAATTGAGCTGGTCAATGGTTACAATATTCCCTAGATGCAGAAATTGGATGGTTCGAAGCGACAGTAGTCATGGCGTAAAACCAATTTCTTCCTAATAGGAGGTTGTAGTCTAACGGGGCATCTACTACTTCCACTTGAATGGAAATAGTTTTTCCCCCAAGCTCGACTGAAAGGGCTGGTACGAGACCATGGGACTGGAAACCTTGTCCATCAAAGGCTTTTAGAGTCATTGGTGATGTTACAATCTCAGGAGAGCCAATAGCTTTCCAACAAGACAGGGACAAAACCGAAGTTGAAGCTCCTTTGTCTAGGACAATTCTAAAAACCTTTTTCCCGACTACTTTCGTTATGATTTGGAAAGTGATTTTGTGAGGTAGCCTAGAATTATAGTTCTCAACATTAAAGTGAATCAAATTAGTGTTTTCCGGGTCTAAAGCTCCTAACGTTGTTAACAAGTTTTTGCGTTGCATTGGACAACTTTGGAGTACTTCTAAGGTAGACATTGCACCTGGTGCTTGAGCAAGATCTTCAACTACATTATAAAACTAGGCAGCTCGAGAATTAGGGTTAAAAACAACCTTCCTAAGAGTACTCTTGGGTGGGCGCAAAACCATGTCGAGATTAGGTTTCTCGATGGTTAGGGAACCAGTAGACGAGGATTTGGGAGAACCAATAGAGGGATCTTTTCCTGAAGAAGAATTGTCTTCTTTCTTGTCTGTGGGTTTGTCATAACTCTGAATTCGAGTTTGCAAATTAATAGTGTCTGAGGACATCATGCAAACTTCCTCTGAAGAACTAGAATTTCCCTAATTAGACATGTGGTCTATCAGCTATTGTTGAGAGGGAAAAGGATCCATGAGAACTACTGGTGCGGGGTTATTTTTTAGAAATTGATTGATTTCTTCATGATGAGGACACTCTTTCGTGAAGTGGTCACCTCCACATAGCAGAAATGGATATTTTGTTTTTCTTTTCCCTTTATCATTATCGTTGATGGTTGGTTTTGGATTCTCCTGTGGGTTTCCAGGTTTTTTGTTTTTTTCTTTACCTTTCTTTTTATTGTTGCCAGGTGTTTGTGTACTTTGGATGGAATTTACCTCGACAGAAACCTTGGGAGTTGAAGGAATAGGGGTAGAAGTCTAGGGTTGCTTGGCAGGTTTTGCTGTTGGCAGGGACTGAATTGAACCAACAATCCCATCAACAGGGGTTTCTACTGGTGGCTTGGCACGATCGGTGCTTGGGCGAGGAGCTTGAGGGATCAAGTCATACAATGTTTTGGACTGGGAATATACCAAGTCTAGGTATTGGGCTCGACTAATGACTTGCTCTTTGGTAACGACATCTCCCATAGCCACATCTCGGGCAATTGGAGGCAATAAATATTTAGTAAACCAATCAGCTAACAATTGATCCGGGATAGGAGCCTCAATAAGTCTTCTCCACCTTCTCCACTCATGGATATGATTTTATATGTGCATGGAGGTGTTTTGATGCAAAGAAGTTAAGAGATATGTACCCGTTTCATAGCGGATAGGAAGCTGAAAGTGTGTAAGAAAGACAGTTTCCAAAGAACCAAAATCCACAAACGAATGTTGTGCAAGTTCAATGTACCATTTTGCAGCGGTACCGCTCAAAGTTCGCTGGAAGAGTCTTAAATGAACTTAATCATCCATTAGGGAGTTCGAAGAACACCACAAATGGAATGTCATGACATGGTTTTTTGGATCATCTCCCTGCTTCCCATCGAATTTTGGAATGTCCGATGGTACCTTTACTAGAATGGCGGGCCATGAGGGGTTATGTCAAATGGGATCATTAATCAACTTGGACAAATCAACCAAGTCCAAATTTTCTAGGAAAGGTAACTGGCAATTAGGTTGTACATACTGGTAGTATTGATAGGGCATATAAGTACTAGTAGGATCGTAAGTAGACTGATAGACAGGTTATTGAAATGGCTGTTGTGATGAAGAACCGCTAGAAGATCCACCCATAGGGGGTTGGTTTCCAGGATTGGGACCATTAGGACCACTGTAGCTTCTAGGAGGAGGACCACCAGGGCCTTTGGGACCAGTAGGACCGCCGGGACCACTAGGACCACCTGGGACACCAATAGGAGGACCAACAGACCCTCTAGGACCCCTGGGAGGTAAGCCTCTAGAGCCTCCAAAACTACTAGGAGGAAGGCCACCAGACCCTCCGAGACCATTAGGAGGAAAACCACCAGGCCCCCCAGGACCACCAGGACTGTTAGGACCATAGGGAGGGAAGCCGCCAGGCCCTCCAGGACCATTAGGCCCCCGAGAGGGAGGACCTCCATAAGGTGGTCCTCCGGCACCCCCCGCAGTATGTATAGGTATCCCTCCCATAACTGGCATGTAGGACCAGTTAGGTTGCCCCCATGGAGTGAAGGTATTACTAGGATATGGAATTCCGGCATAAGTCATTCCTGTAGGGGTGGGTTGGTAATTGATATTTCCTACAGGTACTTGATTTGCTGTGTAACCATACCCCCAAGAGGTTTGATTGGTTATAGGTTGTGCCCCCAAGGGCTGACCTGAACTTGATGGGGGGTTAACCACATTCATATGGGTAGGAGGGACATAGACTGCAGATTTCTCTATACTAGAGGTTTGTCCATCACTAGCTACAACTCTAGTGATAGGTAACGTAGTTTGTGCCAAGGGGAAACGTTCATGCCGGGGGGTTTCCCCCTGGCACTAGAAGGTGTTGATGAAACAAGAATTGAATGTTGTTCCCCAGGTGCAAAAGGCCAGGGAGGATTTGGAACAGACATAATATGGGAGGTGGTGGGGTTGGTGGTTTGACCTGGATTATCCAGAGTCACCGCGTGATCTAGAATAGGATCAATGGGTTTCATAGAATCAGTAAGCGAGCGATATCCCGCAGTCCAAGGGTCTGTATTACGAGGAAAAACTGTCGAGCGAGGTGGTGGTGTACCCAATATGTTATCTATTTTCTTCTCAATGTCTCTTGCATGGAGAATAGTTGCTCAATATTTTCTACATTCTTCTTCATTTGGTGAAATTTCTTCAGAAGAGGTTGGACGGGTTCCAAATGAAGCAATAGCCTGTCCCATAGAGGTATCCGAAAACGGAGCATTGGGACCATAATCTGGATGGGTAGTATCATCAACATGGCCTTCTATGGGATAATGGAAAGAAGTATTACCCCTAGAAGGTTGTTGAGCCAAGGGAGGATCATGTGAAGGGTATGGATCTCCGCTTTCTGCAACCACATTTTCTCCCCCTTGGGAGTTGGTAGCAGCTCCTTGGTTGATAGCGTCCATAGGATCTTCTCCCGAAATAGGAGTAAAATTAGGTGGCAAGCCCCGTACTCTTCTGGACTATCTCAATTCAGCCAGTTTGTACAGTTCCTATCTAACCTAGGGTTTCAAAACTAGAAAAAACACAAAATTTCCCCTACTCAAGCTACAGGACAAACAAGCAAACTTAAATGACAGGAGGAGTTCAGATAGTTTGGTCTCTCACCAGGATTGTCAAGACGGTGCCACTCACAATATACTCTAGTTACGTGCGTAGTAATCTCCCCGAATGTCATTTTTGGTGTATGGCTCCAAGCAATATGGCCAGAGGGCTTTTCTCAGATAGATAAGGTATCCTATTGGGGTCTCCCGATATACGCAAGGTACATGGGAGCTCAAATCGGTAGTAGTGTTGTCTAATGCACAACCATTCACAAGGGGCCTTCCTATATAAAATCGAGTATGTGAAGTACCTTTCTATATACCTCAAGGGTACGTGAAAGGCCGTTCGATATATCGACGGTACGTGGAAGAACCACGCGAGTCCCGGGATGTAGTGCAGACAAGTAACGACAGCTCCTATGCTTAACAACTCCCAAACACATCTCTAACCTATCACTCAAATTTCTACGTAAATTTTAAGCCTATAAGTATTGTTAATTTTAAAGTGGATGGTTAGCTGAATGCATGGAATTTTGACAGAAAAAGGAAAACCATGCAGATATGTAGATGCAAATATTTCACTTTACCGTTCAAGGTATGCCTACTTATGGGAGGGAGAGAGAGTATTTTCTTTTCATTTTGAAAACCAAAAATTCCCAAACAACTACTTTGAACAAATCAAATCTAAAGAAAAGCAACACATTCCAAACTCAATTTTCTTTTTGAAAGCAATCAAATGGGTAAGAGTCTCTTTTCCTAAAAGAAAAACAACAAGCACTCTACATGCATATGCAATCTATTTTTTCGATTTTTCTTTGAAACATAGATAGATCTAACTTAAAACTACAATATTTTTCTTTTGATGAGTCAGTAATGATGCAAGAGAGACAAAAGAACAAAGGGAACTTGAAAACTTATGAGGCTAATCAGAGATCCAATGCCCTATGCTCGGTAAAAATAATGACCTAATCTCAACAAAAAAAATTCTTTTTAAAAGCAAAAAGAAGTCCTCTATGGAAAAAATGAAATTAAGATGAGGATCAAGTGGTTTTTCTTTCAGTATTTATAAATGAAACAAAAAGAGATCCAACTGAAACCTAAGCTTTCAACAATTCCTTTCAGAATCACAACCAACAAGCATGAAAGCAAACACATAATCGACAATCCTAACTTAGCTTTTGAATTCTTTCAATCAAACAAGTTTTACCACAAAAATTTCAACCATGAGCATTCAGATTCAGACAACCAAGCTTGACAGTGCAGGGCTAAAAGCAAGCAAAACCCTACTTTGCAAAAAAAAAAAATCACAAAAAATCAAGTTCTGGAACAAGGCCTACCTGGCACCGAACTGGAGGGGTCTTTGACAAAGCAGGTATGGACAAGCACCGCTTTTGGATCACTACAATCAGGCGGTGGCACTGCCTATGGCTAATAGGGTTCAAGCAGTGGCACCGCTTATTGCCTACAACACATGCACGGTTCCCTGAATATACCCAGAACACAAAGAGAACAAGAATTCAAGTCAAAAATTATTCAAATCAAGATAAAGACTGATGAATTGACAATAAAACAGAGCATATAAAGTCAAAGCAGTTCAGATCTAAACAGATCTGAAAGTGTCAAACCAAAATTCACTAAGTTAGATGGTAGATCTAACTGAAGAGAGTTACAGACTAGAGCCTGGATTCGAACAAGTGTTAAAGGACTGAGGAAGGTCAGATCAACTGAAACTTGCTTTATTCCCCAATAGAGTCACTAGATTTGTTGTCAGGAATATTGCACCTTCTCTAGACAGAATTTGTTCCTCTAATCTGAATGGTTTAGATCCAGAACAAATAAGTGAATGACAAAGGGTGAAAACCTTCCTTGAATGTTGTAAACACCTAGAATAATGCTTTGATGATGAATCTGTGTACCTGTAGAACATGTCAAACAAACAAGAACATCAAAGCCACCAAAACATTGTTTACACATCCATACTAGAGACTAAGGAATCCAGTAACATATACATGCGAGATCAGTACAACACATATGTGGGATGGAAATCAGATTTGCGTTAATAAATCAATGAAGAAGCTTACAACCATTTCCTTAGTGTTGAAAAAATCCTCCACAAGGCAAACACCTCATCCCCGATATCTCCAACTTGCTCTCTTGTGCTCTCCAATGGATTGGGCTAGGTAGTCAATTCAACAACATAACATTACCATTTAGTTCTCTCCCTCAACTATGGGACATGAGATTGTATTTATAGGGCTCAATGGATAGGGATAGTTGAGACAATTGTGGGTGAGGTGGCCATAAGATCCTACCAAGAGGGACCTCGAGAATCCTCTTTTTTTCATTTTTACCAAGGGTACCGCTTATATACCTTTATGACAGAGCGGTGAAGGGTAAGAACCACACCAAGAGTAAAGACTATGTGCAGTGGCACCACTTCTCTATAATAGGACTCAGGTGGTGCTGAACAAGGTACCGCTCATCAGCTAACGAAAAAAAGCCGTGCTAGGTTTTTTTATGTAGAATTGACATCCAGAGCATGTTTCCACTCCAAGTTTGGGATTTAGGGCAAACATAGGTGTTAAGGATCATTTCATCACATGTTGGTGATAGGATTTGGGTATAACACCTCAAGCTTCTCATCTAGCTTGGTACTATTAGTCATATTTAAATAGAATGAGAACTTCAAATGGAATTAGAGGAAGTAATACTTACTTTATGAATACAACTTCTGGATGACCTTCCTTGAGATGACCTAGGGTTTGATGAAGAAACCCTAATTTTTAGTTGAGATCACTGATAGGTCTAAGTGATGTAAAATATGTGCCTTCCTAGGGTGAGATAAATTGTATATTGCTTTTTATGAGATTGATGATGGAGTCTCAGGAAAATTGAAGCCCTAGTTCTTCCCAACAGCAGTGTCTGGTCCAAAACTGAAACTTCTTGGACTTCAGTTATGTTTTCATAGAAAGATGCACCCTTGTGGGGCGCATTGAGTGAGCCCTCTTTTCTGGTTGATCTATCAAGAGATTTGTTTAGAATGAAAAACCCTAGCTATGCAGTGTCTACTTTCATGGTGGTTCTCATACCATGCTAAGTTTTCTTAATTGCTTAGATGATATCTTAAAACAATTTTCACTAGTAGGATCACTGAAAGAACAACAAGCACAATAACACAAAGAACACAAATATTTTCCTCAGGGAAACCACAAGGGATAAAATCTCGCAAAAATTCCTCATTATAGAACTCAACCAGAGCAGTGTAAAACCCAAGACAAGTGCTTATCTATTTTTCCTGTCACACTTATTCTTCTCTCTCTTGCAAACTTGCTTGAGTGAGTGTGTACAAATGAAGGGGAGCACCTCCTTATTTATATTTGTCACTTGCCTTGATCTAGAACCTAGCAGGGTTGACTTGTCTAACTGAAAGGGCTGACTTGTCTAGTAAGACACTAAAAATAAAATTTATTATAATGACATTTGGGTACTATTGACCTGACTTACATTTGTAGGTTTACATTGATTCTTTCAATGACTCTTACATGACCAAACTCATCTCATGATGGAGGAATACAATCAATGCATATGGACTATCTTCCGAATTTACAATAATTTAAAAAAAGGTATAAAAAATCATAGGCAGCAAATATCTGGTGTATTGAAAAATGAATTGAAGCTCTTTCTACATCCCCCAAAGCAGATTTATTTTCCTCGTAGGTTAGAGACACTCTTCTAAAAATGGAAAACTCCAGGCTAAACTAGAGAAACCTAGGTGGATTTGGGTGACCAAAACACAAATTTTTTCCACAAATTAACTAAGCACCAGAGGCTTCTCAACTCAATACGGGGCCTAGAAAATTATGAGGGGAAGTGTTAGAACATTAAAAACCCACTCCATACTTGGGATATAATTAATTAATCATTTTGATTAAATTTCTATGTACTAGACTAGGTAGTTGTGTTCAATACATCACTAGTTTGGAAACACTTTCCACAAATACCCTAGGAGCACCTTATACTGATTCTGGATAAGATTATGCCAACTTGATTAACTGTCTAGATTAGTAACTACACCTTCCTATGTTTTTTTGTCTTTAGACTATTTTTTGTTTTCTGAGTGGATAAAGGTAAAGCTAGGCAACTAGGAAATTACTATATTTTGTGTCCAAACCATCCTACATGATTTTCTCTCCAGATTCCATGATTAGTAATATTTTCCTTCACTCATCACACCTTACTCATTCTGTAGACAATTCATGAGCTCTTGGACTGATTTGGAAATTGATTTAGTCACATTTGGGGGTTTTTCATATTTTAGTAAGTTTACTTTATGAGCTAACATGAGTTGTCTCTTTAGCAACTCGATTTTGCCTCGCAAGGATGTATTGTTTATGTACAATATTATTGACTAATAATACATGGAAGATTCTCCAATTATTCTTAACTTCTCTTGTGTTCATTCTCATTATTCTTCTCTCTATTTTTCCTGTGCATGTCAGTGAGAAATATCTTTATAGAAAGATGTACCTGTTGAATTTCAACAAGAAGATGATAAGTGACAACGATTCCGTCAAGAAGGAATCCTACAAGAATTTCAAATCTTTTTACCAAAATGAGGGCATATTTTCAGTCATTGAGCAATTTAGGGCCATAAAGGAATATCTCCAGTTCTTTTCAAAGGCACAATGTGAAGGCGTGCTAGATTTGGTATCCAAGGATGAAGTCTTTCTAGTTCTCAAATATCTCTCCAAATTAGAAAGCCCCGGTCCAGATGGATGGACAGTCAATATTTTTTTTGGAATTTCTTGACATCATGGGTGATGAATTAGTGGTTGTGGTGGAAGAATCCTATATCATAGGTTCGGTCTCTCAAGCGATAAACTCTACTTTCATAGCTTTAATCGCTAAGAAATCAAAGTATGATTAATTTGAGAATAATAGTTCAGAGGATCTGATTAATTTGAGAGTAATAGTTCAGAGGATCAAACCTATATATCGCGGCATATGCCTAGGGATAAGTTTGGATTCTTAGATCACAGATAAATCTTAGACACTATAGGTGTAGCTCAAGAAACTTTCCATAGTGTGAAAACCAGGAACATGAATGCATTATTTCTTCAATTGGATCTATCAATGACATATGATAGGGTTCACTAGGGCTTCCTTTGAATGATTCTTCTTCAAATCGGTTCACTGGGGTTTCCTTGGAGGGCAATAAAATGGATCATGTCGTGCATGTCAATGGTAAATTATGTTGTTCTTATTAATAGAACCCCAACCTATTTCTTTCTAGGATGTAGGGGGTTAATTCAAGGTTGTCCCTTGTATCCCTTACTGTTTCTCATTATCATGGAAGGCCTTAGCAGGTTAATCTTAAAAGAAAAATTAGAGAAGAATATTAAAGAGGAAAATATCTCTTCACAACATTCTATTAATCACCTCTTATTCGTCGATGACGCTATGCTGTGTGGGGATGGACATCCGACAAAATGGAAGGTAATACATTTATATTTAATGTTTTTTTGTAACTCGATTGGTATGTTAATCAATGGGGAAAAATCCATTTTCTTGAAAAATAACATAAGTTAGGAGCATCTAGATGAAATTGAATCCTTCCTTCCTTACCAATCAATGGATCTTTCAGAGGGATCGAAATATATTGGTTTTTTCTTAAAACCAAATGGTTATCTAACGTCTAACTGGATTTGGCTCGTTGCTTGGTATGAATCCAAAATTTTGCACTGGTGCTCGACATGGTTATCAATGGGTGTCTAGATCACTCTAGAGAGATCTGTTTTAGACAACCTATCCGTTTATTGGTTATCATTATGCAAAGTTCCAAAGGTGGTCCTGAATGCAATCCATCCTAAAAAATTTGACTTTATCTATCCTAGTGATGGTTCTAAGCACAAATTTCATTTAATCCAATGGGAAATACTTTCTTGTCCTAAGAATTTGGGAGGTTGGTATCTCAAAAACATATATTTATTTTCCAAATCTTTGCATGCTAAGATATTATGGAGAGCCTTTTCTACAGACAATATATGGAGCTCTAGGATTAGAGATAAACATATTAAAAAACAATCCATATTGAATTGGATTTGATCATCCAAGAAGTATAATAAAGGAGTATTAAACTTTTGGGCTTGCTTGATCTCCTCCTTTTCAGTTGTTGAGGATTAATTGGATTACCTGGGATCCTAACAATGGTAGATCCATCATAGTGGGTGAGGATCGGTCCATTATCAATGTTCTTCCAGTATTCAAATTATCTCAGTAATTATTATATATTTTACGATCGAAGGGTTATTTTTTCCTAAACCATATATACATAAGGATCCCTGGGCCTCTGTCACCAACCAAATGGATCAGTGCATATCAACTAGGTCTCTATGGTTCTATGTCTAGTGAATCATTCTCTTACATTATGGGGTTTTACAAAGGGAATATAATATTTTAGACATTGTTGACTCCCTTCGATGGTCATGGAACACTGCCTCAGGGATCCATTACAGCGAAATTGGCTTATGATGTGGCCATCCTTTCAGATTCATACATAAAATTTTGTTGGTGGAATGACATATGCTTGAAATGGAATGTCCCTATGAAAGTGAAGGTATTCTCCTGGCTTGTGTTGGAAGGTAAGATCCTTACCTAGGAAAATCTACAAAAGCATGGTTTTATAGTCTGAACCTTTGCTCTTTATATCGAAACAATGTTGAATCAATTTTACATTTATTCATTTCCTGTCCAATATCTTGGTGTGTTTGGAATTTGGTATGCACTACTATGCACATACACTTCTTGTGTCATGTTGGGCCTAGGATAGAAGGGCATCATTCATATACAAATCTACATAAGTAAGGGAACAAGAGTATAAGGAAGAAGAGGAAGGACCTACAACATAGGAAACAACATCAAAGAGGAAGAGAAGGATGCTACGACCAAAGAGGGAGGATAAGGATAAAGGTAAAGAGAAGGAACGATACAAGGAAGTTGTGTCAGTTTTGTAAGCTACGAAGGAAGCATAGAGCAAGAGGTGTGATGACAAGGAAAATATTCGTAGAATTAGGTGTGCAAATAAGGTAAATTCCAGAAAGTGACAATAAGGCATGATGGTGAGAAAGCAACAACCCTTAGCGATCATGGGTACGAGTTCGGTTGGAGCTGGCAAAACCCACACATGTAAAGGCATTTTTGTAAGTAAGGTCGATAGTGCCTTTTTGTTCATATATTGCTAGAATAGGAAAGATATCCTGTGGGATGAATATAGTAAGTCGGTTGGGATAGCGATTTAAACTGAGTCTGTTAGAGTCTGTATAGAGTCATTATTGAGTTTGTAACAAGCATGTATGGGAATATATTGAGTCTGTAACAAGGCTATAAAAGGATAAACCCAAATGGTAACTGGGTTAGCCAGTTAACCAGTTAGACCATTAGCTAGATATTTTTTTAGATGATTTTTGAGTTGATTAGTCAATACAATAGTTTTGAATAAGTGTCTAGACTTTGGGGAGAGAGTTTGGAGCTATACCAGAGGTAGATAGCTTTGGTCACCAACTATGGATCATTGTGTCCACCAGAGTATTGGTTCTATAGCTGAGTGTGTAGACAGATAGAGAAGGTTGAGTTGATCCAGGCTGTGTGTGTATCACTGTGTAGGAGTAGAGTAGAGTGATAAAGATAGAGAAGAACATAGAGCATGAGAGGGAGGAGAAGTCTGTAGAGGGAGAAAAGAAGATCATGAACATAGTCTATATCTTTATGTACAGACAAAAGGTGCATCTATTTCCTCATGCCAATGCCAAATGAAGAGCACCTTGTGGTTTTCTTTCAGATGGGTTTACACGTTACATGATGTGTATATGTGTGAATGTTGAGTAGCTTAGGCAAGTGCATATTCACTGTGTTTAATGATTGATTAGTTGTTGTGATTTAAAGGGATAACTATATGAATGTTGTATTTTGAGTAATGAATATGTCTATGATGTCTATTCATTGCACACTTGTGTAAGATTGCATAAACAAGGGCACATCATATCCTGTGCTGACAAAGAACATTCAAACCACTAACCCAAATTCCTAGTCTTTGTTGGAAACCTTGGCACAAGGCCAAGGAATTAAAACACACTCCCGCACAAACTATGGAAACGTGGTTCTGGAAGTTACCCATAGAACTGAAATATCTCGGGTGAGATGAAATCTATGTCGCAGGTACTACTAGCTAGGCTCTGCTCTGTTGGGCCAATATCTTGGGCTTTGTTGAGCTGACCAAAAAGAAGGGTTTAAATTAGGTCGCAGGGAGATGAATTCCAAAAAATGGTTCCATTTTTGGGACCCTAAAGTGTTGTGGTGGTGGATATGTTCTACCATCCTACGAAACCGAAGATCCAAAACTAGGTGGACATAAAAGAGCTAGAGTTTGCACGAAAGGAAAGTGAAGGATCTCAATGGATGCCGACAAAGTGGTTAGAACGGTACATATATTCATGAGATTTAGTTTGCCGAGTTCCCCATAGTGTTGTATGAATGCTTATCTAAGTTGGCAACCCAGAAAAATAATTTTCAAGGTGGAGAACCGACATAGTGGACTCCATTCTTGATTGAGCGCTTGAAAAGAATAAATAACCCTATATAAAGGGCTGTGGACTTGTGGGTAGAAAGTACCATAGAAGGATATATCATTGAGTTTGTTGTCGATACAATAACCTCATATAGTGAGGCCGAGCAAAAAACATTTCAAGGACCGTGCAGTCAGTATCTCTCATCTTGGAAGACGTGGATCAAAATGATTATATGTGAAAAGGGAATTCTACGAATGATAGATTGAATAGAAAAGGGTGGCTATGTCTCAGCAGAACCCTAGAGTGAGATGTTCCCAGGATAAAGTGGAATTGAACTAGAATCTGGCTTTTTGAGAAGTAGAAGAAGATTATGGTCCAACAAAATACAAAAAACTATGTTCCAATGAGGCAGTAGTAGCACATATCAAGAAGAAGAAGGCTATGAGTTTACATCATACCTAGAAGAAGGCTCGTGTGATGAGGAAGAGGAGTATCAGCCAATTTCAAAAGGATACCAAGAGTCCGAGGACTCGACTGAAGCTCTGGAACAAGAACGTGTACACAACTCGCCTACGGTACCAGAGGTAAGATTGAGAGACCTGTCTCTAAGTATTTCTATAAATACAAGTAGTAATAACGCTATAAATAACAGAAAAAGAATTTCGGCTAGTCCACATTTTGTTCCTACTGTACCAACAATTAATACACTACTAATAAATCCAATGGCTAGAACTAACATTAAGCTCCCAATATTCAATGGGAATGGGCTGGAAGACCCAGAACAACACTGGTTTCTGTGTGATGTCATCTATACTGTACGACATATCCAAGATGAAAATATCAAGAAAGCACAGATGATCATGACTCTACGAGGTCGTTTGCTAGACTGGTATATGAAGTTTTCCATAGTACCAGTGGGAGTGGTCCTTGTTGATGTATTTGTAACTTTAGAAGATATTTTGATGTATATTATCATTTTATGTTGTTGTACCCTCATTGGGAATGTGTGTTACCCCTTTATGATATGTCTAAATTGTGTCTAGACATTGAGGTACAACTTCCATTATAAATCGGGGAAATAGTCCCCAGTGTAACATCATGTACTATGTAATTGTGGTCTCTCTATGAGAAGTGGGCCCCATGTGAGATGACATGCAGGATCAAGTCTTATATTTGGTCAGTGACTTGAAAGGGTATAAATAGAGAGGCACTCTCCCTCATTTATACACACCTTACACACTCTCTAAGGCGCATGAGAGAGAGAGACAGTCAAAGGAGGGGAGAAAGATAGTTGTTGAACATTTCTTCTTACTGCTTTTGATCATCTTACTATTCTGAATAATTTTGCAGGGTTTTCTCCTTTATGGTTTTCCTGATTAAAATCTTTGTGTCTTATGTATCTTTTATATCTTATGTATTTTGTTGTATTTGTAATTCTTTCAGATAAAGATCCTAGATGATGTAATCATATCTTAAGAAAATATAACATTGTATCAGATCCTCTCCAAAAGAAGGCACTGTGCAGCTGCAGGATCTAGCGCTTCCGATTTGAAGGTGTTGTCTCCACAGATCATCAAGCAAGGAGGGATACGCTAACTCACCTGTCACGTAGCCCAATTTCAATAACATTTTATGTTTAAGAAGACATTATATTTTATTTTTATTGTAAAGTTTATGACTATTGACCAAGTGGGGTCAAGGATGACAGTAATTAATTATGTTGAATATTTTATTAATTAATTAAATAAAATATGAGACAAATAGCCTAAGGAGGATGTTGAATGAGTGTCCACTGACCCACTAGGAGGAATAGACTGGGGTGAGAGTAAACTAACACATGGCAGCATCCTCAACCACTTCTAGCTATTGTAGGGGGAAACTTCCCTAATTTTGTGGTCATGTTCCCTACCCAAGAAAGTGGAACAAAGAAGGTGGCTCATTAATTGAAAAACTGACCAAAAAGACCTACGAATACATATAATCCATCGAATTCAGCAGGAGGCTGTTCATTCTTTACCTTTCGAAATTTATGAAGTTGAGAAAGGAGCACAAGAGATTCGATGAGGGGAAAGTTAGAAGTGGTTTGAGTGTTAAGAGTGCTTTCAGAACTAGTGTAGCTGGATAGCTGAGTTCTTTACTGCCGAGGACAGAAGTACTATTGTAGAGTACTTCTGTTGAGTTGCAAGAGTATTTAATCCCATTTCTTCACACAGTGCATTCATCCTAGTGGATCAGTGGACAGGCTCGAGGGTCCTAAGACAAGCAGTTGAGCTATCTTCAGGAAAAGGTTCGGTGGAATGGGCTCCTTGGGTTGTTTGTCTCTTCTACAAATTACCAGGTTCCATTGTGTTATCTTATTTATTTATGTTTAAGCAATTTACTGGAATGAAGCAGTCATGTTTATTTTTCCTATTAATGCTTAGATACTATGAATATGCTAGTGGAATTCTTAAGTCTGCATTTAATTAGGAAATTTTACTTGTATATGACTGTATGAATAAATGAACCAAGAATTAGAAATGATTGAATGATGAGTAAAATTTCCTTTCTGCATTTTTCCACTCATCTTACAATGAAGTACTCTAGTACATAAGGATTGTTTAGTTGTAGATAGGAATGATTATACATGGATAAAATGAATCTGAACTATTATTTAATTGTAGAGTTTCCATTGAAATACTAATCAACAATATTTTCTTCTGATAAGTTTACCAGCAATATCTTCAAATAACTGTGTTAACATTGGAAGCTTTTACTGCTATTTTCCAAGCTATTTAGAATAATAATCCATTTCTAGAACTTAACCTTGTATGAAAAAATATCTAAGAATATTAGAAAGAGTCTATACAACAAGCTTTTGTCACACAGTCATTGAACCGTGTGAAGTATAGCACATTAACAAATACTGTAATAAAATCTATTTATTACCCTTAATAAGAAATTCCATTCATGGTTCTAATATTTTTAAAACCTAAATCATAAACATATCACTATATTCATATTACAGTACATGAATTAAGTACTTAGTAAACCTAGCTGTAACAATCATTATCACTCTAATATTACTATAAATATTTGCGACCTGTTCTTCTAAAATCCCACTCTTAAATGTAGAACTTCTTATCAAATTACATAACCTTTTTAAGAAGAAAAGAAGATTTCCACAGATAGCAAATAGTTAAAAATAAGACAACTATATACTTCAGATAAGAAACAAATCTTATCTCATAAATCTTTATCCATCAGCTAAGTAAGTCAAAGGATAAATTTCAGTTTTTGCAATTTAAAAGGAAAACTATTAAAATCTAAATAGTTCTTATACAAATATCAAAAAAATAAATTAGAAGTTAACCTTTTAACCTAATTATCAATTTTTTTTATTAAAAACAAAACCCTAGGATAATTCTTTACGGTACAGGTTTCTCACATAGAATTTCAATAACTAATTTGCCAATGGAATTACCCAGTTGTAGCCATAGAATAAATTACAACAAGTTGTTGACATAGTAGAAAACTATTTACCAAGCATATTTCGTTGTGCATCCAAAAAAAATACAAAAGAGAGACAAAAGCTAACAAATATTACACTTTGGCCGAAAGCTCTCTTACCAAAACATAGTCTTAATTTATCAGTAAATTAACCTTTACATTCGCCACAATAATTACAACCAAGATGCTTTAACATATTCGTAACCACGAAAGAGTGCAGTGGCTGAGAAAAAAGGCCGAGGAAGCTTTCTCTTAACGTATTTACAATTTTAAACAAACTATTTAAAAAAAAAAAACCTTGGAACAATATTTTTTATTTACCCTCAATCGACTTTTACAAGAGCCGTAGCTCACTTATGAAACCCTAAGGGTTATCATTAAGAACGAACTTACGAACTCCACCATTTATTTTCTAAAACAAAACAACAACCTACTGCAAGTGGTATGCACACCGCTTTAAAAAACTATTTTTACCATCATATCACCACAAACACAATCAACGAAGGGTACCCAAGGTTGGGACCGAGGCTTACCGAGCCTTCTTGCTCACTCTTTCAGCTTCAAAAGAACGCCCTCAACCTTCAACTGTAACTTCACCTACAAGCAAATAATCAATATCTTAGAACTATTAGTATTAGTTTGGTATGAATAACTAATTAAAACAAACAAAGTAGGAATGCTTGGGAGAATTCGTAAACACTTACCAGCAGTAGTAGGGAGCTAGAAGAAAATGATAATGGCGAAGAACCCAAATGGTAAGCCTGCTAACTCCACGGAAACAAGAGTAAACATTGTTTAAAACGTTGATCTATAAGATACGGAGATGGCGAAGAACCAGCGGTCAAGTCTGCTAACTCCACGAGCATACAAGAGTGACAATCGTTACAGAGACCCGAGAAGGCTTAGGGCATGTCGGCCCACTCTCCCTTACAAAAAATAAACAACAAATGAAACCAATCAAGTTTTTAGGGTAAGGATTTGAATGCCATGCATAGGGTTTATCACCCAAACCCTTCTTCAAACAAGTATGCACCATGTGGAATCCACTATCATTGAAATCTTGTACCATTTGATATAGTTTACCTGCATGCCAACCCTGCAAAGTGTTTATAGTAATACCATTACATTTTTTAAGAAGTAAACAAAGTATTGTATGCATGTTAAAGTTTAGAACTAGTTTATAGTTATGATGTTATACATGTTGAGGTTAGGATATAATTGTTAGTATTATGCATCAAATATATGCCTATGTTAGTTTATATGTTACGCATCGAATATATGCCTAGGTTAGTTTATATGTTATGCATCGAATACATATCTAAGTTAGTGTATTGTTATGCATCGAATATATATGCCTAGGTTAGTTTGTTTATTTTTGTAGTGAGTTTCTAGTGCAAAATTAATAATGATAACATTAGGGCTTAGGAATAGATAGTTTTAACATGGTTAAAGACCATAGTTATAACACAATAGTAATGTATTCAGACTTCTAGTACCACAACAACTAAACACATGTTTGATAATTAGTCCTTACTATAGGCCTAGGAATTCTTACGCCTCGATGTTTTAGACATTATTTAGAAACACTTTGGTAGTTGAATATTGAGTCAAAAGTTTGAAGAACTTTCCTAACTTACTCATTTATTCTTCTGAGCCTTAAAATTTTCTTACATCGTAAACCTGGAAGTAAATTTTTACATGTGAGTCCTGTATAAGCATTGGATCTGCATTAGCTTTGAAAAATCTAAGTAAGACTCGGGCTAACCTCAAGCCCCCTTCAGTAAGAAAAGAAAATAACCATCAAAATCATACACATTCTTACCAACAAACTAATGATCTAAATTCAATAAATTGGAAGTCATTAACGTTGATCAACATCTTATTAAGACTTAAAATCAATACAGATTGAGTACGGTTAGTGGCATGTGATTTATAAGTTAGTAAGCAAATTTTGTAGCCTTTTAGTTACAACTAACCAAAGAGTATTCACTCCTAAGTTTCTATTTAAGTCTTGTATTTATAAACTATCTGTTACCTAGGCTAAAGTTAATCATTAAACTAGCATTTTGATTACAGTTTTGCATTTAATATCACATAGAAAAATTTTAAATTTTTGTGAATTTTTGGGGATGTTAAATCACCTCACTAGCATGCATCTATTGGTGGTAGCAGTTTCTAAATCAGATAAGTTTCACTGTGCATCCAAAATACAGCTACAATGGCAACTAATGGAAATTAGGGTTTCATGTCTGAAAACCCTAGAATAATGAATTTAGTCATTCTAGAACTTTTACTATAACGCAAGATTGGAGAAGGTTCAGAAGCCAAAAAATTTACATGCCGAAGAGAAATTCTTGTTGTACCTTGTGTAAACATTTTAGACTCTGATTCTCTATACTTCAAGAGATATGGCTCGTCCAAATTAGGGTTCCATCCTCCTCCAGAATACAGTCATAAAAAGGTGACCTAGGTAGATTTTATATATCTCAGGCTAGGAAGGTTCAAAATAAATTTCGCAAGATGTTAAAGGTAGGGAACAGACTTTAGTTTCTGTGGTATGCTTTTCAGACCCAGAATGTGAAACAGTGACACGTGGAAGTCTGTACAAGTTCTCTATGTTGAACAGTCCCCAAAACAATCACCTTGGGAAAATCAGAATAAGTCCCACTTGGAGAATCCAGTTTTACTATAACCTATGGGGTTGTAAAGAAGACATATCAATATATATCGTTGGGAAGTTTCATACTGTAAGGATTCTAAACTTTGGAGATACAACAGAATCAATTTCAGACATTTTCGAAGAAGAAATTGGAAAACTAGGGCTTACTATTCCAAGAGCTTCCACCACTATTTTCAGAAGAAGAAGAAAAACATTGGACAGCTCGCCTTGAAGAGGCCAATATTTCTGTCCAATCAGAATTTTGAAGTTCCAACTTTGAAAAATTAGGGTTTCTCTGACAAACCCTAGATCATCCAGCTCCGGAACCAGGTCGCGTAAGATCTAAATTTTTTCTATTTACAATTGAGGTTCTCATTTAAAAATGACTAATCAAACCCAACTTGAAGACAAGCTTGGTGAAGCTGACAACTTCTGAGTATGTAAGTATAGGACCTTCGTGATAGTTGAAGAAATTGACTTGGATCAGTATTTCAGTAAGGAAGTTCTAAGAGCTAGAGGGAGATGAGGTTAAGGCTAGAGACAAGAGAATCATTGCAGATTCTATTAAAGATCATCTCATCCCTCATGTGTCATCCTTGAAGACACCAAAAAGAAGTGTTTGATGATATGATGAAGCGATCAAATAAGAATAAGAGATTTGATAGCCACCTTGAATGACCTCCCAAGATCATGGGATTCATTCATTCGAGGAATGTGTGCCAAAAGGAAGTGATTACCTTCAATAGACTCTGGGAAGAGTGCACACAAGAAGAAGCTTGACTCATAATAAGAGAAGAGAATGTGGGAGCAACTGAAGATCACGCTCTCACGATTCAAAGAAGATCCCTCAAGCGATGAGGAATATGAAGGAATCAATTCTCAAAGAACCTCTTATCCATCTTAGCATTTGGATAAGAAATTATGTTGTTATGAATGAAGAAGATGATGAAGATGAAGGCTCAAGAAGGAGTCTATCCACAAAACAAATAAAGATAAGTATTCAATTGTCATTTCATGATATTGTTTGGTTATACTTTTGTTTATATTAAGTTGATGTTTGAGTATTTTTCATTTATACTACTGAATTGCACATAATGGGTAAGAATTCAATGACGGTGTACAAAATTCCATTACTAATTATGTAGATTGAAACCTCTTTGCTAGCATATTAGGATTAGTACACACTCCTAATAACATTGCAGTAGAATGCATCTAGAAGTTACTGTATGTATACATGATATGGATGAATGTTGTAGCATTGGCTAAAATAGTCACATGGCTATGCGACATATATTTGTCACTATTAATATGTTTTGGAAATTATGATATGTTTCTAATCATACAACTGAAATTGACTTGTAGTTCATTATAAAAGAACAAGTAATGACAGTTCAGAAGAGGAACCTAAAGCTTCACAGGTCAAAGACACCATGGAGAAAGAAAGATCTTCAGAAGAATATAAAGAGAACGGTAGATCCACCTTTAGAGATGAAGACCACCTTGGGAACAAGAAATAATCCAAGATGAATAATAGTATGACGAGTCTTCCAAATAAAGCAAGAGGCCTTAGACGCACTCTAGTTATTTGAAACTGTTGAGCGACATCATTGATGCAGAGCCTTCCAGCTATGAAGAAGTATCCAAGAAGAAAGGGAAGGAGACTATGATCAAAGAGTACGAGTTCAAGAAGAATGATGTCTAGGATGCGGTGTCAAGACCTAAAGGGAATTTCATAGTGTCTTCCATATGGATGTACAAGATCCAACATGCAGTAGATGGAAAAATCATGTGATACAAGGCAAGATTCGTAGAACGAGGCTTCTCACAGAACTACGAAGAGACATTTGCACCAGTAACGTGGTACACTTCCATTATATCCATACGTATAGGTATGAGATGGGAGTTACATCAAATGACATCAAGATAACATTATTGAATGATATAGTCAAGGAGGAAGTATACGTAGAGTAGCCACTGGGATTTCAGACACATGACAGGAAGACATGTGTGAAAATTAAAGAAGGCCTTGTACGAGCTCAGAAGGCACCCATGGGATAGAACATACCATTACATAAGGAGCTTAAAGATCACCTAGAGTGATGAAGATCTTAAACTTTGCTCCAATATTGAAGATGAAAGCCTATAGAGGATGACAAGCTTATAGATGGGTGCGAGAAGAAATTTCAACAAAGTTCAATATAGAGGATCTTGGTATCCAGTGATCCTAGATTGATACATAGAATATTAGTAGCCAAGGAAGCTACTTGTCGCTCCATTACAGAATGTTTCAATATATAGAGTACGAAAGGAAAGGGAGAATGATGCTCCACTTCAGAGGGAGTGAATATAGAATATCCTTAGGTTCGACATGGTATGGCAGGATGGACAACTTACTGATTGCTCTAGGATTTACTAAGAGTAAAGCGAATTCCAATCTTTACTTCAAGGTTGAAGGTGGAATACCAATGATGCTCCTGTTATATGTCGATGACCTATTCTTGAAAAGAAAAGAGGAACTCTTTAAAGATGCAAGAAGGAGACTTGCTATAGAGTTCAAAATGAAATACCTAGGGATAATGCACTACTTCTTAGGCATGGAGGTGTGGAAGAATGCAAATGAGATTTTCCTTGGTCAAGGAAAGTATGCAGTGGAGATTCTGAAGAAATTCAGAATACTGGATGGAAAGGAGATAACCACACCTATGGCAGAAAAATTGAAGCTTTTGTGTGATGCTTCATTAGAGATGGTTGATGCCACAATGTATCGTCAGATCATTTGTTCATTGATATCCCTAACGAATACAAGACCAAACATATGCTTTGCTGTGAACAACCTGAGCCAGTTCCTGACGGATCTGAGACATGCTCACCTGGTTGCAAAGCATGCCTTGAGGTACTTGAAGGGTATAGTTGAGTATGGGCTCAAGTATGATACGAATCAAAAGACTAAATTGCATGGTTATGTTGATTCGGATTTGTAGTGCCACTGAGAAGAAGAGCCTCTTGGTTTACTTCTTCAGTTTGAGATCCAGTATGGGTTACTGGTTTGGAAGGATGCAGTCCTACATGGCGTTGAGTATAGCTGAGGAAAAATATGTTGCCTCTTGCTTGGTTATTTGTGAGAGAGGAGCAATGAAGATCCAGTATGTGATCCAGATCGATATCTCTCAAAAGAGGGAGTGATGAGTTCTAGCATAGCTGGTGAGATAGGTTGCCTAAGCATAAAATCCTCGCAAAGCACGTAGGTTGCTCAGTGGCAATCAGTCTTCTAGTTTGTCCTCAAATGTAATCAATATTGGTGAAGCTTACAGGTTATCCTTGGACGTAATCAATCCTGATGTGATTCTATACTAGAAATGGCCAGAGTGAAGTTTGAATACTTCATAGAGAAGCTTGGTGTACTTCATATTGAGGTTCCTTTCAAGGGGAAGTGATGAGTCAGGAAGACACAGATACACATAAGCCTTTCTAACATGGTGGCAGGATAGGTCCTCCCATGGTCATTGATGTAAGTGCTCAAGCCATTCCGACATGGTGGTAGGCTAGGTCCTCTAGTCATTAATGTAAGTGTTGGATCCTTTCCGACATGGTGGCAGGCTAGGTCCTCCCATGGTCGTTGATGTAAGTGCTGGATCCTTTCTGACATGGTGGCGGGATAGATCCTCCCATGGTTGTTGATGTAAATGTTGGAGCCTTTCCTACATGGAGGCAGGATAGGTCCTCCCATGGTCATTGATGTAAGTGTTGGAGCTTTTTTGACATGGTGGTAGGTTGGTCCTCCCATGGTCGTTGATGTAAATGTTGAGCCTTTCCTGGATAGTGGTATGTTTTTCCTCCCATGCCGGTGGATTTAAGTGATTTGTTATGTGTATCTAGGATGTGCTCCGTGTGACGACGAGGTGATTTAAAGATGATAAGGTAACAGTAGGGTACACAAGTATTGCAATGCATATAATCAATCCTATGATGCTCCTTTAGGTTTTGCAGTGGCATATAAACAATCCTGGGAGATCCTGTGGGTTTTGCAAGAGGCATATAATAAGTCCTGGGATGTACCTACTTGATGGCTTGCTCGTAGAGATGATGAAGACCTACATGGAGGCTAGGCCTACATCCAGCATGAAAAAGGGTTGGCACTGTAGAAAATTCTAATGACAGATAATATGGGATGATGATAAAATTATAAGAAGATGATGGAAGCAACTATGATGATGACTCTATGACTCCTTGATGATGACGATGCGATGAAGACCTGACCATATGTGTTGATGACTGTGTAGAGAGAGAATACCTTCCTAGTTAAGAGGGAGTGTTGATGTATTTGTAACTTCAGAAGATACTTTGATGTAAATTATCATTGTATGTTGTTGTAACCCCATTGGGGATGTGTGTTACCCATTTACGGGATTTCTAAACTGTTCCTAGAGCTTAAGGTACAACCTCCATTGTAAGTCTGGGCAATATTCCCTAGTGTAACGTCATGTAATATGTAATTGTGGTCTCTCGAGGAGAAATGGGCCCCATGTGAGATGACATGTAGGCTCGAGTCTTATATTTGGTTAGTGACTTGAAGGGTATAAATAGGGAGTTTCTCCCCCTCATTTATACACACCTTACACACTCTCTAAGGCACATGAGAGAGAGAGAGAGACAATCAGAGGAGGAGAGAAAGATAGCTGCTGAAAATTTCTTATTACTGCTTTTGATCATCTTACTATTCTAAAGAAGTTTGTAGAGTTTTCTGCGTTATGGTTTCCCCGATGAAAATATTTGTGTCTTGTGTATATTTTATATCTTATGCATTTTGTTGTACTTGTTATTATTTCAGATAAAGATCATAGATAATCTAATCAGATCTTAAGAAAATATAATAGTCCCAAAGGAACTCAATGAGATTCGACTCGGGTTGATTGATGAATTTAAGAAACCAAAGCATGAATTACAATGCATCACAGAGATCAAGGAGATAAATAAGCTACCGACATAATCTGTTTGGGATTTTGACTAGAGATTTAAGACATTAATGGACAAGTTTAGTTTCCAAATGTTAGATGTGCAACTCAAGGAATGGTTCATTGCTGCACATCCGAACATTGTTGATGCAACAGAAACTTGTGTTGCAAACAGAGGATCTGGAGACAGAAATGAAGTTGGAAGCCTCACTAGTTGAAGACACTAGCTCAGGCATGATGCAAATTCAGTCGCAGATGGCCAATCTTACAGTGCAGTTACATGACATCAAAAGAGGAAAGAAAGTTTAGGAGGAACTATGGTGTACCAGGTGCAAAACAAATGGGAACCATAAGGATAATTTCCCAGGGATAACGAATTATGTCACAGCAGGTACATTGAACCCATTAAAAACCCAATGAATTCCTTGGTGTAGAGTATGCCAGAATAGCGGTCACAAGTTCGAGGAATGTTTGTACTTGCAAAATATTGTAAGTGCACCTGCTAGTCTATATTGTAAATTTTGTAGATCGGTAGTTCATGACGAGAAGGACTGCAAAGCACTTCAGCTGCTCCAAGAGAAAACAATGGATACCTACCTAGTGAATAATGAGGAACAAATGCAAGTTGAATGAGCACAACCTTTTTATCATCTTGTGCAGTTTCAACAACAATAATATCCTCAATCGCAATATCAGTCAAACCAATATCCTCAACAACAACAATACCCTATACAAAGGGGGGGTGGGAACTTTAGAGGTCGAGGACAAAAACCAAGAGGAGCATTTGTTCTAGGAAGAGGCCAAGTTGTATGATATAATTGTGGGCATCCAAGACACTTTGCCCGAGATTGTCAAAATCCTGTGAAAAATTGTACATATTGCAAAGAATTTGATCACACTATTCAAAAGTGTCCACAACTTATTGCAGAATGGCAGGATATAACTTTCGTTAACCCCAACCCGGTGCAGAATCCGAATCCAAATCCCAATTCAAATATTCAAATGATTTCTACCGAACCAAGACAACCCAACCTTGCTATAGTCACAAGAGGAGGTGTTGCAACAAGAGCATACCAAAACACACTGCAAGGACATCCGCAAGTGCAACCTGCAACACAAAAGAAAGCTCTGCTAGATGTCCAACAGGAGAAGGAAGTATTCTTGGAGGTGCGACAAGACTTTGTTGATACCAATCAACTATTGACATCTGGACAAGTGAGAGCTATGCCCGAAATATTTGAACAACTAATCAGAAGGCCTCCCACTAAAAAGGTTAGTAAGCTCAAGAAATTTTTCAAAAGTTATTTAGCACTAGTCCATGACAAAGATGATGTTGCATAATTGAAAACACTCATAGAAGACAACACAGAAGATCTATTCCTTGAAAGAAGAGTCAATCAATTCAGAAGTAAACGGAAGACAAGCCATGAACTGTGAATGACTGTGCAGATATGAGATTATGATATGGACTATATCATACTCGACTTGGGCTCAAATGTCAATATATTGACAAGACAGACATGGGAAATCATGTACAAGACACGACTGGACTGGTCTCCTATTCAGCTAAGGCTTGCAAACCAGTCAAAGGTGCTGCCAATTGGTAGACTATCCCAAGTACCCATGGACGTCGAACGCTTGAGAACATATTCCGACTTCGAGGTCATTGACATTGTTGATGACACAAACCCCTACCCTGTGCTTCTATGGATTGATTAGGAAATACTAGACAACCAAACTATCATAAACTTAGAGAAAAGGATTTTTCCTTTCGAGGATTCCAAAATTAGAGTGGTTGCTCCCATTGATCCCCTTGAAGGGAAGTGATATGTGGAGCATGTGCATAGCGAAGGGAAAGAGAATTATCTGGACCAGCTATATAAAATTATGTCTTTGAAGGAAGATTATATTAACCCCATAGCTGATGGAAACTTGAGTTGGCGCAGTGTAAGCTCGTGCACATCTGACTCAAGTGAAGCCCTAGAAAACTGGAAGAACATGTTGCATGAAGTCTCCATGCACAGATGTGTGAGAATTACAAAAGTTGTTCAAAGGGTAGGAGCCAAAGCAAGTGCATTGCCTACGTATGAAGGATTTCCTAACATTGCATCCTTCTTGCAAGAATTTGAAGAAAATGTCACAGAATCACAGCTACTGTCCCCTCTGGACTATGTGTTGAAAGATACGCTTGCTAGATGGTGGGGTACAGATAACCAATCTATCTCAGAATGGCCGCAATGTAGAAGACTAATGGAGATCAGATTTGGAGAAGAGATTAGTTATGATGATAAAAAATACACAAGATTATCAGATCCTGGAAAACATATTGAGCACTGTCACACAGCTTGACAAGAATATCTACAATAGGAATGGGTTCACCCATTCATCCACATCTTGGAAATGGTGCCAAGAGGTTGGTACACCTCAGAGGATTTGTGACGAGGAACCGTTGAATGGGAAAGTTTAACTATAAACTTTAACCAGACATTTGAATTCACAAGCAAACATCTAATAGTTGATGTTGCGCTACAACTAATAAAGGAGAATATATTTGAAGAAATATCTGTTGTAGATATGCATTTTCACCACCCCATGACTACACATAGCTGGATAGGATAGAGTGCTACAATATCACAGGAGAACCGGATGACGATAACACACTAAAGATAAACATACCTGAGTCAGAAAGTATACAACAAGTAGAAGGTGCTCCTATATCTACTGATCAGTTTCTAAAACCACTTAAAATCAAGAAAGTAAATATTGGTTTTGAGGAAAACCCGAAGTTTGCTAATATAGGAGATTATTGAGATGAGGAGACTGTGGGAAAAATCATTGATTTATTACATGAGTTTCAAGATCTATTCCCTACAAAGTTCTCTGAAATGAAATTCATAGTTTGATACCTTGGCGAAATGAAGATACCCTTGAGGCCTGATGCAAAACCGGGCACACAACGACCATACCGACTGAACCCACATTTTAAAGAGAAAGTTAAAGCGGAACTTGACCGGATTTTAGAAGCAGTAGTTATAGAACTAGTCGAGGAATCAAAATGGATCAGCCCAATCATGGTACAAGACAAGAAGACTTCAGGGGAAGTCAGAATTTGTGTTGACCTTCGGAAACTTAATGATGCCTGCTTGCATGACCCATTTCCAACTCCATTTATAGATGAAGTATTAGAAATTTTGGAGGACAAGAAATTTATTCATTTACAGATGGATTCTTGGGTTACCATCAGGTCCGAATTGCCAAAGAAGACCTACACAAGACTACCTTTGCAATAGAATGGGGATGCTACCAATACACGGTAATGCCCTTTGGACTAAAAAATGTGCCTACAATTTTCTCCAAAATTGTAGTTGCTGCTTTTAAAGAATATATACACAAATTTATTTAAGTCTATTTTGATGATTGGACAGTTATTGGTCTCATAAAAGATCACATAGAAAGTCTTAGATTGATGTTAGAACGATGTCGTCAGTACTAGCTTGCCCTCAATTTGAGGAAGTGTATTTTTTGTGCATCTTTCAGGGCTCTATTAGGTCATGTGGTCTGTCATGATGGGATTTTGGTTGATCCAGCTAAAATTCCCATCATCTTGGACTTACCACCACCTACCACAGTCAAACAATTAAGTGAAATGCTAGGGCATACTGGATATTATAGAAAGTTCATCAAAGGATATGCACAAGTGACTTCCCCGATGGTGAAATTGTTGCAAAAAGATACTAACTTCTAGTGGACAGATCGATGCCAGGAAAGTCTGTATAAGATGAAAAGCAAAATGGCCACTGCACCTATACTAATATTTCCAGATTGGAAAAAAGAATTCCATGTTCATGTAGACACATCTTCGATGGCGCTTGGAGTGGTATCGACGCAACCTGGAGAAGTAGATGTTGAACAACCTATTGCTTTTGCTAGCAAAAAGCTATCAACTGCAAAAAAGAATTAAACTTCAATAGAGAGAGAAGGACTTGTGATGGTCTATGCATTACAGAGATTCAGACATTACTTGTTGGGGGGGATTTTTAAATGTACATTGATCATTCTGCATTGAAATATTTGGTTAACAAGCCAGTGCTGGGGGGGGGGATATCTGTTAGTGGCTCCTCCTCTTCCAGGAATTTGATTTTGAGATCATTGTCAAACTAGGTCAATTAAACTTAGGAACAGACCACTTGTCTCCCGGACGCACAATTATATGCGATAACTTCCTTTGATAACCAGTATGAGGATATCATACAGTTCCTAACTACAAGGTTTGCACCAGCTGAGTTCACAATTATGCAAAAAAAACAGTTAGTAACACGGGCTACGGATTTCCAGCTGATTGTTGGCCACTTGTACAAACTGGGCCCAGATGAAATATTAAGATGTAGTGTTTTTTAACATGAGTGGCCAATTATATTAAGTGAATCCTATGTTGGTGCTGCAAGATGACACTACGTAGGAAAGGAGACAGTCTACAAGATATTACAAGCTGGGATATGGTGGCATACTATGCATGCCGATGCTAGAGATTATTATCGCAGCTGTGATGTTTGTCAACGCACGTGGAAGCCATCCAGAAGAGATGAGATGCCTTTAGTTCCACAAATTACACTACAGGTGTTTGATAAATGGGCTATCGGTTTTGTGGATCCCATTAGTCCAGCAGGGAAGCGCACAAGAGCTAGATACATTATCACTGTGACGGATTACTTGACTCGCTAGGCAGAGGCTACATCTGTCAAGGATTGTACTGCTGTGACGACAACGACATTTCTATTTGAGAATGTGGTAACAAGGTTTGGATGCCCCAAGATATTGATAAGCAATCAAGGTACGCATTTTGTTAATCAATTGATTGAAGAACTAACAGATGAATTTCAGATACAACCCAAAAAAACAACTCCATATCACCTGCAGGCGAATGGAGCAGTAGAAGCATTTAATAAGATTCTGAAAAATGCACTCACCAAGGTCTGCAACACAAGAAGGGATGAGTAGGACCAGAAAATTTCTGCGATCCTATGGGCGTATCGCACAACATGTAAGAAGTTAATAGGTCAAACGTAGTTCATCTTAGTGTATGGAAAGCAAGCTATCATGCCTATGGAATATATAATACCAAGTTTAAGAGTGGCAGCCATTACATAAATGATTGATGTTGATGTTGTTGAAGAAAGATTACTCCAGTTAATCCAGTTGGAAGAAGAACGCTTTATTGCAGGTTTCCATCAAAATGTAGAAAAATAAAGGAAGAAGGCATGGCATGACAGACATATCAAGAACAAACAATTTTTAGTTGGAGGTCTTATTCTTATGTATGACATCAAAATTTTCAAGAACCCAGGCAAGTTGAAGACACATTGGTTAGGTCCCTATGTAGTGAAGGAAATCACAAATGTAGGAGCATTGAAGTTGGAAAAACTTGATGGTACGGAAGTCAGAGGGCTTATTAATGGGAGTTGGTTGAAGCCTTATTTTGATAGTTAAAAAAAAATAAAAATGAAACATGAGATAATCAGTGTGATGATGATGATAGCCATGCTGTTAGGAGAAGAAGGATGGCTGTGCCCCTTACACAAGATGCGGCGAGTAGAGTGGGGCACTAAAAACAATGGCATGTTGATACAATGATTAGGAAGGATTGCTGAAGTGACAAATATTAAGTCCACAAACCGTAAGAAAATTTGAAGCTGATGGAAAGCAATACTAAGGGTCACTTCCACCATTAATATCATGATGTCATAGAAAAAAGGGGCGACGTAGTTGACACCTCCACATAAGGAGTCAGATCAAGAACGCACGTGATCATGCGTGTTGTCATTATGCTACTCGATGGTGGCGCGTGTGATTATTTAATGGAATTAACTACTAGTGTTGATTCAATAACCACCCTACTCCTTATAATGCCACAGTCAAAGACGTTCTAAGATACAGGATGAGAGAAAACTGGTGAAGAAAAAAGGGATGACTAACTATTGTTGTGCTAATGAACCAAGGGTCCTGATAAGGAATCTATAATGATTGTTCTGCTTAGGAAACCTGTTGTTCGATGTGTTTTACTGACCGCTAGGTGCTGCTTGGAAATTCATCCAATTCTAGGACCTCATGTAGAAGCAACTCCAACCATCGAGGTAAAGATGACACTGTAGAAACCTTTTGATGCCAGGAAAAGCAGCGTTGCCTTAGGGAAGATGGGCATGACAAGAGAAGTGACAGAAACAACACACAGCCTGGAAGGCATCCCACCAAAGCCTCCGGACATGGTTGGAAAAAATTGATTGCCACAATGCATAGTAGCCATTGCTAGGAACAGTCGGTATGAATGAATGTTCGAACTGGGGGGGAGGAATGGAGGTCTACGCCATCACCATCATCACTGGAAATTACTAAATCTAAGGAAGGTGATGACGAGTCCAAATATGTGTTGCACTGGCACACCTTGGTGGAAGGAGCTAGTCCAGGTAGAGGCTGATGGATCTCACCAGCATTATACCTAGCAGAAATATAGACCCCTTGCTGGTGTGAGAGATGACCGCGACCTGTTAGGATTACCCGGATATTGTGTACTCATTCCTGGGTAATGCTCAAGAAGATTTTGACAGGAAGAAGGACAAACAGGGGTCGAGTTGAGGGTTGCAGTTTGAAATGCGGACAAGGAACATTGGTGTTTCCAATAAGTCCTCCAGCTCCTGCGTTCTACCTCTACGTCCTACCCTACTGAGCAGTAAAAACATCTAGAAGCAGACAAGAATGACAAGTTACTCAAGGATTTAGTATTGATGATAAACAAAACTGTCTTTGGGAGGTCTGCAAAGCTAACCGTGTTACCAGGAGAAATAGGGGCTACCAGGAAGAAAGCCAAACACAGAAGGAACATAAAACTTCCCGCCAGCTGTGAACATAGACAACACATATTGTCAAACACAGAATGAACATAAAGTCAAAAGAAGAAAGGGTCACAAGGCTAATTCATCCTATGCACTAGAAGGTGCACGACGTAGCGGCCTCAGTAAAAAGTACCAGTCTGTCGAACCAATATCTTGGGCTTTGTTGAGTTGACCAAAAAGGAGGGTTAAATGTGGGTCGCAGGGAGACGAAGGCCAACATGGTCGGACGAGTCTCTCTCTGTTTGTTTTAAAAAATGGTTTAGATTTTCTACGGATTTTGGGGAGTTGTTATGTTTCTTTATTTGGGAGATATTGAAGATGAGAAACTCAATTATATTTGAAGGAAAAAACCCATAAATGTCTAGGGTGGTAAGTCACATTATTTCTCCATTCTCAGGTTTTCATGTCTTGCCTCCCTCATCAAGGGGTGTTTCTAAACCAATCAATTTTCCCCCTAAATATGTGGATGGTGTAAGGGATAATTTTGACGGGGTTGCTCGCCAAGATGGGTCACTTTGTGGTGCAAGTGCCATCATATTCTTGGACATATATGATTGCTGCAAATTGTGGCTTAATGGCGGTCTAAGAATCAATACTAAGGGGGAGTTGATGGGACTTTGGATGATCCTCCATTTCGCAAAGGCTATGAATATTGGCATTGAACAGATTGCGGGCCATTCTCACGTTATTATTGATTGGGTCAATTCAGGTTGTTTCATTCTCGCCTTGGATCTTTAGTCATGGCTCGAGGATACCCATGTCTTTCTTTTGGAGTTTCCTTAGTTGTCTTTGATCCACATATTAAGTGAGTTCAACGTGGAAGCATATCTTCATTCTCAAAGAGGATATGGGGCCTTGGAGGGTCAAATTTGTTTCAAATTATGGCATTTCGGCTCTCTTCTATCATTGAGAATCTTGGGTTTCTTTGGTTGATTCAGGTTCATCCTTGTTTGCCTTTGTTTGGTTTTGTTGTCTCTCTCTTTGATCTGGGAGGTTGGATCCGATGTGCTCTCTCTTGTGCGTTGGTTGGGCCTCTTTCTCTCGGTGTTTTGTTATGTAACTTTGTTGTTGCGGTTGTTTTGTGTCTCCATGTAAATATACTTTGTTAAATAAAATATTATTTTAAAATATATATGTGTGTGTTTTGTTTCCTATTAAAGATGTTTTTTTTTCATTTTTAAAATGCTTAAAATAACATTATAAACGTGGAACATGTAAACATTTAATGTACATGTATAGAAGTTGAAGACATTCTAACACAAACATTGAATGTATACAAAATGGGTATACATGAAACGAATTTTTCGATAAGAAAAATAATTCATGCGACTGAAATAATTTAGATCAATGATAAACATGCCAATGAAAATGCACCTTGGAAAAATGGATTAAATTTGGAAAATGGTTGTGTGTATAGAAGTTGGAATGAATCTTCAGTATTCAAATTAAAAATATATTCATTCCCATTTCCATTAGAGAATTTCCATTTCATTATGAAGATTCTCTAATGGAAATGGGAATGAATATATTTTTAATTTTCATTATGAAGATTCATTCCAACTTCTATAATGAAATGGAAGTTGGAATAAATTTAAAATATATTTTCCTAAAAGTTCTTAAGGAAGATTGTGTAACATATGAACTATTTAGAATATTTTGTATTTTCAAAGTTAATTCGATTACGTTTACTTTCTTTGTTTACTGTGATATATAGAAGATGTAACATATGAATTATTTAGAATATTTTGTTTTTTCAAAGTTAATTCGAATACGTTTACTTTAATGTGATATATATAGTGTTAATTTATATATATTTTTCAAGTAGGTAGATATTTTGTTTTTTCAAAGTTAAGCTGAATGTGTATGAAAAAATAAAGAAGCAAGTTTTAGTTTAAAGCTCGACTTGGTAAAAGTGTATGACTGCATGAATTGGGATATTTTAGATTTATATTATTACAGATTAGTCTCGATATCTCAGCTATTAATTAGATTATGTCATGTCTGTAGTTAGTCTCATATGCTATCCTCATAAATGGTTTTCCTACAAATTTTTTTCGAGGCACTAGGGGAATCAGATAGGGCTGCCCATCATCACCCTTGCTATTTCTACTGATGATTGAAGGTCTTAATAGATTGATTATACATGAAAGAGACGACGGTGGGATCCAATGGATTAACATATCCTCGATTATTAGAATTACTCACCTGCTTTTTGTGGGTGATGTGATGATATTTGGATTTGGTACCATTGGCGAATGGTGCAGATACAATATATTTTGGATAAATTTTGTAGAGCGCTAGGTATGCTTATTAGTGATAAAAAACCCATCTTTCTTAACCATAGTATGGATGAATAGGATATTGACACACTCCATAATCAGTTTCAATTTGTATTTAAGCCCATCGAAGATGACACCAAATATCTGGGGTATGCTTTAAAGCCTAATAACTACTCTACAAAGGATTGGTACTAGCTGATCAAAAGGTTTGAAGTTCGTATTAGTCATTGAATCCTGAAATGGATTTCGATAGGGGGCAGATTGACGTTGATACATTTTGTGTTAACAAATATTCCAGTATATTGGATATCTTTATGCAGGGTGTTGAAATCCATTCTGAATGTTATAAATCGTAGAATCTTCAATTTTCTTTGGTCAAACACTTGTGGGATGTCAAAGCACCACCTGGTTAGATGGGATACAATTGCAAAACCAAAAACATTTGGCAGATGGGGTACAAAGAATATTCATAAATTTGCTTTGGCCTTGACTGCAAAGAGCTTGTAGAGGGCACTTTTCATGGAGAACTTATGGAACAGGGTTATTATGGCTAAATACTTCAGGAATTTCGGGATGGAGCAGTGACTTAGAACACCTAGCAAGCCTTCGAAGGGAGTGTCAAGTATTTGGGGAGGTCTCATCATTGCTTGCAAGATACTTAGGAAATGGTTGGCATGGAACCTTAGGAATGATGTATATGTCAGGGTGGGCATGGATCCTATTGTGGGAGCCTCGAAGAATTATGTTCTTTCAGCAGAGTTGGTATCCACTCTACATGAGTAGGGACGGTATACACTCAGCCAATTCATAGTAAATAGGCATTAGGGATACATCAACACAAATTGGAAGAATTTTGTAGAATGGAATTTAGGTGCTAACTATAGTTTGTAATGGGATAAATATTGTGCAGATTTTAAAAAGGAAGGTGTAATGTTATCGGAGGCAAGTGATATGCTTGTGTGGAAATGGAATATTAGAACATAGCACATAACTGCAAAATCAACTTATTCAACATTGTGGCATGAACACAACACTAATTCCAGCTGGTGGCATATCGTTGTTTGGAAGTGGCAAGTACCATTAAAATGCAAAGTATTTTTTTGGCTATCTCTTAATAACAACATTTTAACTTGGGACAATCTTTTGAGGAGAGGGTTAAATGGTCCGGGAATCTGTTTCTTGTGTTTTCATGAGATGGAATCCATTGTTCATTGTTGAATGTGATTATGCCTAGAAGGTATGTAATTATTTACAGAACCAATTGTGTTTCATGGAAGTCTAGTGTGGAGATTCATTACTAAAAAGTATGGACAGGACGGAAAAAAATAGGGATATGGTCCATTTACCAGTTATTGTGTGTTGGGAATCATGGAGATATAGAAATCTAGCCATCTTTGAGGATATAAAACCATATATCATGGAGACTTGAAGAAAAATTATGGCATCCTTAAGTTGGGAATATGGAATCATTAAAAAGAATACACAAAAAATACATAGGCCTCTAGTGTTTCAGACTAATTGTTGTAGAGTTTTATTTAATTGGGCATCCCAGTTTGATATGTCTTGTGGAGGGGCAAGTGTGGCAATTTAATTAAAAAAATTTGAGGTATATCAATTTGTATTAAATTGTGGACGATGAACAAATACCAGATTTGAGGTGCTTGCATTATGAACACTCCTATTGTGTGCGAAGGAATTGGGGCTAAAAGAACTGAGGGTCCTTGGAGATTCTAAAGTAGTTTTATATTGGATTAATTGGGATGGCACCTTACAGGTGCTTGTACTCAATATTTGGTTAAGTATTATAAGACGAATTATTACATCCTTTAATAGAATCAACTTCAAACACATCTGTTGAGAGTTTAACACGAAATTTGATTCTCTTTCAAAGGTTTCTCTAAGCATGCAAGAAGATATTATTATATATCAACATTTTAAAAATGACAGCCTGATATCCCATGGAAGGCATAAATTTTTTTGATTGGGATGAGGACAAGTTCTCCTGGATTGCTTCCCTTGGATATCTATCTCATACAGTTGATGCACGGTTTGATGATCTCAGATTTTTTTGCTTAGATTAGCTCAAATCCTTTTCAGCTGACATGTTTTTTGTTACATGAATGCTTCATGACACATGGAATGACTTATATTTTTTGTGGCAGGTTGAGTTATATGATGGAGATTTGGATTTCAATACCTTATTGATCTAGATCTTCGGGTTATAGACTTAGATCATATGATATGTAGTAGTATTATTATTAGATATTTATTTGGTCACAGGAGTATGGTAGCTAACGATATGTTATTTTGGAACATTGTATGTCTTATTTTGATGTCTATTTGGTTGGTGCGTGATCTATGGTTTTAGTCATATATGGACTATATGTCTGGTTTGTTTGGACCATTGGATAATGTTTCAGGACCATATGGTGTTTCCTGTTTTAGGACCATATTGGATATGTTGTATGACCAGATGAACATATGCTTTTAATATAAGTATAGTTTTTCCACTATTGAGAAAAAAGTTAAGTCGAATACTTTTACTTCACAAATATGATGTTAATTCATATATATTTATAATATTCATTTAATGTGATGCTAATTCATATAAATTTTTCAACTTGGTGGATTTTAGTTCAAAAGATATAGGATACTTTGTTATGAACATCATTAAATAGATGGGTTTTGATAGCGATAGATGTTTTGTTGTTTTCTTAATGTGAAGATTATAAATTGAAATATCAAAGCTTATGTTAATATTTTTTTAAAACTTTTAAATTAGTTTTAATTATTTATTATATTTAAAATAAATATAAATATAATTGATATTAATTTTATATTTAATATTGAGCATTGAAGCATGAAAATATGAGTGAAACTATATTAATAAAGTTGTTTTAGGATGGGTCCGTTGCAGTGTAAATTAAATGGAAAGCTTGTGATATGATAAGACACTTTGCAAATGAAGTTGTTCGTTCAAACCTTGGATAACATGTGTTACATTGTGGTGGGCTCAGTAAATGCACCTAAAGGTTTAGTGAAAGTGAATACAAAAAAGCCATAAGATATATAAAACACTCTTCTAAATTAAAATAAATAAATAAAAAACAAAAAAAATCATACATATATAGATAGATATATATAATTTCAAACCATTAAAAACGAATTATACATCAAACTTTTTAGTGTTAATTTAAAACTTAGAAAAGGAAAAAAACAAAATTTGCACAATTGCCCCTTGCAAATTCCTATAAATATAAATAACTAAGTATGAGATATTATTTGTGGTTGAAACCTAAAATAAAGAATATAATTATTGGAAGTAGCTTATGAATTATATTTATATTAAATTAATTTTTATTTTCTTAAATTTTTATTATATTTAATAAGATATTTTATATTTAATATTATATTTAATAAAAAGTTAAGTTTATTTATTTATTAATTCATTTTTAATAATTTTATATATAATTTAATGTTAAAATCTATATATTCAAATATAAATAATATATATAATGATTTTGGAATGCGTTTTTTCTAAAAATGCTTTTTTTCTAAGTTTTTTTTTCTTATAGGAACAAAATTTTATAGCAAGGCTCAACTGTGTAGTCTAACAATATTTTTAAGCTGTTTTAAATACACTAAATAAGTTTGATTGAACTTTAAACATCATCATCATTTAAAATGTAATTTTACTCTTTAATAAAAATAATATTAATCAAATATAATTTCATTTAATGAAATCAATAAAAAAAAAGATGATAGCAAGAAGAGTAAGCTCTCATTGATAATGTTAAAAGTATGTGAAATGAATATTTAAATAAAACTAATAATTAGTTTGAGGAGTATATTAATATGATGAAATGATTCTTCAAAGATATTTAAATGCTGGACAAAATTGAAATGTGGAATTGGTATGTTTTCGAGAAGAGGGATGGTATGTAATGCTCCATAATTTTTACAATACTTAATGTTTTCATTTTTAAAGTGTCCAAGTGTCCACTTTTTTTGATGATATACTACGCATGCATTATGATATAATATCTTTATGTGAAAATAGATTTTTTTATAAATGAAAAAGTCAATATTCTATTAGAAAATATTCAATATGTTTTTGACAGCCTCGACCGACGAGAGATAGTAGTCAGAACGGATAAAAAAGACAATGTTGGTCCGAGAAGAAAATAGAACAGCCACATGAACCAACAAAAGAGCTGAAGTAGACTATCAGACCAAGACAATAGAACAAACAGGCTAGCGTTAGAACCTAGAACAACCTCAGGAAAAGGATGGAAGACACACCCGCTTGCCTAAAAGGACATCCGACGACCATATCTCATAAAATATGAAGTCTGGAACAACAACCAAAGCCATCTTCGAAATACCATCAGCCAAAGAATTCTGATCCTTGTAGATATGAGAGAAGTAGATCGAGTGGAATTTGTTGATAAGACCTCTAACTCGACTCAGCCACAGAGACATGTGCAGGAGAAGGATGTGGCTGGAGCCTAAATCCTAGTCGATAATGACCTGGGAATCACTAAAAATGTGTATGCCATCTAGGACAAGGTAGGAGCATAATCGAAGTAGGATCCAAAGAGAGAGAAGTTTGCCTCTGGTGTTGGATCTAGAATTGCAGTTCATCCACACCTTATAGAGGCTATGATCTTCCAGCCTCAAAATAGCCCCAACACCACACAAATGGGCAGAGTCCTATGATGCTCCATCGAAGAAACTGACCAGATTGTAGACTGGAGACAAGACATTTGGAACCCTAGGGCCCAGACCAGGATGATCACAAGCAAGAAGAACTCCCCCGGATTCTGAAAATTCTTTCAAGGACCTAACAACAATGTCCCAAGGCCGTCGCCTGACATCCTCGAAAATGAGCTTGTTCCTACATTTCCATATGTTCCAGATGGTGAAGCAAGACAAAGAACATAAGTGAGGATATTTTTTCCACCAGTGCCAGATGCAAGAAGTCAAAGTATCATCACTCCAAGAAGCATCGACATTGATCATGGTAGCCAAAATTCCCCAAACCGACAGACAAAAGCTACATGAAACACAGATGTGATATATACTTTCAATAGAACCACTACACAAAAGGTAAATGCCAGGGCCAATCCACCCCCACCTCATCAAATTTTCCCACGTTAGAAGACGATCGTCTAGAGCCAGCCAGACGCAAATGATGACCTTCAGGGGAAAATTCCATTTCCAGATCTTGAACCACCATTTCCGGTCGACAAAGTGCACTTCCATAAACTGTTGATAGGAAATCCTAAATGACAACTTGACCGAAGCTGTGTCACATGACCAGCAAAGTTTGTCAAGAGAATCATTAAGGCTAATTGCTCCAAACTTCAGAGCCTAGATGTAACTGGACCACTCTGCATCCACAGAACTAGTGAGGTCGAGCTGTCCAACAAATAACCACTACTGCAAAGAAGATCCGCCATCCAAAGCCACAAAAGCATGAGAAAGAGAGAAAAAACCTCTGCAGTGGAGAAATAAAATGAGCTCATTTGAAAGAATATGAGACTGTAATCCACCGATAATAGGGTCTTCACCTAGCCTTACAACTCAACCATTTCCAGGCACCCAGGACCAAGAAGAGAAGGTCTTAAAGGCTGTTAGCAAACCAGCCCATACATTAGAACATTTGCTCGGCTCCCTGAACCCTCTAATTCACTGAATCAAAGTAAAGTTCCTGATGTATTTCTATTTGATGACCTGAAACCACATTCCCCCACTGGAGAAGACTAATCATAAGCTCTTAGCCCTCAAGGAAAGGGAGAAAAGATGCAAGTTCTTCAGACCCCACCCGCCCAACTCCACTGGACGGGCTAAGTCCTCCCACTTTAGCAAGTGGTATTTTGACTGTGAGACAACACCCGACCATAGAAATGACATGATCATATTCCTAATTAAGTTGATAACCATCTTGGGAATATTGTAGAGAGAGAACCAATACACGACCATATTGGTCAGAACAGATCTTGCTAACGCGAGATGACCCCCAATAGATAGCCAACGCCATCCCCAGAATTTGATTCTGCTTTCAAACCTCTTTAACATCCACAACCAATCTCCAACCCGATAACCATTTGGTTTATGAAAAACCCCAGATATTTAGTACCTTCTACTAATAGACCCAAGTGCATCTGAAGCAAGTGTTCCATTGCAGATTTGTGAAGGGAAGTGGCCCCATTCAAAAGAAGACATGATTTGCTTAAGTTGATGGACAAACCTGTAACAGCACAAAATATTTTAATAATTTCTGTGATCACCCCCCACTCAACCAAATATCCATAGCCCACAATCATGATTTCGTTAAAAAACATGAGGTGAGTAATGTGCAAATTGTTGCTAATCTTGAAGCCAGTTATCTCAGCAGAATAATTGGCTTTTAATAAAAGTATACTGAGACCTTCAATTATCAACAAGAAGAGGAGGAGGGAGAGTGGGTACCCCTTCCTAAGCCCCCGACCAGCTTCAAAGAAATATGTGGACTTTTCGTTAATGAGCATCGCATATGACACCATTCAGATGCAGGTCACAATCCACTTCATCATTCGGAAAGGAATACCGATCTGTATCAGCACTAACCTGAGGAAACCCCAAGAGATATGATCATGTGCTTTATTAAGATCCAGTTGTAAAACCACAGGCTCCAACAATTTTGTTTTTGCACTATGAAACACTTCTTGCGCCACCCCCACAACCTCTAAAATCTAGCGATCTTGTAAAAAACCAAATTGCTCCAGTGAAAGACACTTCGAGAGTACTGGCTTTAGTTGGTTGGCGATGATCTTGGCTATAACTTTGTAGACAAAGTTGCATAGAGATATCGGATGAAAATATCCCAGGGAAGTTGCAGCAGACTTCTTAGGGATCAAGGCCACAAAATTAGAGTTAATGGCCCTAGAAACAACACCCCTACTTCTATAATCTTCCATTGACCGCAGATAGTCCGGCCCCAAAATGTCAAAGCATTCTCTGAACAACTCCATGGTCCAACCGTCTGGCCCAAGGATTTTTGAGCTAGGCGAAGACATAATTATCTTTTTGAGCTCAACCATCTGAACAGGAATGAACAACTCATCACCTGTTGAATCGTCAAAGAACCTAGGATACTCTTTCACAATCTTCAATTGGTCTATTATTGAAAAACCGTCTTCTGCCCTATAATAGGATTGAAAATGTGAATGGGATTTATTAGAAATTTCTTCTTGATCCATGACCGAATGACCATCATTGATTTTCAGCTCCCAAATGTCGTTAATATTATGCCTGTGATTCACAAATTTGTGGAAAAATTTATATTTGAGTCACCCGCCTCGATCCAAACCATGCGACTCTCTAGTCGAGCCTTCTTGTGAGCTATCAGAAGAGTAGCTCATCCTTTTAAAATTGTCCTTGCACCAACAGATTTGTATCCACGCAGAGACTCCCAATATCATGTTCAACATGGATCAGAGAATCCTTGTTAGACTCCTCTCGGTTCTTAATCCAAGCTTTTACTTCAAGTTTGAGTCTTCCAAGATTATCTGTTAGAAGGTCCATCAGAGCCAACAAGAAACGACTATCATCTACCTTCCAAACCTATGAGATTAATTCTTTGAAACCATTAGCCTTCAACCCCCTGTGGTTGAATTTGAAGGGTCTAGCTGGGCCAGATCCACACATTTCCAGCTTCAAGAAAATTGGGTGATGGTCCAAAAACCCTGCAGGATCCACCCATGATCTGTATTTCACTGACTTTTCTAATAGATATTCACCAATTAGAAACTTGTCCAGACGCTTGGCCACACGTCCCATGCCAAATCTGTCGTTGCTCCATGTTGGACACATGGAAGTCGGTTCCACATCTAACAAATTGGCAGAGCCCATCAAGCTCACAAAGTAATCGCATAACAGGTCATTTTTGGAGCTCACACCCCATGTTTCATAGGCCGACCATGTGAAGTTTAAATCGCCAGCTATTAGTAAATTTGGGAGATCCAGTGTGCCTTCAGCTGCAACCCTATCCCAAAAAATTACCTTGTGGTTATACGACCCGTAAATTTTGATGAAATTGATTTCCTCTGGGAAATCCAAACAATGGCCTGTCAAAAGGATCCCTACATACACATTGAAGGGTTTAAGCATGACTTTACGAGGGTTCCAAGTCGTCATAAGACCCTTGGACAAACCCTTAGCATCCACCAAAGAAACCTCCCAGTCACTTTTGATATTAAGAAAGAATGAGATACCTTTTTGAGTAGATACCATTGTCTATTGCAAACATAAAAACATCCAACATTTCCTTTTCCAAAATTCTCCGAAGGGAAAGTTTCTTGTGGAGGCCCCCCACTCCCCTGATGTTGATGGAGGTGCAAATAATTTGTGAACCTTGGCTAGGGATTTGATGCCTCTAAGCGCCCTGGAGTTGACAGAAGTCGATGAATGTTTGAGTATTGGGTACCTCTACATGGTATAACCGCCGCACCTCTGGGAATAAAAAACAAGTGGACTAACCGCCACTCTTGGTGATAGGGCCTTGTGCTGGGTTTCAAAAATTGTGTAGAACATTATAAATTTCTAAAATATAAATGAAATGATATATATATAAAAATATAACCTTAAATGTTCATAGAAATGACTCTCATGTAAATTAAATTAAATTACAATCATACATTAGTTGATTCGATTGAGTTACATTATTATTGAGATTTGGATTTGGCTCAGCAAGTAATAATAATAATAAAGTTGATGGTAATAATAAAAATTGTGATAACAATTTGTTTTATTATTTTTTTATAGATTAAAGTCAACATGTAATGGGTCTTTGATTTGGCGTAGATTGCTGTGGACAATGCCAATTATTGTCTCTAATATTTGTTGGTGGATAGGCAGAGCCAACTAGATCTTTGTGGGTATTGATCCGATTGTGGGCATGGGGAAAAATTTTACACTTTCTTGTCGTTTGATTTGTCACCTGCAGGCGAGGAATATTTCTGCTCTCAATCATATTTATTCAGAGGTGGAGGCTTTGAGGTTCCATTGGCTCTCCTCGTGGGTTTGCAATCTCTGTGGGGAGGTGGCAATGGAATGGGATGTGTTTGTCAATGGTCTAATATTTGTAGGTATTTCTCTTACAGATGCTAGTGATCAATTAGTCTGGGATATTAACAAGCAGTCTGGTAGTGTTCTGACAAAATTGGCCTATAGTGATCTTGTTAATATTCATTTGGATCCTAGGATTTCTTGGTGGACTTCAAGGTTATGGACTCATAAGATTCCCCTAAAAATTAATTGTTTCCGTTGTTTGTGCTTCCATAAGAATATATTGACCTGGGATGCTCCTCAGAAACGAGGAATGAAGGGTCCGAGGATATGTTGTTTATGTTTCAATGCTTTTGAAATAGTTGAACATTTGTTTGGATTTTGTGTATTCTTCTAGGCTGTCTGGCATCATTTCTATGGTCAGTTGAATTTGATAATCAACTGGGACAAACAGAGTCTAGAAGAAAATCTCACAGTGTGGCTAAAGACCTCTTCTTTCTCTTTAGACTATCCATTGGCTATCTTTTGGGTGGTGTGGGGATCCAAAAATTATGTCTTGTTCCAACATGGATGTGTTGATCCAGGGATGACCATTCTCAAGGCCTTAGCCTATTTCCATTATTTTGGTTTCACTTATCATAAGGGAAGAGCTTGAAACATCAATATTCCAATCACAGATGATCATAATATTACTGGTTTTTTTATGGTGCAGACCAAGGAGGTATTTGTGGTGCAGGGATGGTGATCACGTTTCAACTTGACCTTGTTTACAGGATTCGGATGGGGATTGGCAGAGGAAAAAATACGAAGGTTGAATTATTGGCTCTTTGGGGCTTGCTTTGGTTTGCCTATAAGAAATATTTTCTTTTACTTACTATTTTGGGCGATTCAAAAACTATTGTGGATTGGGAAAAAAATGATCAACTCTTGCATGTACCATTGAGTTGTTTCACTGGCTTTAGCGGGTCAAGGATCTTATTGGTAATTTTCAACAAATCTCCTCCAACCATATTTGTCGGGAGTTCAATTTGGTGGCTGGTCTCCTTTCCAAGCAGGCGATTGGATCATGGAGTGGGCATATCGATTGAGAACTATTTCATGGGGATACAATGATAGACTCATGACTCTTAAGTTTTCTAAAGACTTGTATTTTTGTATATTCTCCATATTTCGTTGTTGGTGTGGTTGCTTGATGATATTGAGTTAGATGACCTTGATATAGTCTTATCCATTTTCTTTTACAACTAGACTTGTGTTATTTATGGCCTATGTATGGAATTTTTCTCCATGGACATCGGGTGCCTTACTAGAATAATATGTGTTTTCTTGGGGAGGTTGTTTGATATGTATCTATGACACAAATTTTCATTAATATAAAGTTCTCTTTTATGTGTGAAAAAAGTCAACATGTAAAAGCTAAAGTTAACACATGACAATTTTAATAAAAAATAAAATAAAATAAAATCACTCTCAAATATATTTGTGTCCCATCATAAATTCTTTAACCAATAACAAAATGAAATAAGCAATATATATATAGTCGTTTCTGATATATATAATTTTGGATTTGATCCATGATGTTGCTCTGCAACAATAGGCTTCACACGGAGGGAGAAATGTGGCACCATCCCTTTTAAATTTTTAACGTCTTAAGGTGGCTAAGAATGAGCTGCGGGAGTAAGGAGGGGCTCGACAGGATGATGCAATCATGTACAGTGAGGAGGTTGACTACAGAGAGGACAGTGATTATGGACTGTACTTCTACACATAGGATGAAGTTCAATCCACATGCACGAAGGAAATGGTGTAGGAGGAGGGTTTTATTGGAAAAAACCTACCAACAGAATCCACGAAAAACCATGATGTGGATGACGCAGGGAAAAGTAAGGAACGTACGAAGAAGGCAGCATTCCAACCGAAGAAACGACGTGGGATGAGAGAACAAAAGGAATGCCCAGAGCTACTCATCAGCAAGGATATCACCCTTGATCAATTTCCACAATTCCTGGCTCAGGCACTAGTGGGGCGCTTCTGTGGAAAGATAACCTCTAGACTCTCGATGCAACACTAGATAAAGGAGAATTGGGTTAACCTCTTAAGATATGAACCAACCTTTTACACACTCCCCAGAGGCTGGTTCTTAATCAAAGTCTAAAGCATGGAGGATAACACCAAACTGTTAAACCAAAACTGGATCTGGGGCTCGTCGGGTTTGATTCTTAGAAAATGGACGGTCGATTTTAATGCTTTCAAAATGCCTCATAATGTGCAGCAAGTTTGGGTCATCTTGCCCGACCTCTCGATGGTTTTTTGGCAATCCAAGATACTCGAAGCTATTGGAAACAAGTTAGGGAAGTTCATAGCCCTGGAGGACAATTGATCGGAGATGTGCCAGGATCCTGGTAGAAATGGACATGAGGGATGGATTATATGAGGAGCTCAATATTGTGATGCATGGTAGTACCTAGTGGCAGTGACTGGACTATTGGAAGATTCCATTCAGATGATTCAATTACAGGAAAGTCGGACACTTACAGAAAGACTGATTGGAAAATGCCATGAAGCTCTTTCATAAGAAGATATGGGTGAAAAAGGAAAAACTAGTAATTGGAGTGGCAGAGAATTCAAGATGTAGAGATGCTGAGGATAGAGGGCTCTCCAAAGATGAAGTCATTCAATACATTCAAGACAGAGGGAAACAAATTTTAACTTTGTAGGTTGATGACACCTTATCCATGCAGGGTGGCGAATGTAAGGGGAAAGTGACAGGGTCTTCAAAAACGAAAGATTATAAAGGTATAGGCAAAGATAAAAGAGACCGTAGATGGAAAAGCCAACCCATTCCACAATCAAAAATTACTGTGGTTCGAGACACGGCCTCGTCACTCAAGGTTAAAGGTACTTCACTTTCTTCACCTATACTGGTCACCTGTCACATACCCCAATTTTGTAAAATAATGTTATTTGTTTTAATTTGATTCCTAAGACATTATGTTAAATTTAAGGCTAATTAGAAACTGATGACTCAGCAGAATCAAAAGATGTGGAATGTAATTCTGAATATTTTATTTTAATAAATAAAAAGTGGAGACAATAGCTTGGGAGAGCTGTTAATAACAGTGTTACTGGTCAAACTGGTGGAAGGAACTAGGTGGAGAGAAAAAGACAAGTGTCAACATCCTCAAACACTTCCTATGTTGCAGGTGGCAGCTTCCCTACATTTGGGGTCATGATCCCCCAAGAAAGTGGGATCAGAGCAGGTGGCTCAATTAATGACAACTAACCCAAAAAGACCTAAGCAATATTTTAAAAATACCCAATGTAGAGAGCTGAGGCTGCTCAGATATTTTCAGGAGAAGAATCATTCAGGTGGAATGCACTTCAAGGAATTCATTGGGAAAAAGGGAAATTGTAAGGAAGGTGTTTTGAAAAATAATCTGCAGTAACTTGATCTGATACAGCATCTTAGCTGAGAGAATTTGATTGACGAGTTCAGGATTGGTATTGAGTCTCAGGACTAGTATTTGACTATTTGCTGCACCTAGTTCCATCCAGGGAGACCAGAGAAGACTCGGGGGTCCTAAGGAGTCGCTGTTTGAGCGCTCTCTAGGAGTTGGTAGGGAGGAACGGCTTCCCATTGCTGTTGTCGACCAAGCTTTAAGAACAGGTTCTTCTATTTATTAATTTCTATGTTATTATCTGTGTGTGATTGAATGATGCATTCGCAGTTTATAATGTAAAAACTTAGAGGATAGAATATCTTAGCTTGTTTAGTAATGAATTTATTCTTAATGAGAAACAAATCCTACCTATGTTTTTCCCCATCTGGAGTAATCCATATCGTACTCTAGCACAGGTGGTGTATTTAGATGAAGAAAGTATGATGTAAATATAAAATAAGATGTTGGCTTGAATAATAGAATGTTTTCTTTTATTTGTTATCAGAAGAAATATCATTTTACTAACAGTAGTATGTTTGGGGCAGACGAAACAGTTCTCTATATAGTATTCACTTTCTTAATCTTTTCTTTATGTTAAAAAAAAAAGGAAAGGAAGAAAATAGTTAAAATGTATAGTGTTAGGTTAAATAAATTGCTTTTCAGCTCTACAGTTTATTTCTCTTCCTATTGCAGAATAAATAACTACTGTGATATCAGCAACTAAACTTCGAGTAAGATAGAAAAACCATTGATTTAATTCTAAAGACAAACTCGTTGGTTTCAGATTTATTTATGACTAATAATGTAAGTAACTCATTCATCTTTTCTAAATGAACTTAAGCAAGATCTACAGCTACTAACTGGTCTAAAGGATTTCAAACAAAACTACTAATCATTTAAAGAAAGGAATACAGTTATTTTGTTATTACCTTTATTTATAAATTTTAGTGTTATAATCTAAATAGATAATATAGATACAAGAGGAATTTCTTTATAAATTATTTAATATAGAAAGTATAAGAATATAACAACAAAATACTTCCTCATTTTACATCTATAAACAAACTAAATACAAAGATAATGTATATAATTATAGGAATAGTATTTTGTTTATAGGTAAAACAACACTCATATCCCATTATAATAAATATTAAGTAATTATAAATTACGTACTTAAAAGATGTAACTAACAGTTACATAAGTACAACATTAAGAACATTAAATTACTTAATTTCTGAAGATTAACAATTATAAAATAATATTTAAAACTTTATTAGAATAGAGTGAATCAAAGTAAGATAATGTAAAAATAATGTACAGATATCCTAGTAGGTAACATTTAAATAATATTACAGGGTAAAATTCAAATGCAATAACTTGCAGGAAATAAACTAACAGAGTATAAACATGCTCGATTCACCGAGCTCAACCACCCATAAAACCATTTAAGTAATAACCAAATAAATTACAGTATTACTTTGTAAACCAAAGATAATTTAAAGAAACAATAAATACATCTTCATATCACCAAGTTAGGGTGAAACCCTAGTATATCAAAATTACAACAGAGGTATAAAACCAAGAGTTTAAGCTCCTTTCTAAATGCCTCTTAGCTTCTAAAAGTCAACAGAGTATGGCTTCATCAGCCTTTCTTTCATTTATACATATATACACAAGTAACTATAACAAAAATCAAAATGTACAGTCACGGCCTAAGCCAAAAGCCCCGCATAAAGCAAGGGATTTTCTTTAACAGAAACAGCGAACCAAGTAAACCCAAGTAAACCAAAACCATGAGGGTTTTGCAGGCCACAGCGACCAACCATCAAATGTCCCATAAGGGACTGAACAAGGACAAACTGCCATGGGGTATCCAAGGCTTACCCGTGAGCAAGCGCTTGTCCTGGCCTTGCACCAACCACACAGAAGGACAGGTTGACACCTGTGTATCAACAAAAAACGATAATGTTAATATCTTGTAATAAATTAAACAATAGTGTAATGAAGCAAATCTGCAAGATAACAAAAATGATAATAGCAAATTCTTACCTCAAAACTACACTGAAATGTAACCACCCACAAACAGTAATGCTGCAACCAACGCAAAGAGGAGCAAATCCCTCATCTGCCACAGGAGAAATGGATTTTACCCACGTAGCAGTGATTAGAGAAGGCCTAAAGATGGAGTGACAAGCCAAGCAGGTATGAATGCTTGTGCCGCAACTTTTCTAACCTCAAAACCCACTCTGCTATGAAACCCTAAGACCAAACAAATCTCCAGTTGTATAGCCATGACTCTCACTACCGAGCAAAAGAAGGAAGAGACTTACAGTCTGTCACACTTTGAAATGAGCTAGCCACGAAAGGAAAACCCCAGAGGAACAAATAACCCAGCCCAAGCAGCAACAACTTTGTTTACAATTATTCTCTCTCGAACGTGCAAGGTGAGCCCACAACTTGCAGAAAACAAGGAAGCAAACTGGGAGACTACCAACGACGACTTACAGAGCGATAATGTGGTCAAACAAACTCAGTAGCAGAGCGGCCGGAGGCCGAAAACAACGGAATAAATGACCAGTTTAGGGTTCGAGAGAGTCTTTTAACCACACAACACTTGGCTGCGATGTTGCCGCGTTCACGCACAAATTATTTGCACGCGGTGGGTAAATCCTTATAGTCTCTGTGTGCAATCAACAAGCGAATTATCATTCCAATCACTTGGAGATTCGAAGTTTCAATAAGGTTCGATACTCCAAAGTCAACCTAGCTTGCACGCTGAAATATAAACAACAGGACAATAGTATTATTGTTAAGTATTAAAACTCATCAAAGGCGTGGGGAATAATACGACCCATCATTATACAAATTGGCGTACATTAAATCAAACGATTATAACTTATGTCAAAAGGTTAAACCATAAACTCATCATGGGCGCGGTCTATTCTATGACCCGTTTCTTTTATACTTTGCACCTTTCATTTATACATTACAAGGTATACGTTCAACAAACAACTATAACCCTATCAAGGTTATGCCTTTTAATATTTATAAAAGGAGTTCATAAAACCTTCATATGTTAGGATACCCATCTTGTTAGATTTATTCTAGTCATGCATTGGAGTATTTACATATTTATAATCTATTAAGTTTACAAATAAAATGTTAAGCCTATCATATTTATCAGGCTTGTCAATAGATAACTTTGATGACTTAATATCATTAACTGAACAAAATCTTCCAAATAAGTTAAGTGTAAAAGACTTAAGTTCATCGACACTAACTTATTTCTTAACTGAAATGGAGTCTGTTAAGAAGGAGAATAAAAGGATCCTAAAGGCTCAGGAAGAATTGAACCAAATTTTAATAGAAAAGTTTCAAACTGAAGGAAGGAGTAGAAGATCAGAATATGAAGATGTCAGTCATCAAAGAAAATCCAAAAGGATGAAGCTTGCAAAAACTGAAAGTAGTTCATCATCTGAAGGGTTTGGTGAACGACAAAGTTACCATACTACTAGTGACAATAGTGAAGATGATTTGTATGACAGAAAGAAGAAATACAAACCATATGAGGAAATTTCAGGGGAGTTCAAAAAGATAAAGCCCCCAAATTTTAATGGAGAGACTGAGAAGGGGGAGGAAGCAGAGTCCTGGTTATCCGGGATAAAGACGTATTTTCATATATATAATTATTGTAATCAGTTAAAGGCAAGGATGACTATATATAACATCTCAGGAAAAGATGACATATGGTGGCAATATTTGAAGAGAGTCAAGGGTATAAGAGAGAAAGAAGTTAATTGGAGTACCTTTAAAAGGTATTTCAAAAAGAAATTTATGTCTGAGCAGTATTACAAGGAAAGAGCTAAAAAGCTTTATGAATTGAAGTTAGGTTCAATGACAATGAAGGATCTGAACAGCAAATTCTTAAGTTTAATTAGGTATGTACCCTACCTAGTAGATGAGAAACCAAAAGTATAGCAATTTCTTAGCTGTCTACCGTATCATATCAAAGATAGAATTGAATATGATAACCCAAAGACTTTGGAGGAAGCTATGAGGAAGGCTAATTTTTGTTTTGAGCAGAACCGGAAGAAAGAAGGCTTGGCCAATTGGAAGGCTAATAAGAATAACAATCAACCTGAATATAAGAAGAAGGAACTTGTACCTCATAGAAATTTCAAGAATAATAAGACCAAAAATTATTCTAACAACAAGAATTTCCAAGGAAATAGGAATGGTACTTCCAATAATTCAAATAATTTTAAGGGCAAGGAAACTGCAAATAACCATGGAAATTTTATCAAGAATTTTGAACGTAAAGAGCTTGTTAAGTGCTGGGAGTGTAATGGCCCGCACTATGCCTCGGTCTGTCCAAACCGAAAAAAGACTATTAGTAATATTCAAATTGTACAGGAGGAGATGACCGTTGGGGAACTAGCAAGAAGCATGCCCAGAATTAATGCGGATTTGGAGAACCGCCAAGCTGAATATCAGACTTCCATGGTGGAAGTAGAATTTATGATTAATCAAATCCCTGTAACCATTTTAATTGATCCAGGAGCTAGTATCAGTTATATTGCACCTCAGATAGTGAAAAAATGTAAGTTGTCTGTCGATAAGTTTGAAAATTATTGGTTAGTTCAATTAGCCACTGGGGAAAAAAAAAAGTAACTTGTTTTGTGAAAGAATGTGCTTTACTTATGGATGAATTTGAAACTATAGTTAAGCTTAATGTTTTGCCACTTGGCTCGTATGATTTGTTGATTGGTATGGACTGGTTAGAACAGCATAAAGTGATTTTAAACTGTTACGATAAAACTTTTACATGCTTAAATAGTGATGAACAACCAATAAAGGTTAAGGGTATTCCTAGAAAAACTATAGTAAGGCAGATTTCTGCTTTACAACTTAAAAGAGCTGTTAGAAAAGGATGTAAAGCCTATGCAGTAACTATTACAAACGAGGAAGGTAAAACTAAAACAGATAAGTTAAAAATAGAAAATATTCCTGTTTTAAAAGAATAAACTGACGTATTCCCAGAAGAAATTTTAGGATTACCTCCAAAGAGGGAATTTGATTTCACCATTGAACTGGTACCAGGTGCGGTACCTAGTTCAAAGGCTCCTTATCGAATGAACATATTGGAACTTACTGAAAAAAAATTTCAATTAAAAGAGTTAATTGATAAAAAGTGCATTCGACCTAGTGTGTCTCCTTGGGGAGCACCGGTCATCTTTGCTAAAAAGAAAGACAGAACTATGCGATTATGCATAGAATATTGTTAGTTAAACAAGATGACTATCAAAAATAGATATCCGTTGCCCCGCATAGATGATCTGTTTGATCAATTACGTGGAGCCACGGTGTTTTCGAAGATAGATTTGAGGTCAGGATATCATCAAGTAAGGATTAAAGATGAAGATATCTTTAAGACAGCCTTTAGAACAAGATATGGAAACTACGAATTTGTCATAATACCATTCAGACTTACTAACGCCCCAGTTGTCTTTATGTGTTTAATGAATAATATAATGCATAAGTATTTGGATAAGTTTGTGGTCGTATTTATCAACGACATCCTAATTTACTCAAAAACAGAAGAAGAACATAAAGAACACCTAAAAATTGTTTTGCAAGAGTTGCGAGAACATCAACTCTTTTCAAAGTTTAGTAAGTGTGACTTCTTTAAGGATAAAATTCAGTACTTAGGTCACGTAGTGACTAAGGAAGGAATTTCTGTAGATCCTGAAAAGATACGGGCAATCAAAGATTGGCCGGTTCCTAAAGATGTGACGGATGTTAGGTCATTCATGGTAATTACCGGTTATTACCGGAGGTTCATTTAAGGCTTTTCAAGGATAGAAAATCCGATAACTTCCTTACAAAAGAAAGGAAAGAAATTTGATTGGAACCTGAAATGTGAAGAAAGATTTAAGAAGTCAAAAACTCTATTAACTAGTGCACCTATTCTAAGAATAGCAGATCCTAATAAAGACTTCGTAGTGTGTACTGATGCCTATAATGATGGCTTACGCAGTGTTCTAACTCAAGAAGGGCATGTTATTGCCTATGAGTCTAGAAAGTTAAAAATTCACGAAAAGAATTACGCAACTTATGATCTAGAACTAGCAGCTGTAATACATGCCTTAAAAATGTGGCGACATCATTTAATTGACAGAAAATTTATTTTAATGACTGATAATAAAGGACTGAAATATCTTCTAGATTAGCCTAATTTAAACGCTAGACAAGCTAGGTGGTTAGCTTTCTTAAGCGAGTATGACTTTGAAATCCAGCATATAAAGGGTAAGGAGAATAAGGTGGTTGATGCATTAAGCAGAAACGCAAAGCTGAACTTTACAACAGCAATCACCACTTATGTTTCAGATTTAAATGAACAGCTTAAAGGAGGAGTAAAACAAGATGAAATTTATCAAAAATTGCAAATTACAACTAAAGAAGAACCTACAGAAAGCTTAATAAAGGGTTATAGTTTAAATGAAAATGAATTTTTATTATTTAAAGATAAACTGTACGTACCTAATGTACCTAAGGTTAAGTTGTTAATTCTGGATGAAGTCCATAAAACACCATATTCAAGACACCCAGGTTATCAAAAGACTATAACCATGCTAAGAAAAGAATATTTTTGGCCAAATATGAAAACTGGAGTAGCTGAATACATTGCAAGGTGTTTAGAATGTCAACAGGTAAAAACCGAACACCAACATCCAGCTGGGTTGCTACAACCTTTACCTATTCCTAACTGGAAATGGGAAGTGATTAGCTTAGATTTTATTACTGGACTGCGTAGAAATCATAATCAAAATGACTCTATTATGGTAGTGGTTGATAAGTTAAACAAGGAAGCACATTTTATACCTGTTAAAACTACTTACAAGGCTGCCAATATAGCTGATATCTTCCTAAAGCAGTTTTTCGATTACATGGAGTACCAAAAGTTATAATCTCAGACAGAGATCATAAGTTTACAGGAAACTTTTGGAAGTCCTTGTTTAAAGGATTAAATACAGCATTGAATTTCAGTACTTCCTTCCATCCTCAAATAGGTAGACAAACTGAAAGAGTAAACCAGGTACTGGAGGATTTTTTGAGAATGTATGTGAAAGATCAGACAGGTAAGTGGGAAGACTATTTACATCTAGCAGATTTTGCATATAATAATAACTATCAGTCATCAGCTAAATTTAGTCCATTTGAAATTTTATATGGACGCAAATGCAACACTCTTATCTCTTGGAATAATCCAGTGGATAGATTGGTGTTAGGTCCAGAATTGTTGAAAGAAATGGAGGAAATTGTGAAGCAAGTGCAGGAAAATTTGAAGGTGGCACAGGATCGGCAAAAAAGTCAAGCAGACTTGAAAAGAACTCCAAAGGAGTTCCAAGTAGGTGAACATGTGTTCATGAAGGTAAGGCCCAAGAAAAGCTCTCTAAGACTAGGGAGTTGTGCAAAGTTGGAACCACGTTACTGTGGTCCATTTGAAATTTTATCTAGGATTGGCCAAGTAGCCTACCAACTAGCATTACCACCTAACTTGAGAGTACATAATGTTTTTCATATCTTTGTTTTAAAGAAATATGTTCACGATGCTACTCATGTGGTTGGTTGGAATGTTATATAGGTGGAACCAAAAGGAGAAATTTTGGTGGAACCGGACTATATCCTCGGGAGGAGGGAAATTACAATTCAGAACCGCACCATTGGATAGGTGAAGGTGCAATGGAAGCACCTTAGTCCTGAAGAAGCCACCTGGGAATTGGAAAGTAAGATGCGAGAAGCATACCCGATTTTGTTCCAGGGGACTTCGAAGGAGGAAGAATAAATAACATCGAGAACGATGTTATATTTTAAGGGGGTGTGTATGTCACATACCCCAATTTTGTAAAATAATGTTATTTTTTTTAATTTTATTCCTAAGACATTATGTTAAATTTAATGCTAAGTAGAAACTGATGACTCAGCAGAGTCAAAAGATGTGGAATGTAATTCTGAATATTTTATTTTAATAAATAAAAAGTGGAGACAGCAGCTTGGGAGAGCTGTTAATAAGAGTGTTACTGGTCAAACTAGTGGAAGGAACTAGGTGGAGAGAAAAATACAAGTGGCAGCATCCTCAAACACTTCCTATGTTGTAGGTGGCAACTTCCCTACATTTGGGGTCATGATCCCCCAAGAAAGTGGGATCAGAGCAGGTGGCTCAATTAATGACAACTAACCCAAAAAGACCTAGGCAATCTTTTAAAAATATCTAATGTATAGAGCTGAGGCTGCTCAAATATTTTCCAGGAGAAGAATCATTCAGGTGGAATGCACTTCAAGGAATTCATTAGGAAAAAGGGAAATTGTAAGGAAGGTGTTTTGAAGGATAATATACAGTAACTTTATCTGATACAGCATCTTAGCTGAGAGAATTTTACTGACGAGTTCAGGATTGGTATTGAGTCTCAGGAATAGTACTTGAGTATTTGCTAGACCTAGTTCCAGCCAGGGAGACCAGAGCAGGCTCGGGGGTCCTGAGGAGTCGCTGTTTGAGCGCTCTCCAGGAGTTGGTAGGGAGGAACGGCCTCCCATTGCTGTTGTCGACCAAGCTTTAAGAACAGGTTCTACTATTTATTAATTTCTATGTTATTATCTATGTGTGATTGAATGATGCATTTGCAGTTTATAATGTAAAAACTTAGAGGATAGAATATCTTAGCTTGTTTAGTAATGAATTTATTCTTAATGAGAAACAAATCCTACCCGTGTTTTTCCCTATCTGGAGTAATCCAGATCGTACTCTAGCACAGGTGGTGTATTTAGATGAAGAAAGTATGATGTAAATAAAAAATAAGATGTTTGCTTGAATAATAGAATGTTTTCTTTTATCTGTTATCAGAAGAAATATCATTTTACTAACAGTAGTATGTTTTGGGTAGATGAAACATTTCTCTATACAGTATTCACTTTCTTAATCTTTTCTTTATGTTAAAACAAAAAGGAAAGGAATAAAATAGTTAAAATGTATAGTGTTAGGTTAAATAAATTGCTTTTCAGCTCTACAGTTTATTTCTCTTCCTATTGCAGAATAAATAACTACTGTGATATCAGTGACTAAACTTCGATTAAGATAGAAAAACCATGGATTTAATTCTAAAGACAAACTCGTTGGTTTCAAATTTATTTATGACTGATAATGTAAGTAACTCATTCATCTTTTCTAAATGAACTTAAGCAAGATCTACAGCTACTAACTGGTCTAAAGGATTTCAAACAAAACTACTAATCATTTAAAGAAAGGAATACAGTTATTTTATTATTACCTTTATTTATAAATTTTAGTGTTATAATCTAAATAGATAATATATATACAAGAAGAATTTCTTTATAAATTATTTAATATAGAAAGTATAAGAATATAACAACAAAATACTTCCTCATTTTACATCTATAAACAAACTAAATACAAAGATAATGTATATAATTATAGGAACAGTATTTTGTTTATAGGTAAAACAACACTCATATCCCATTATAATAAATATTAAGTAATTATAAATTATGTACTTAAAAGATGTAACTAACAATTACATAAGTACAACATTAAGAACATTAAATTACTTAATTTCTGAAGATTAACAATTATAAAATAATATTTAAAACTTTATTAGAATAGAGTGAATGAAAGTAAGATAATGTAAAAATAATGTACAGATATCCTAGCAGGTAACATTTAAATAATATTACAGGGTAAAATTCAAATGCAATAACTTGCAGGAAATAAACTAACAGAGTATAAACATGCTCGATTCACCGAGCTCAACCACCCATAAAACCATTTAAGTAATAACCAAATAAATTACAGTATTACTTTGTAAACCAAAGATAATTTAAAGAAATAGTGAATACATCTTCATATCGCCAAGTTAGGGTGAAACCCTAGTATATCAAAATTACAACAGAGGTATAAAACCAAGAGTTTAAGCTCCTTTCTAAATGCCTCTCGGCTTCTAAAAGTCAACAGAGTATGGCTTCATCAGCCTTTCTTTCATTTATACATATATACACAAGTAACTATAACAAAAATCAAAATGTACAGTCACAGCCTAAGCCGGAAGCCCCGCAGAAAGCAAGGGCTTTTCCTTAATAAAAATAGCGAACCAAGTAAACCCAAGTAAACCAAAAACACGAGGGTTTTGCAGGCCACAGCGACCAACCATCAAATGTCCCATAAGGGACTGAAAAAGGACGAACTGCCATGGGGTGTCCAAGGCTTACCCGTGAACAAGCGCTTGTCCCAGCCTTGCACCAACCACGCAGAAGGACAGGTCGACACCTGTGTATCAACGAAAAATGATAATGTTAATATCTTGTAATAAAATAAACAATAGTGTAATCAAGCAAATCTACAAGATAACGAAAATGATAATAGCAAATTCTTACCTCAAAACTTCACTAAAATGTAACCACCCACAAACAGTAATGCTGCAACCAACGCAAGGAGGAGCAAATCCCTCATCTGCCATAGGAGAAATGGAGTTTACCCACGCAGCAGTGACTAGTGAAGGCCAAAAGATGGAGCGACAAGCCAAGCAGGTATGAATGCTTGGGCCGCAACTTTTCCAACCTCAAAAACCCACTCTGCTACGAAACCCTAAGACCAAAAAATTCTCCAGTTGTATAGCCACAACTCTCACTACCGAGCCAAAGAAGGAAGAGACTTACAGTCTGTCAAACTCTGAAATGAGCTAGCCATGAAATGGAAACCCCGGAGGAACAAATAACCAAGCCCAAGAAGCAACAACTTTGTTTACAATTATTCTCTCTCGAACGTGTAGGGCGAGCCCACAACTTGTAGAAAACAAGGAAGCAAACTGGGAGACTACCAGCAACGACTTGCAGAGCGATAATGCGATCAAACAAACTCAGTAGCAGAGCAGACGGAGGCCGAAAACAATGGAAGAAATGACCAGTTTAGGGTTCGAGAGAGTCTTTTAACCACACAACACTTGGCTATGATGTTGCCATGTTCACGCACAAATTATTTACATGCAGTGGGTAAATCCCTATAGTCTCTGCATGCAATCAACAAGTGAATTATCATTCCAATCACTTGGAGATTCGAAGTTTCGATAAGGTTCGATACTCCAAAGTCAACCTAGCTTGCACACTGAAATATAAACAATGGGACAATAGTATTATTGTTAAGTATTAAAACTCATCAAAGGCGTGGGGAATAATACGACCCATCATTATACAAATTGGCGTACATTAAATCAAACGATTATAACTTATGTCAAAAGGTTAAACCATAAACTCATCGTGGGCGCGGTCTATTCTATGACCCCTTTCTTTTATACTTTGCACCTTTCATTTATACATTACAAGGTATACGTTCAACAAACAACTATAACCCTATCAAGGTTATGCCTTTTAATATTTATAAAAGGAGTTCATAAAACCTTCATATGTTAAGATACCCATCTTGTTAGATTTATTCTAGTCATGCATTGGAGTATTTACATATTTATAATCTATTAAGTTTACAAATAAAATGTTAAGCCTATCGTATTTATCAGGCTTGTCAATAGGTAACTTTGATGACTTAATATCATTAACTGAACAAAATCTTCCAAATAAGTTAAGTGTAAAAGAGTTAAGTTCATCGACACTAACTTATTCCCTTTTGATAGCAGTATGTAATAAAATAGTCCCTTAAAACTTCAAAGCTTTGGAAGTTGGAATAATGGTACAAAAACTCATTTATCAATGCACACTACTTTCACATCACAAGGAGTAACCAAAATTTATCAGGATGTAAAGGGATTATGTTCACTTTTTAAGATAGATCCTTAGCGTAATAACCCTGCCATCTTTGTTCTATGTGTATGGAAAGATCAAAGGCGTTTACACATACAACAACTATGGTAAACATTGATAAACATCGAAGAGTTTAATACGCAATAAAAACTATAAATTACAACTAGAGAGAGAAAGCAACTATCACCAATACCGATAGGACTGAATCTCGTTTCCATGGCGTCTTTAAAAAGAATAATGGTTTAATGGTTTTACCTCATAAAAACATTTGAAATTGAATAGCATTTATATTCTTTTACTAAGATATTATTTTTGCAATGAACATATATTTGTATGCATAATGATTATTGACAAGCAGCACTAGATCTTTCTTACCTGTAAATCTGTAAGAGCAGGTAAACTTTCTGCGTTAGCTCAAAAGCTAAGTAAGCCCAGAATACCAAGACAGTTCCACCTTCTGGTCGCAAAGAAAAACAAGTCATTAAACTGAAAAAGAATTATTCTATAAGATAAACATAATCAAGTGGATAATTCATATTATAAAATCATTAACATATAACTAATTAAAACAATTAGTTGACTACATTAATGAAGATTATTTGTATTTTCAAAATTTTAAATTTTTCAGAAATTTTGGGGTTTTGACATAACCTCTAGTTTTACTGTTCCTCCTTTGAAAGAACATTCTTTGATTTTAAAAAATAAAAAAGCTGATTTTAAAAGATCTTATGATCTTAGGTCTCGAAGATCTTCATTAGATAACTCAGAGGAGGGGATCTCTTCTAGAGGATTGGCTCTCAACTCCTCACAAAAACCTAGATCAAGCAGAAAAACCTTACTCTCCAAGGCCTAATTTCAGGAAGCCTTAGATATTAAACAAGGGAAAAATGTATCACTCAAGAGGGCTCTTAAAGTAACATCCCTTGGCGAGGGTTCTTGATGCATATTCTATCTTACAATTCAAGAGGGCTGGGGGGCCCTCTAAAAAACCACCCTAAAAAGGTTGCATAACAACCTTAAACACACAGTTTTCATGATCCAAAAAACTATGTTAGAAGGTTCAAAAGCAGAGGCTATAGTCAAGGAGATCCTCAAAGACTAGGAAATGGAAAATTTAGATGCTGAGGGGCATTCGAGAGGTTTATTAATACCATTGAGTCCAGTATTGGACAAAATTGCAACAAGAAAACTTGATTTAGTTTTAGAAACCAAACTTAGTGACAAAGAGATAGGGCTAGAGTTCTCAATTCTAAATGTGTATGGACCCTTCTTTGATCGGAAAATATTTTGGGAGAAGTTTAGTGTTATTGGAGCAATGGATCAAACCAATGTTATTTTTCGGGGAGATCGAAATTTAACCCTCTCTGTGGGAGAAGTTTGGGGTGAAAATGCCAGACAAGATGCCCTGACTCCCTTTTTCTTGAATTTCATTGAAAGAGAGAAGTTGGTGGATATTTCTCCTCTAAAACTTGAACCACCCTAGTGGAATAAGAGAGGAGGTACACAAGCCATCTCTAAAAGGATGGATCGATTCTTGGTCAAGGAAAATCTCCTAAGTGGAAACTTAACCCTAAAATCTATAGTCGAGATAGGGGGGATTATGGCCACAGACCTATCTCCTTGTTAGTAATTCCCCGAGACAAGAAACATACAAATCCATTCAAATTCAACCCAATTTGGTTGGAACATCAACAATATAGAGTCCAAATTCAAAATTCCTGGCATCCCATAAGAAGAGAACCGAATCACACTGCAATGCAACAATTTGCAGAAAACCTTTCTAGGGAAAATAAAATTTCCAAAGAATGGGACGAAATACATAAGGCCTCCTTACAAAAAGATTTGAAGGAAGTAGAAAAAAGGCTAAAGGTATTATTCCAGGAAAATGAGAGTGGAGCTTTCAGTATTGAGGAAACAAAACTGTTGAAATACTTAGAGAACAAGAAAGAATTGCTTCTGGATAATGAAGAAAAAATACAACACCTATAAAGTAGGCCAATGTGGCATGAGGCAGGGGACAAGAATACTAAATTCTTTCATATCTGTGCCTCACACAGGAGAAATATAAACACTATTTGTGAAATCAGAAGCAGGGAGGGAAGATTGGTATGCTCTTTTGAGGAGAAAGCAGAAGCAGGGATGGATTTTTTTCAAAACATTTTAAAAGAACCAAAAAGGTGCCCAATTCAGGAAATTATGGAAATTTTAGGGTTTTTTCTGAGGATGATAACTGAACAAATGAACGAATAAATCACAAAGGAAATCTCGGAGGAAGAGATCAGTTATACATTACAGACCTTTCAAAAAGGAAAAAGTTGTAGTCCTAATGATTTTACTCTGGAATTTTACCTTGGTTTTTATGATATGATGAAAAATGATATTCTAGAGGTGGTTAAGGAGTCACAAGGTTCCGGGAAAGTGCTAGGGAGTTTAAATTCAACATTCTTGACCCTTATTCCCAAAAAACTGAAATCTCAATCTTTTGATGATTTCAGACCTATCTCTTGTTGCAACAGGATTTACAAAATCATCGCCAAGGTGTTAGCATTGATGATCAAACCAATTCTAAGTGAAATTATTTCTGAAGAACAATTTGGTTTTTTAAATAACAGACAGATTCATGATGCTATTTCATTGGCTTAGGAGACAGTTCAAATGATCAAAAAGGAAAAACAAAGAGCTTTTGCATTGAAGCTAGACTTATCAAAAGCTGATGATAGGGTAGGATGGAATTTTGTAAGTCTATTACTGATAAAAATTGGAGTATCCCTGGAAGTAGTAGAGTGGATCATGGGTTATCTTCAATCCACCTCATTCGTTGTTCTAACCAATGGATCCCCTTAAAAAGAAATGCATCCCATAAGAGGCTTAAGGCAGGGATGCCCTCTTTCTCCCTTCATTTTCCTTTTGGTTGTAGAAGCACTGAGTAGGATCATCCACAAAGAAAAAGAAGACAGGGTGATAAATGGCATCAAAGTGTCCAGTAATGAAGAGGTCACACACACCCTCTTTGTAGGTGATGTATTGATATTTAGTGAAGGATCCATCAAGAACCTTGAGGCTTTCACTGCTCTAATAGACAAGTACAAAAGTGCCGTAGGAATGGTAGTTAATATGGATAAATCCAACCTCATCCATAATGATTTCCCTGATGATATGTTACAGAGAACAAGGGAGATATTACCTTACCAAATCACTCTTATTGAGGATGGCTTCAAATACTTGGGATTTATGCTAAAACCAAATTGTTACTCATTCCAAAATTGGGTTTGGTTATTCAAAAATATAGAGAGAAGGATAAACAACTGGGAAAATCATTTCCTTTCTAGAGGGGGAAGGCTAGTGCTCCTAAAATCAGTCTTGCAAAGCATCCCAGTGTACTGGGATTCAATAGCATATATACCTAAGGGTATTTTGACAAAAATCAGAAAGAAATGATTCTCATTTTTGTGGACAACAAGCAAGCAGGCTGAAGGAATTCCCATGGTAAAGTGGAAGGTCCTTGCCCAACCAAAGGAGCTAGGAGGATGGGGTATAAATAATTTAGAGTTGTTATGTAATCCCTAGCTGCAAAAACCTTGTGGATATTCTTCCAAAACCACGAAACACTTTGGGGAAGGATCATTTTATCTAAATACTACTATGGAGTCAGCTTAACAGAATGGATTAGAAATCTAGATAAAACTTTCAAGAATGGTTCAATTGATTGGAAAGAAATGATCTTGGCCTATCCCTTAGTTTGTCATTGGATTGCCTGGAAGATAGGTGGCGGTAAAGAACTGAGATGGGGAGAATATCCATGGGCCGAGGCAGGAGAAAGCTTCAAGATATCTCCACGGTTAGTACACCTTTTAAGGTCTCAACGAATTTTCTCCTTAGCAGACGCATGTTCAAATCAGGCCCTAAGAGGAAGGAGAAGGTGGAAAAGTGTCCAAGATCTTGGTTTAATAGGTGACCACACTGTAGAATGGAATAGATATCTCAATTAATTAATCTCAAATTTCATCCACCTGAGTTCAGAACCAGACAGGCTAATTTGGACAAAAAATCCAAAAAACAGGGCAGTATTCAGCCAAACTAGGCTATGAAGTGGAAATTAAAGAACTCACAGAGAGGGAGGAACAATAGTGGTGGAAAAGGTTATGGAAAATTCAAAGCCCCCTAAAGACCATTATCACAATTTGGCTAGCATTATCAAATAAATTACTAACATTGGAAATGCTGAAGAAGAGAGGTTTTGAAGGCCCAAGACTATGCACACTGTGTAAATTGAGCGATGAAACGAGTTCTCATTTTTTTTCCTTGTGCCCATATGTAGAACGTGTATGGACACGCGTGACAAGAAAGCTCACAACAGGAAGAACTCATGAAAGAGCTAGTGCAACTTTGGAAGAACGAACTAAAACATGGTGGCTCGATTAGGGGGTAGGTTCATATGAAGCCTTCCCTGTTCTTTTTGTTTACAATATATGGGAGGCCCGGAATAGATCTATTTTCAATAATACATGGACACCTCCTGATATCACCATCACTCTGTTAATGAATAAGATACATGAGTACAAGATCAACATTGTCACATCCAAAAAGAGAATTATCAGAGCTCCGGTCATAAACAATAATACTCCATGGGCCTTTTTCGACATTGCCAGCCAGGGTGAACCAACATTGGGAGGTGCTGTGGAGGTCATTCACATCTCTTCGAAGAAGAATTTGCTAGTCAAATATGCTTTGGGACAAGCTTCAAATAACAAGGGAGGGCTTGCTGATTTATGGGTAGCCTTAAAAGTGGCTAACAAAAATCAAATACAGGACATTCAGATATTCAACGATTCCAAAACTGTGGTGGACAGGGTAAATGGAAAAAACAACATTAGAGTTCCACACCTTCAAAATTCACTTGTTGAAATTCATAGTATGAAGTCACAGTTTGGAAGGATATCCTTTGCACACATCTACAGAAAATTGAATGAAGAAGTTGACACCCTTTAAAAACTGGCCTTGTCTTATCAACGATGAATGCTGGAGATAGAAGAAGTAGTTGATGGGATTTCAACCCTACACTATGAAACAATTTAAATTCATACTTATGCAAATTTTTGTAAATATATTGATTTCTTATGGTTTTGGATGGAAACCATAAAGGCTGGTTTATGTTTTGATGGGAGCCGATAAGGCTATTTTTTGTAAGTCCGTAAGGCTGAATTTTGATGTAAGCTCATTTTCATGGGAGCCGGTAAGGCTATTTTTTGTAAGTCTGTAAGGCTGAATTTTGATGTAAGCTCATTTTCATGGGAGCCTACAAGGCTGTTTTATGTAAACCTGAATTTTGATATAAGCTCGTCAGAGCAGTTCATGTTTATTCATTGAATAAAAGGTTTTTTTCTTTGGAATATATATATATATATATATATATATATATAAAGTTCAACTTAATTAAATAATTAAAAAATTAATAAAAAATTATAACATAAAAAAAATTAAAAATTAAAACACTTTGGTTTACTAAATTTTAATAGCAATTAATAATTTAAAATGGTTATTAAGCTATTATATATAAATAAAAAATAGGTGTAAAATATAAATTCAACAAAATAAATCATCTTTTAACACCCATGTTTTTAATTAATAATTTTTTTTTTAATTAAATAAAAACAAACCTAGTATCCATTTGCTTAATAAAAACTAATTTGTACCATGTCATGCACATACTTTAAAATAAGAAGAAAACTAATTTACACCATGTAATACATCTACTTTTCTCTAATAACAAAGTAAAATAAGAAAAAAGAAATGGAAAACAACATGAAATAAAGTAAAATAAGAAAAGAAATGGAAAGCAATCTGAATGATTGTATGTTGTGTCATGTACCTTCGTAATAAAAGCATTTTGTAATGAAGTTGTCTAAAGACTTGACCACAACTTTTATGTGAGAAACCACTAGAATTATGTTTCTAAAATTTGAACAAAGCATTGTTAAATGGATTCAACACACTCAAAAACCTCTGGGACACCTAAAATCTGTAACAACAATTTTCCAAAAAAATTGCAAAAATATCTAAAAATCTTGCCCAAAAAATCTTCAAATTCCAGTGGAAATCATCGAAGTTTTAGACTACGACTTCTCTAATTGATTGTTCACAGTTCCATATTTAAAGAAATAAAAAAGCTTATAAAAATATGAAGTTTATATGTAATGACATACCTATTTTTCCTTAAAATTAAAAAAATAAATAAAACTATCCTTACATGTTTTGTAAATTACATAAAATATTAAAGGTTTATGCTTTAATTAAAAATACAAGTCACTATAACAATGAATGTTTGATATTTTACGTTCATTTTTAATAACTAGTTTCTAATTTGAAAAAACAATACAAGTTTTAATAAATGATGAATTCAACATTTACCACTATATATTTTCTTTTAACAAGTCTACTCAAATCTAAAATTGTGTTAACCCATTACATGTTTTTAAGATACATTTTACTATTATGTCTTCTCTTTTTATAAATCTAATAGAATTTATCAAAAACTAAAATTGTGTAGAACATTATATATTTTTAAGATACCATTTTTTTGTGATTTTTAAGCACAAGCACCATAAAATCTTATGAGATATAAACATCATAATCATTGAGTAGTTTAATTCTATGTAAATTTATATAATTTTTTTTTTAAATCATACTTTATTTTCATATAAAAGATTTAAAATTTTTAAAGTTTAAATAAAGACCTTGTCATAAGTACTGATTAAAGACCTTGTCACAAGTACTGATTAATTCGTGGTCTTAAGACTTGGTCACAAGTCTTGATCAGTTCTGGGCTCTCACATTCATGTAAAAAGAATTTACAAACACTCAAAACAAGATTTACTTAAGAGAAAGTTCATCTATATAATAAAATAGTAAGCATAGTTTTAAATATTTTCATAACATAAATCTCCATGATGTTTCATATTAAAACATTTCACTTAATTTGAAGTTTCATTGGCACATTGTTTTGTTCTAAATTTCTTCCCACATACAACAATATAGATTTTTTCTATATCATTATAACCCATAATAAAACACACGGTCATCCAATGACTTCAAATCCTTTACATCATATTTTATCAAAAAATCCAGTAGTGTCATCTTCTTTAAGAATATGATCCAACTCCATTGAATTCAGGGTTTATACTTCCATTCTTGTATGAAAATTTGGTCCCTTAACTTAAAGATTATAGAGTTGAAGACTTTTCAATACAAAAGTAGAGTTGAAAATTTTCAATACAATAAATGAATGTTGTGTTGGAGGAGTAAAGTATTATGTTTACTAGTGAGCCTTTGTTTCCAAGGGTATATGCACACCATAGTGCCTATCCCATCCCATATTTTTCTTATAAATTTGCACTCATAAAAACTTGATAGATTCATAAACAGTTTCCAAAACAATGCAATGAATAATCAGAACAATGTCATTCAATGGCTTCAAGGCCTATATGCCATCCGTATCAAGAAGGCCAGCACTGTCATATTTTTTAAACAAGAAGATGACCAACTCCATTGAATTCAAGCTTTGAAGCTTTGTAACTACATAGTCATATGAACATCAACATCATATTTGAATGCTAATATGGACATAAAGTCCCTTGGTTTAGGACTAGATTATTTCAATGTGTTTCAGGATTACCATAACTTTTGAAACACTCATTTTTATCCGTCCAATTTTATAGAGACAAAATTAGATGTCTATCTATTACTGTCTCATGTCTCAGAAGAACACATTATTTTTATATGTCATGCAATTTATAACTCTTGTTGTAAGGGACTTTTTTTGAAAATTTATAAAATCAATTTATATTAAACTTAAATTACACATTCATTTACAAATTCTACAATGGCAATTTTCAATTATTTTAATACTTCAAATTAAATGGAATATCATTTTCCATGAGACATGCTTGAGAACACAATAAGACAAGAAAAAAAATGTGTATATATCCTTATTTGAATTTCTGTAACATCACATTTGCAAAAAGAGTAAAAATGTTCAGTTATTTGATGGTGAGATGGAAATTTTTTATCTATTTTCTTGGTAAAATAAAAAATGTAAATGTAAATCTCTTTAGCATCACATTTACAAATTGAATATATAAATGAGTTCTTGGATGGAGTCGTCGAATTTTAGGTTTTGAGAGTCGAGGCGACTAAACCTTTGCATGGCGGCTAGGGTTTCATCCCTAGCCGCCCCCCTTTCTTCTTTTCTCCAGTGTGGCCCAGGGCTTTTGCAGGTTGAGCAAATGAAGACAAAGCTTTCTTCCTGGTGCGTTGTAGGTTCCCTTACATGGAAACCCTTTCTGTGGCGGGGGCGGCGGTGATTTTTGCTGAGAGATGACAAACCTTTTGAGTGGTGGTTCCCTCTCTTCGACGACACGACTATGTTTTGATGGGGGTTTTCCACGCTCTGTGATGGCGACGAGAGCCATTCCCGATGGCATGGCTGCGAGATGGTTTCTAGTGGTGTCTGTAGAGTGGAGGGGCCTTTGCTGTGTTCCTTGGTGAAATGCTCTTTTATTCTTTTGACGGTGTTTTTTCCTGCAGCAACGTCATTTTTCTGTGGAGGGTTAGAGGCGCTCTCATCTCGATGGAAAATGGTCATGTACAACTACTTGTTTACTCTCTCGATGGACGAGTATTTGCCCCATTTTGGTGGTATAGATTGTTGCAGGTTTCCTTTTCCCTTTTTAATGCTACTTTGCTCTCTTGAGCAATTTTTATATGGGTGTTTTTTTGCCCCTTTTTGTAAACTCTGTTATAGGGTGTTACTTGCTAAAGTTTTTGGCTTCTAGCAGTAAATTCTGGTGCTTTGCACTTGCCGTAAGGTGGTATGGTATTTTCTTGGAGGTTGTATGATTTTCATTGCCGGGGAGCCTGATTCTGGATTCTCAGTCTCGTTGCTCAGTCTGTTGAGCACTGTTTGTGTTTTTTGGCTAGATATGATACCTAGTATCATAGAAATGTATATCGTTACCTTTGATTCTAATGAATATCAAGGAACTGCTATTTTTCTTCTGAAAAAAATGAGCGCTTAGTAAGATATTAAAATTTAATATATTATTCTGGTAAAAAATCTATGAGATAAAAATTTATATTGATTTTTTTCTTCGGTATCGAGAGCTTAACCCCTAAGAGTTGGATTCACGAGAATTAACCTCTGAGCTCAATATCAATAGTATTTGGACTCGGACTCCAACCACTACCCCTCTAGGCTAATTCATATTGATTTCTAAGATAATAAAATTTAATATTCTTTTTAATAAAAAATTTATATTTATTTCCACGTACACCTATGATCTCTTTTTTTAGTAAAATATAATGTTTGAGAAAAAAGAATAAATCATATGAATATCCATTAATAACTATAAAGTGGTCACCCTACCTAAGCAAATCCAAAGTTTCCAAACAGTAAAACACACCAAAACTTTGTTTTTATACACGCAAGTAAACAATTGGCCAAAATTTATAAACACGCAAGAAAACAATTGGTCAAAATTTACAAACACACTTATTGCTTTATAAATCAACTGTATACATGAATTGCATTCCTTTATAAATCAAATCTATACATGAATTGCACCAGGCCCATTTACATCAAACACGAAGCAATTGACCAAAATTTACAAACAAGCTCATTCCTTTATAAATAAACTATATACATGAATTGTAGCAGGCTCCATTTACATCAAACACGAAGATATTTCACAACATCCAACTGAACTAAAAGGAAATTTAAGGAAAAAAAAACTGAACAAAGTTTATAGCATCACTTACTATAAATATATATGATTGCATACATGGTTTTCTAATTCATATTAGAGAAAATAAAATAATTGGAATACTAGATTGGTTTACATCGAACACAAAGCAATTGGCCAAAATCTACAAAAAAATGCATTACTTTATAAATCAACTGTAGACATGAATTACAACAAGCCCCATTTACATCAAACATAGAGATATTTCACAACATCCAACTGAACAAAAAGGAAATTTAAGGAAAAAGATGAACTAAGTTAATAGTATCGCTTACTATAAATACAGATGATTGCATACATGGTTTTCTAATTCATATTAGAGAAAAGAAAATAAATGGAATACTAGATTGGGAAGGAATCTAGCATATAATTCGGTCTGTTTTTAGAATCTGGCCACTACTTTCCAAATTCAGAAGCCAAGTAAAGAAAGATTTTGGCTGCTAATAATTTAGCTTCGTTGTTTGTGGCTCAACCTAACCCAAATTTCAATGTCATTTTTTCCCTGTTTGGAAGGGGATCCATCTCCTTGCACCAGTGATACCCACGTTTGCTTGAGGCTTCATTAAAATTTCCATCTCATTGGCACTCCCTTTTTCTCTAGCTTTTGCAAAATTGTGTACTAATCGAAGTATATAGAGCCTACAATGTATACACTGTATATGTGTATTACTCGACAACAAAGTAAGGAGAATGAATTATAAATCATTACCTATGAAGGGAAAAATAAGAATAAATTCCTTTAAATACCATTTATATGATATTGAATGATGGAGAGCAATGTTTTAAGTTTACTTTATATGTTCAATCCCGAAAATTTCCAAGAAAACACTTTCATGTAAACTTTTGCACATTGATTTCCAAAAAACTCATCTATATCATAGTTGTTCCAATTACAAAGGAACCAAATGAAGTAATCAACTTCTTCACACTTCCAATGTCTTTGATTCGGGCATTTGGCTTTTCTCTCAAGAAAATAAATGGAGATGCAATTTACCTGAACATTTCCTTGTTTTTTATCTTCAAACTTTGCCTCTGCCCAAGGCTGGACTCATCTAGCTTAACAATAGTAACCCTATAGTATGTTAGCAACTCGGACTTGATTTCAAGTAGGTGGAAGAACATATTTATATGGTTAGAATCCTAGAGAAGAAATTAGGAATTAATGGATTTGATCCCTAAAACACAAATGGGGAGAAGGAAAACCCCAATATCGAAGAGTTATCTACACCTTTATGCAAATTCACAGAGCTGTAACAAACACTCTTATGGAAAAATAAATTGCTAAAAAATTGCATTCGTAAAAAGTTGCAGCTAAACATAGATTCTTGTAGAGTGAAGAACCTTAAAATCTTAGGGAGAAACAAGGTCAAAGGCATACAGTAGCTCCACTGAAGTATGTATGCTCCATTTTAATGTATTTCTATGCTTTCTTCGCGAAGTCTTTGCTAAATTGAATATTTGTTTACACAACAAAAAATAGGATGAATGAAAACAGTTTCTCCTCTACCTCGATGATAACACGATGGGACATGTTCGACCTAATCGAAGCATGCGATGGAGGCCCAATTACGTCTTACCTGGAATGTATGCACTAAGTTCATGGGTAACACACAGAGTGGGATAATAGAGGTGGTTGAAGGGAGGATATCGCCTGGCACACGTTTTTTAGCAATCATTAGAGAGTCTTGGATGCCCCTCCCTTGGTGGTAAACTCAATTGGACACAGGCACAGAAAGATTCATCATGGTTCTTGAACTGTCAGACATGCCTTAATACATAGCAAATTGTTGGTGGTACCTTCATGCTAAGGAAATGGATTTTCTTGGAGCCGACTTAACTTCACAATTAAGCCCCCCATGAAAACTGATGATGGATTTGGTCTAGGAAGCTACTAGATGATGGCGATTGGCTCATGCCATGTGTTGACTGGCCAATCTTCATGTGGATTGAGCTATCACCTCCGAGCTCCGACAGTGGGGATAATTTTTTTAATTTTTAATTTAAAAATAGTTAAATGAAATTTAGAATTTTAAAGATACTATTTTAATAAAAAAATATTTAAAAAACATTATAAAATTTAGATAACAAAAGCAATAATAATAAACAAGAACTAATAAATTTAAATAAATAATAAGTATAAATTTTCTATAATATATGTGGAATGTAAATGTACACATATTTTATTATAGAATGCAAGTATATTTCTTGATTGCGCCGAGAGGCGCTCTACAGCCCAGTATGGGAGAGATCTTGTAACGTTACGTAACGTTATTTTTATTAATAACAATTTTTTTTTTAAATTATAGGCCAAAATAAATGTCGGCAAGAAAAACCACCTAATATGAAGAAGATGTTGTAATATTCCTACCTAACAAAACAATAAAAAAGTAAAAATTTAATTATCCGTAAAAAAAATGAAAGATGTTGTAATTTCTTACCTAACAAAACAATAAAAAAGTAAAAATTTAATTATCCGTAAAAAGAATGTAGATCAAGAAAAAAACACAATATGGGGGAGATGTTGTAATGTTCCTACCTAACAAAATAATAAAAAATAAAAAATTGAATTATCCGCAAAAAAATGTTGGCCTTGTCCATGGTTTTAAAACCATGTGCAAGGCCTTCTAAACAACCCATGGTTTTATTGTACATGGTTTAGGAGGGCCTTCTAAATGGTTTTAAAATCATGTGCAAGGCTTCCTAAACAACCTTTGGTTTTATTGTACATGGTTTAGGAGGGTCTTGCAAATGGTTTTAAGACCATGTGCAAGGCCTTGCATATGGTTTTAAAACCATGTATGGAGAAATGTTGTAATGTTCGTTCCTAACAAAATAAAAATAATAATAAATACTATATGTTGGCCATAAATAATATTAAATATTAATAATAATAATATTATATGTGGACCTTAACTAAAAAGATGTGTCTTTTGGTTTGAATCAAATCAATGGATACCTAAGAAGAGATTTGATCCCTCTCGGCGCTTGATAGAGCCTGGGATTTAGATCTACGCTGGTATAAACAAACTCTTAATGCAAACGTCATTCAATAATGCAACAACAACAAACTCACCAATCTTCTTAGTACTAGCCATCCTTGTACCAATCCTCATACCATGTGATATAATATTTATTCGTCAACCCTCCCTGGTATTGTGATGAAGAGATTTATGAAATCGACTTGCATTGCAGCGCAGTATGAAAAACTCACCACGCCGGCTTCGGCCTCTTGGAAATGGTAAGTCGTCGAAATTTAGAACCATGTTAAAACTATAATTTAGAAAAAAATTAATCTTCTCATTGCTGAACAATGTCTCCAACTGAATACTATATATAAAAGACATAATAATTAGAACTTTGATTCTTGTAAGTGATATAATTCTTTTATTAAGTCTGTAAAAATGTAAATAATATGTTAAAAAAATCAATTTATTAATTTACTCGTAAAGTTAAACAAAATATAAACATGTGTTTTCAACAATATCATTAATGTGTGAATAATATTTAAAAAGTTCAATTTATTAATTCACTCGTGAAGTTCATGTAAGTTCGTTGATTTTGAAAAAGAAATTCAATTTATTAAGTTACTCGTCAAGTTCATGTAAGTTCGTTTATATTGAGAGTATAGACGCTTTATAAGTGGAAAGCTCAAAACTGAAATGTCATAAGTTTTGTTAATACTTTTGAAAAACATGTAAGTTGATTTTAAATGTTCATTATATTGAGCATAAATATAATTAACTTATATCCATTTCACATTTAGCATTATTATTGGGTAATTGGTCATATACATTATATATTTTAAATATTAAAAAAAATTATATATAATTTTTTTTAATATTCATGTGGATAATTTTATAATTTGAAATAATAATTGAATTATATATTTTATGTTCATATAAATTATTATTGTTAATATAAAATATCATAACACAATATATATATATATATATAGTTGTGAGTAAAAGGTTTTTGGGTCAAATCCTTTGTAGCTATACATTTCTATATAAGGACATCTCTTGATGTCTCCACCTGGTTAGCAAAAAGACTAAATATACAAAAGTAGAAATAGACAAGTTTATTTGTATTTATATTTAATATCAAATATTTATTTTTTTAATATATACTTTTATTTGTGTTTGTATTCAATGCTAAAAAATTATTTTTTTAATCCATTTCTTATGTACTTTCATTGTGATTATGTGTTATAAAAGATTTATAATATATAACATATTACTTTGTAACTTCATAGTGATTAAATGTTTTTAAAGTTTTTTTTTTTTTACTCGTGGGACTAGCATCCGGTTTAAGAGGTTTAAGAAATTAGGAATATAGTTTGGGCACACCAACCTTTAATATGGTTGGATTTTTAAGTGTCTCATCTTGACTAGCTCGCGGTGTTCGAACTAGTTGATGTTCAAGTTTTATATGGATAAATACATACAACTTAATTGATGAACCTATTGACACTTGTATTAGAGAAATCATGAGAGGGCGTTTACAAAATGATACTTGAGTGTGTATTTATACACGCTTAAGAAGTAGGGTGCCCTCCTTAAGAGGGGTTATGTCCCCACATAAGACTTTTTCGGTTAGTGTTAACCATGGTCTAGAATTACAATACAACACAAATTATTGTTAGTTATGGTTGAATGTAAATAGTACACTATTCTCAACTTCGTCCTTAATTTGAACAAGAGGTCATAAAGAAGAATAATGATTGCACATGTGAATAGGTATATAGATACTCTAAATCAATACAGGGTCAATCTTAGCACATATGAGAGTGGTTTATGGATAGCTAAATTGAATACACTAGAGAATGGGTTTCTAGATACCTATGTTAGCATAAGATTGGTGGCGGAAAATATGAAGAAGAGCTAATTTATGAATACCCAAATCAATTGTAACTAACCCTAAATAAAATTGGGGAAGCTTTAGCACACCTTGAGAGTGGGTTTATCAATACATAACTCAAATACACTTGAGAGAGCTTGAATACAAAGAAGAGAGCTCAAATACAATCTAATATTGGGTTTATGGATACCCAATTCAAAATAAGAAATTGGGCATAGCCAAATTATGAAAAATAATGATTTTATAGATTCCCAACTTAGAGACAATGAAGCCCAAATGATAAAAGAGGGTTTATATATACCCAAATCAAATATGGATCATAGTGGATTTATCAATACCTACCTCAAATACATCTAAGAGTGAGTTTATAGATACCTAACTTGAATTTAGGTTGGTCTTTTCCAAGACACATAAGTGAATTGGTTTATTAATACCTAACTTAATATAAACATAATTGTACTTGAATGTGAAGATCATACTCATGTTCAATACCCCTTAATATGAATATGAGGCTTTAGAGAGAAGGTCTATATCACACGATACATCCCTTTTGAAAGTTGAATAGGAGACAAAGTCCATTATTACAATCAATTAATCAATACGATCTATGAGGACTATATGATTGCATAATTAAAAAAATACATTGATATGATGTCCTCAAACAACTACTCAAATGTCACCATGTCTAGTTATCCATCCAATCACACAATACCTTCATAATCGATCTTGGTGCAATAGTTTCCCTTCTATGCCTATTTTGTACTAATCTATAAGAAGAGTTATCGCTATGACAAGAGAAATTTCTATACACAAAATAATTCCTCTGATCAATGTGATTAGGGTGTTAACATTGTCAAGGTATTGATGGAAAATTATTTTGTTCTCATTGAACATAAGGTATGTGATGTGGTTCTTGCTAAACTATAGTAGAAACATTAGAGGAGTCTAACTTAAGCATTGGTGTATCATCAATGGATTGTTCAAATACCTAATACTTGTCAAAGTTATTGGCTGAAGGATCAAAATGACTTACATATAACAACAACATCTCATAACCAAGGCTTACTCTCAGCACTGTCATCATATGCTCCATATGAATAACAATACCATGTCCATACATACAAATACCAACACTAATATATCCCATCCAATGATGCAATTTGGATCTAATTCCTTGATTGGATTGGTCAAACTTAGGAGGCAATGGTCCATGTGTAGCCACTAAATAATCCAAGGAAGAGGAAGGAAGGTAGTGTGACATAGGTTGAGTATCATCTTGTAACATATATCCTCTCTCCCATTGTTCACTAATGTTAGGAGAGGGAAGCTTGCATCTACTACTAGAGGAAGGGTAGATGCACAACTAGAAGCATGAGCATAAATTTGTAGTGAACTAATGCAATCCCGAGACATACATTTAGCACCGCTCAATTTAATTACTTGTCATACAAGGTCTTGAATGAGGTTTCACAAGTATTGAATACACTTTTCCATTTATTCAAAATTTTCATGAAGCTTAGAAACCAAATATCTAGAAGGCTTGTTGGTTACATGAAGTTGAAGAATAGTCTCCTATAATGACATATTCTATCTAATAAAACCAAAATAAGCACCTTGAAATTAAATTAATAATGTCCTACATATTGATTTGAGTATTCTGTAAGGATACAACTTCTTCATCAATATCACCCATGAGGAAAATATATAAAGTGTCTGACTAGTGCCTGAAAATCTCCTTAATCTAGCTTTGCTACAAAAATACTAGATTCAAATTAGCACTAATGCTAAATATATGGCCAAATTTCTTTTTTTTGGTAAGTTAGCATTCACATTATATCACAAAAACAGGTACATAAAAAAAAAAAAAATAGTTGGGCCTCCCATCTCAAGAAAACAACCCAGATTACGAGTTTTCAAGACTCTCCAAAGGAGAAAAAAACCAATTATCAAAATATTACTACTTTGATGTTTTTGGTAAATATTGATTTTGTCCATAGCCATAAAACCAAAAAGGAGACTAGGAACCACTAAACTATCTAGCAAAAGATAAATCATGTTATCAGAGCTAGACTCAGACCCTATAAAATAAAAGACCAGATAAGAATAAGACCCTACTTGACAGGTGGCCCAGTGCATGAGCATGTCATGGGAGCAAGAGACTTGTCCTCAATATTGATGTCTCATGGGTTCTTTGATTTAGTTCCGCTTGTACCAGCCACAACATGGGTGTCACCATGCCTTATTTCCTTTGTTGTGACAACTTGGTTTTCATGTTTGATACCAACAGTCATTGCATATACTTCGTTGTGAGTCCTACCATCCTTATCTTTATCATAATCCCAGTGAATTTGTCCATCATCTCCAATGGTAGTGAGAAAGGTTAAAGCCAGATGATAGAGTTCAATAATGTTTGTCCACTAGTCCATGAGTGCTTTAAATCCGTTGTGCAGCTCCAAACTCCAAGCTTGTCTATCTTCCTCTGCCTCATTCGTGTCATTGCAGATGAGAATAAGAGTATTAGTCATCACCACAAGATGTCTAGGAAGACTAGTATCACCTGCGTGCTGAGCAAGAATGTGGTGAACATGACCTTTCCTACCATGATGACCATGATGAGCCATGCCGTCGGGGTTTTCCCTATGATCTTCACACCTTGATAACAATTTATATTTGAATGTTGTCCAGTGTAAAAGGAGTTCAAAGATCCCACCACGTCGAGGAGAGACGAGAAGAGACGAGAAGGAAATGTGCTTGGAATCGTGTAGAAGAAGCTTAAAAGAACCATTGCGAATATCAAAACAGGAATTACTCCTCCTAAGATGGTATGCCATATCAGTACGTGATGTAAGGGAGGGATTTAAGGAAATTAAAATTCAACATCCTCGGAGTCATCAACTTGCAAGCAATCATAGGTCGTTGATTAACCCTCGTCTCATTCGCTTTTATCATACCACCATCATCATTTAACACCCCATTCGAGATGGCCAAAGCATGGTGAGAACTAGTTGAAGAAGTGTGATTGATGAGGGGACATCTGCAATAGCTTCCATCCTCCAAGGAGTATATTCCTTCATTAGGAAGGAAATACACCACCTTGTTGGCAGAGCACCTTACATGAGATAGAATGATAGTAATATTAGATTCACATAGAATTTTTTCCACTAAGACAAGTAGATTCTCTAGTCTCCAGCTAGTGGATATTTTGGCTGGGGATTTCCATTATTATATTGACAGAGGATATCAATCAATATTTTTGAGTCACCTTCCACAATCAAGCAGGAAAAACACTGCTTATGGGAAATATTCAGGCTTGTGAGGAGAGCCCAAATATCAAAAGCGTTATCGGTGTCAATCCATAATCCTCCAACGCAAGTTCAAAATATATTACCTTTAAATTTCCTAAAGACCCTACCATATCCTACATTTCCTGGATTCCCCTTAGAGGCACCATCAAAATTGAGTTTAATAAAACTAGCAGATGATGCTTTCCAAGCTAAAACACTATGGTAGTAAGATAAGGATGTTTGGGCATACCCGAGAGTGGAGGGTGGGAACAATCCAGTTCTTGAGGATCTTATTTTCCTTAGCATTGCATTCATAGTCATTCTTGATTTGGGGAAACAACCAAGTCTGTTATATTTCTTTTAATGAGGTTCCAAACTTGTTGCTGCAAGAAATTTTAGCTTGTAAAGATTCTCCTGTTTATTTGTTTCCATATTTCCCACATAATGAAGCATGGAAGTAGTTTCCAATTCTTATTGAGGATTGGGTTATTAAATGCCTTTCTACTCTAAGAATTTAGCATACCACTTACATCCTTCCTCTTTGATTCATCTGTCTCATTAGAGAAACCATCTGACCCCAAACCTGCAAACTAAAGATGCAATCATCCAACAAGTGATTGATGGTCTCATTTCCTTACTGACATAAATGACATCATAATGGCCCTATGAACCCATGTCATTGAATATGATCCTAAGTGAGGATGTGTCCTCTTCCAACGAGCCAAAGAAAAAATATGATTTTGGGCCAGTAACCATTGTTCCATATTTTGTCCCAGAGTGTGTTGTTTTCAATAAGAAGAGACCATGATTTCAGATGGTATGCTTCTTTTACAGAGAAATTTTCCAATGTGGAATAACTCCAATGTAGGATATCCAACCCATGTTTGAATTTTATTTTGTGTCAACTAATTTCCTCAATCCACGGTTTGATATTGATTTTCTCTGGGAGGCTTACCTCTTCATTGGTGAGTTTCTAATTCCACCAGTTTTCAACTTCATTCTTCCTCCTCCAGTAATGTTGAACTAGGTGTTCTTGGAAATTCATCATGCATGCAACAATTTTCTATAGCTCTTCCTTCATTTGAAGGCAAGGGAGATTATTCCAAGAGTCCGTCCACATACAATCAAAACCTCCATCGTAGATCTCCTAGAAACAATTATTTCCAATGAGAGTCTTGTGCTACTAAGTTGCATTCCATATTAGAGATCCCCATTGTTGATCATTAAATATTTTTAGATCCTTTTCCCCAGTATCTATTGTGTATTTGTCTTTCCATAATTTTCCCATGTATCATTTGGACGTTTGATCCATCTCCACCATGTTTTGGAACTCAAAACCTGGTTCATGATTTTAGGATATTGGAGTCCTAAGCCATCGAAGCTCTTAGGATTGCAGAAATCCAACCAGTTGATTAGGACCCACTTTCTTTCTTCTCCTGCACCTGACCAAAGGAAATTTCTTTGTATACAACATATTTTTTTAGGAATCGCTTTCGAGACAAATAAGGCTGAGAAGAGGTAAATAGAGATGGCTTGGAGGATTGACTTAAGAAGGGTAATGCAGTTAGGAAGGTTAAGGACTCATTAAGTCCAAGAGGAGAAACATCTTTCCAGGGAGGAAATGAGGTCTCCCTAGGAACTATTTTGGAGAGCGTTGTCAATCATGGGTATGCCAAGGTACTTGGATATAAGGGCACTCCTAGTGAAACCAAGAAGTCTAGGAATGTTTATTTGGATAGTCAACGATGTGTTGAAGAAAAAAATATGATATTTATATTTATTAATTGAGTTTACTGAAGCTTCATATAAGTCAGTGAGGATAGCTTGGATGCTAATGGATTCTTGAACAGAGGGAGCACCCACGAGGAGGGTGTCATCCACAAATTGACTATGAGAGGGGGGAGGATTCAAACCATGTAGAGGTAGACCAACTAGGGATTTTTCAAGGACATTAGACTTTATTTTCCTACCTAGTCCTTCTACCATGAGGATGAATATGAAAGCTGAGAGAGGCCCCCCCTACCTAATTTCTCTCAAGGGGGGGAATCTTTCTGTGGGTGAGTCATTCAACAAAATAGAGAAGAAGGTAGAGGAGGAAAGATTCATAACCCAATTGATCCAGCTACAATCAAAACCAAACGATTTCAGGACCTCTTGCATATAGTTCCAACTAAGTTTATCAAAATCCGTGGAAAGTTCTAATTTTATGAGAATACATGGAGTTCGTGTAGCTCTGAGAGAATGAACAATTTCATGGGCCATGATGACACTGTCAATTATATGCCTCCCTTCGACATAGATAGTCTATTATGGAGAAATAAGGAGTGGAAGAAGGGGTTTCAGGAAGAGTGTTATGACTTTAGTAATGAGATTGTATATAACATTGCATAATGCAATGGGCCTTACATTTTTTTGGTTTTGTAGCTTTGTCATCCTTTGGAATGAGCAATATAAAGGTAGAATTCATGGCTGACCGGACATCCTGAGAAGTCCTCGTGTCTTCCATAAGTTTCCATACCTCCTGATGAACTAAATACCAACAATGATGGAAGAAGTATATCATGAAACCATCTGGACCTAGTGACTTTCCTAACGCCATTTTTTCATCACTTTATCTACTAATTCCTGAGATGTTGGCCTTATCAAGATGTCATTTTGATCCTTGGTGACTAGGCATGGGATGTGTTCGGTTATCCTACTCATATCCTCCCTTTTGTCAGTATTGGGTTCCATAATAAGATATTTATAAAAAAGTAATAATCTATTTTTCAATGTCTTTGTGAGAAGTAACCATTTCCCCTTTCATAGTTTTTAGCTTGTTAATGTGATTTGTGTTCTTGTGATGAATGGTAGATTTGTGAAAAAACATGGTGTTTCTCTGTCCTTCCTTGAGCCACTAAACCCTAGATTTTTTCCTCCAAAAGATTTCCCCCTAGGATTTACACTCTTGAATCTATTGGTTGATCTAGTGTCCCTTTTCCTAAAGCCCGGGGGTACACCCAAGAGAGATGTTTTCCTATTGGATTTTCTTCATTTGAGTGTCTAAGTCTCTCTGACCTTGGAAGATATTCCCAAAGCTAGTTTTATTCCAGTGCTTGAGATTTTTCTTCAATTTCTTGAGCTTCTACTAAAAACAGAACATGAGTGAACCCCTGTGGATGGCCAACTCCTTCCACCACCTTTGGTATTTTTCTTGGAAATCCTTGTTGGTTAGCCAAAAATTTTCGAAATAGAAGGGTTTGTGTAGGATTGGACCTCTTACATCCACCGAGAGACTAATGGGCCAATGATATAACCCGATAAGGAGAAGGATGGATGATTTAAGAGATGATCCAGACATTAAAAAAAAAAAAAATCTTACCAACAACCTGTTTAATATGCATTCCATATGTTGATATCCTGAGTGCCGATTTCTCCAGGTGTAGATCCCTTTAGTGGAATTTATGTCTACTAACTGTAAATCCTCTATAAAGATGGTGAAATATTCACTGTCCATTTCAAGTTGTTGAATGCCACCCTAGTTTTCCTCTAGGGAAGTAATTATGTTGAAGTCACCACCAAGGATTCAACATTGATTATCGATTAGGCCCTTCAAATGATGCAAGCTCTCGAGAAAATCCAATTTTTCTAGTAGGAGTTGGGGTCCATAGAAATTAATGAGAAAAACCACAAACTCTGTTCTCGAGAGTTTTGAATTTGATTGAGATCATCCAATGGTTTGAGAATGCTGAACTAATCTCTATTGTGTTACGGTTCCAAATAATAGTTAGTCACTCTACATTACCCTTGGCATTAGTTTCCAACATTTCTCCATTTCTCCACCATCTAGGTAGAATTCGTCGGGCTTCCTATTCTGTGCATTTGGTTTCTTGCAGAAGAAGAATGTCTGCTTATTCCTCCATGATAAATTTTCATAGGATTCTTTACTTTCTCCTACCATTTATGCCTTTGATTTTCCATGATTGTATCATCATTGGGTTAATTTCTCAGAGGAGATGGGGGAGAATGTTAGCGTGAGCACTTCCATTTGGCCTGAGTTGACCATTATGTGACCAAATTCTTCAATCAGCTACTTTGTGGGATTTCTTCTCTTCTTTTTGTCTAGCTTGAGATTTTTCTTAATAGACTTATTGGGACGTTGGGATATACCAAGGTTCAATTTGACCCGATGTTCTTTCCCCAACTTGGGATCTAAGAAAGAGTTTGTTGACTTTTGATAATTGGTCTATTGGGATTGTTGAGTAGTCTCTTTTTCTGCAGGCTTCCACAATGTTAGATTGATTCATGCTATTTCATTATCATCATACTCTGACTCCAAATCAACTCCATCCTCCATAGGGATGTCCTCCTTTAATTTAGAGGGGGTAATATGGTGGGTGTTTTACTCCATCTTGGTTCTTAAGGGTTCTTTCTAATTTTCCTTGGATTTACTTTATTTATCTATTGGTGACTCTCATTTTTTCCCTTCTTCTATTTCCTTCTCCGGCACATCCTAGGTTTCAGTGGAAGTGTCAGGTAAAATATATAACTAATTAATTTACCTTATATTAAATTGTCAACCAAGTTACGTAATATTAGAGATGTTACACCGTATGTGCAAAGTAAGACAATTTTTTGGTAATGAAACTAAATTCCTATGACAATTTCAAAGAAATAATATAATTCCAATTTAGTCTAATTCACTCAACATAAGCTTCTAGGAAGTCACAAATTACAAGGCCATTTACTCACTCAACAATAAGCAAGGAAAGATGTCTAAATCTAATCTACACAAAAGAATTCATTCATCAAACTAAACTTTAACCATATCAACTCAAATCAACTACTTTATGCCATTGGGAATCAAAGAAAAGAAGTCCTATGTTCACAATACCATGTTCAAGTAATCTTAAACAAATTCTTAAAACACAATCAACTTTTATCCTATTTCAAATTATGGCAAATCTCAACTTCTAGCTAATAGCACTAACTCTAATCATATCTTACTATTGAAAAGGATCTAAGATTATTTATGTATTCCAAATCAAACAATCGAAGCTTATTCTTGCAGCAAATCAATTCAATCTTCTAAAGAGTTCCAAACATTATGACAAGCTATCTTGCAATCTTAATAATCAAAATAAGGAAACAAATTTCAAATCTAAGAGCTACTGTAAAAGAGATGCTAATCTTTATCAATCACTACTGCCCTCAAACTCAAACAAAATAGACTATCTGGTCAGACTATCAAACTTTATGAATCTTAAAATGTCATCATTGCACAACTATGTTTAAAGTAGAATGAGAATTAGTTCTAAAAGAGCTATCTTCTAACTAATAAAAAACAAAGTATGAAATACCTTTTATGCTATATGTTGAAATTATTCAAATAACTGAGGGGGAGGGGGGGGGGGTGAATCAACTATTTCTATAGATTAAACCGTTTTTTCAATAATTAAATCATTATTACTTATTACAGATTTAGAGTTATGATAATGCAGCATTTATAACCGAAGAAATTATGCTAATCAATCACACACACATGATAGAGATAGACAAATATTCATATTTATTTGAGCACCTACTCAAATGAGGCTACAACCTCTGTTTACAAGTTCCTTCTTGTGGAGAGTACCAACCCTCATGTTTTTCTAGCACCCACTAAAATAACGTTATCCAGCTACAACTGAAGGAAGCACCAACTTCCACTTGTATAGGCTTCAACTTGTACAGAGAATACAACATGTTTTTCCTAGCACCACCCTACCACCCTTGTTCCTTAGATTTAAACATGTTCATTACAATATGTAGAAAAATAGATATACCAATGCATACCAACTATGTTCTGATCTACTTCTGGATTTGCCTATGCACCTTGGTTCCCCTCATTATCTCTGTTCTGGATATTCTTGAAAGAACTCAGAGTCTTGTTTCATTCTGCAATCCCCACTTTTGCAACGATCCATGCATCAACTCTTTGCTTGCAGAGAGCACACACTAGTCTTATTTACTCCCATCCTTTTAAACACGTAAATATTTAAACCCTTCACCTGTTTGTATGCCTGATTGTTGATTTTCATAAATGATCAAAACTGTTCGATGCCTTATGATAGAAAAGGAGTCCAATCGATGTGTAATCATGAGTTTCTACAACGTATCTCTGCAATTGGCTTCTTCCGCTATTGTCTTTTTTTGCAATTCTGACCCTTTTGCACTTTTCCTTCTTTCTTCAGCAAATTAGATTTTTCGCAGTTCTGGTTCCACAGGATTCTTTTTGCAGGACTTCTTCCACACCATTGATATTATGCAACCTCTCTACTAACCATTGATCTGAAATAGGACTTAAAACACACCTGCTTCCACACATCCTTTTCCGCAACTCCTTCTGCGTCATCAATTTTATATCGGGATTCTTCCTAACCGTAGACCTAAGATAGGATGCGGTATATGGATTTCCGAACTGTGACATTTCTCAGAATGTCTTTCTACACTTAGCTTTCCACCTCAACCATTCTGCACCATTGATCTCCTTCAATCTTATCGTGATCGTTGATCTAAGGTGGAAATCAGATATCGAATATGTGTCTTTTTCAAATATCATTTACCGATTTCCACTTTCTGAACCAATCTTTCCGCACCGTTGATATTTTACGGATGTCTCCTAATCGTCGATCTTCCGGATTACGGGTTGTGCAATGTGGGTTCTCAAAAAATCAAATGTTGCTTTCACAATTCTCCTCCTTCCTCTTTCTGCACTAATATTTCAGCAGCGTCGATCTTTTACAGATGTCTTTCTGACTGTCGATTTTCCATATCGTGGGATTCAGAATGCGGGTTCTCAAAAACTCAAATGTTTATTTCACAATTCTTCGCCTTCCACATTCCGCTGGAGGACTCTGGGTTGTAGAAACCCATATAACTTTAGACTTTGATTTCTCATCTTTCGCATTTTGTCTTCTACTTTTCTTTTGAACTGTTGATTTCTTTGTGGGTTCACTCCTGACCTTCGGATCTGTTCATCATATTTTCTTTCAAACTTTTTGGATTTACTCCTGATCGTTGATTTCTTTTGCTGGTTCACACCTGACCATCCTATCTGTTCCTCAAATTCAAACTTTGCGTATTTACTCCTGGCCGTTGATTTCTTTTGTGGGTTCACATCTGACTGTCAGATCTTTGTTCATCAAATTTAAACTTTGTGGATTTACTCCTAACTGTTGATTTCTTTTGCAGGTTCACACTTGATCGTCGGATCTCTGCACAAGCCATGAAACTATGTGTTGTCGTCAATGACAACCATATCACAATTTGATTTGTTTCCATATGATCGCAATACCTATCATAATCCCAACAATTTCCCCCTTTGGAGTTGATGGAAACCTTCAAATTATGGATGCATGTTGTGCTTGTAATCATCAAATGTTTATCATCCGTAGCAAAGAAAACTTCTCCCCATTTGACATCAATTTCAAAGAAGACTTTATAACACTTCTCCCCCTATAAAAGTGGACATGTTAGTTGGAATTGGATATGATGCCCAAATTCTGGTGTAGATACTCAAACTGTGTCTTTGGTAAGGGTTTAGTGAAGATATCAACAATCTGTTATGTAGAAGGATTGAAATTGAATTGAACCACCTTGTTTGTAACATGTTCCCTTAAGAAGTGATACTTAATAGGTATGTGCTTAGTCTTGGAATGAAGGAATGGATTCTTGGACAAACTAATGGCTCTAGTATTATCACAATGGAGAGGAATGGGATCAATATATTTTACCTCCAAGTCTACCAGTGTCTGGATCATCCAGAGTATTTGTGTACAACAGGTGGTAGCAGCAATGTATTCAACTTCTATAGTGGATAAAGATATCGAGCCTTGCTTCTTACTTAGTCATGCAACTAAAGAATTACCCAAGAAGAATGCACCTCCACTTGTGCTCTTTCTATCATCCAAACAATTTGCCTAATCAACATATGAATATGTAGTTAACTGAAGCTTCTGATTTCTAGGATACCAGAGACCATAAGTCATTGTTCCCTTCAAATATTTAAATATCCTCTTAAAAACCACCAAATGACTTTGCTTCGAAGCAGTTTGAAATCTTCCTACCATTCCACAACTTGCATTATATTAGGATGAGATGCAGTGATGTATAAGAGACTTCCTATCATTGACCGATATGTTCTTTGATCAACATCAGGTGAGGGATCATACTTGTTGAGTTTACAACCAATGACCATAGGTGTACTAACAGGTGACAAATCTTCCATCTGAAATCTCTTCAACATTTCCTTCAAATACTTCTCTTGGGAGAGAAATATACCTTCAGAAATATGAATAATGTGAATACCGAGAAAGAATGACAATTCTCCTATCATTGACATCTCAAACTTAGATTGCATGGCATTAGCAAACCATTAAACATAAGAATCATTAGTGCATCCAAAAATAATGTCATCCACATATACCAAAACAAATAATAGATTATCAACTTCATATTTGATATACAATTTACTGTCAACAATACCTTTCTTGAATCCTTTTTCATGTAGATATTTATCTAGTCTATAATACTAGTCTCGTGGTGCTTGTTTCAATCCATATAAAGCCTTCTTCAGTTTGCAGACATTGTCATGATTGTCTTTCGGTTAGAACCCTTCAGGTTTCTCTATATAGACTTCTTCTTCTAGATATCCATTGATAAAAGTTGGCTTAACATCCATCTGATACACTTTGAAGTTCTCATGAATGGCATAGGCACAAAACATTCGGATAGATTCCAATATTTCCACTGGTGCAAAAGTTTCATCAAAATCCTGTCCCTCAACTTATGCATACCCCTTACAGACCAATCTTCATCCTCACTGGCTTCTTCAAAATTTTTAGGATCCATCATAGATAGGAATGCAATCTGAGATTGTTCTTAAGCTTTAATCAAATTCATTCTTGTTTGAACTCCTTTATTCTTGTCACCAATTATCTGATTTTTCAGGATGATTCTTCTGAACAATTCTAGAAGGCGGTTTTGTTTCTATCTGATGTCTTGAATCTTCTTGAATGTTTGCACTTTCATCATCTGAATCTGAATCTTCTTTTTCTGATTCTTGGACTTGTTCTTCCTTAGTTTTAGTTGTATCTTCTATATCTTCTTCAACACTGCTTATTTGAATATCTTTTACAGGGATTCCTTCATTGATTTTAATGTCAATACAATCAACCAATTTATGCAGACTCATATTATAAAATGTGTACCTTTTACTGTTTGTAGCATATCCTAAGAATATATCTTCATCAGCCCTATCATCATATTTCCCAATATGTTCATCATTATTTTTTATATAACATTTACTTCCAAAGAATTTAAAGTGTTTGATAGAAGCAGGTCTTCCAAACGATAGTTCATAAGGATATTATCAATGTTTGGCCTTAAGTGAGCTTTATTAAGAATATGGATAGTTGTGTGAATTTCCTCTATCCAATATGTTTAAGAAATATTCCTTTCATTCATCATTGATCTCGCCATCTGTTGTACTGACCTATTATGTCTCTCAACTACTCCATTTTGCTATGGAGTCCCTAGAATAGTGTATTCTCTTCTAATTCCATGTTTATCACAAAAATATTTGAAGTATCCTGAACTAAACTCTCCTCCTCTATCATATCTTACTACCTTTAGTGTCTGGGTCTGTTTGATTCTTAATCAAAGCCTTAAAGATTTTGAACTTTTCAAACGCTTCAGATTTTTCTTTCAAAAAAGAAACCCATGTAAGTCTAGAATAGTCATGAATGACCAACATAAAATATATTTCTCTTCTTCTCCCTTCCTTTCTTGATGGTCCACACAAATCCATATGTCCTAACTGAAGCAGTTTGTCTATTGATGTGAAATTCTTGGATTTAAACTATGTGCGAGTCAATTTTCCCATTTGACAAGGTTTATAAACAGAGTCATATGGATTTTATATTTTTGGAAGATCTTTTACCGCCCCATTTTTCACAAAATTGATTATATGATCAAATTTTAAATGTCCAAGTCTCCTATGCCAAAGCCAACTTTCATCATACTTTCTTAGATGACATTCTTCTTTTCTTTCTTTCAAGACGTAGACGTATATTTTATCTTGCAATATTTAGAAGTGAAAACAACTTCACATCCTCTGTCACAAACCTGATTGACACTAAGAATATTATGTTTTACTCCATCTACAAACAACACATCTTGGGATTTACCTTTTCCATTACTCAACTTTACCATTCCTTTTCCTTTGATTTTTCCTAGAGCACCATTTCCAAAAGTTACATTCCCTGGTTTATTTTCACTTAGAGACATAAACTTACTTTATCACCAGTCATGTGTTTGGAACATCCACTGTGTTATCATCTGTTTAATATTTTCTTTCTTGCAGCAAGTTATTTGAATGATAACCTGGATGATAAATTCATACACCCCCCCTGAGTATATGATCCCTTCTAATGCTAATTTTAGGGTTCTTTTCTAGGTCATGAGAAACCTTTTTAGAAAAGGCATCCACCATTATATTGTTCTTCATCATCTTCATATTGCTTTCCCTCATAATGGATGCCACTTATATTTATATCACTAATATGCTCATCATCATATTTGGAAACTTCATTGATGTTTGAATTTTGTGTTTCTTCTTAGTCTTTGTAACATGACTTTCTTCCCCACATCTTTCCATGAGGTACCCTACTTACTGATCTTCTATCATCTGATGTGTTTATGTCTTGTTTCCTTCGTGGACTTTGATCTTTTCCCTTAGTTCTGCAATAAGCAGCCTTGTGACCAAACTTATGACAACAATGGCAATATCCAAATAATTCCTTTTGATCTTTCTTCTTGTAAATTTTTTTTTTTAATTTTCATATCTTCTCAAATTCTTTATCTGGGAAGAATTTTGATGACTGGATTTAGTCTTCCTGAAATTCTTCTTATAGTCCTAAACCTTCCCATATGCTTTACAATCCAGGGCTTTATGTCCAAAGTTATTACTGGAGTAGCAATGACCCAGGAATATTTGTTGATGTTTACTTGGCATTGGTCTTCTAGGCATCATATCTATTCTTTGTAAGGGAGGAGCAGTTTTCTTACTTTCTTTCTTCTTAAGTGCAGTAGCATAGCTTCTTTCATCTTGTTTTGTGAAAGAGGAATATTTTGGCTTCTTTTCTTTGTCATATCCTAATCCATATTTATCACTTGATGGGTCTTTGGCTACATAAGCTATCATCTAAATTCCTTGAGATTTTCTCAAATTTTGATTGAACATATTTCTCATAAACCTTCTTTCTAAGGTAAATAATCTCTTCTTCAAGCCTTTTAGATTCTTGGATTCTCCTTTTGAGGTGCAAATCTAGGTCTTCTTCAATATTCTTGACCTCTTGAAACTGGTTCTTTAAATCAATAATAATTTGACTTGACTCTTTATCTTTCTATTTATGCTCTTCTTGACATTTTGACAACTTTTCTTCCAAAGAATTGTTCTTCACTTTACTATTTTTCAATTCTTCAAGAGAACTCATCAGTTCTGCATTTAGGTCCACCACTCCTTTGTTTTCTGAATGATATTCTGACTCATTACTATCTACATGAATATTTTTTCTTCATTTTTATTAAATTTTTCTTTGTATATGGTTTTACTCCTTTGATTTTCCTTAAGACTGCAAGATTCTTCATCATCACTTTCATTCTCAAAAATAGAAGAGCTTGTTTCGATTCTTTGTTCAACTGAGTAAAGGTTCTCCAATTTGACCCATAGTTCTTTAGTTGAGAGACATGGTCCTATATTTTCTTTGATAGGTTGAGATAATCTGTCAAATATAGCCTCCATTGCCCTTGAGTTATTTTTTTTGGATTCTTTCTAAGATGTAGTCCTTATTCTTCTTGGTGAGATGTAATCAGAGATTATTGAATTCCATACTCCATATCCTAATGACTGTAACTATACTCTTATTCTTGTGCTACATAATGTCCTTCTTCATTAAATACTAGAGCTTCGTTGGCGGCAATCCCTTCATAACTTGTCTTGTTTAATCTTACAGATCTACCTTTAAATAAAGGGAACCCACTCCGATACCAATTGTTGAAATTATTCAAATAACTGAGAGGGAGGTGAATTAGTTATTTCTAAAGCTTAAACCATTTTTTCAATATTTAAATCATTATTACTGATTACAGATTTACAGTTATGATAATGCAGCAAGTATAACAGAAGAAATGATGATCATCAGTCACACACACATGATATAGACAAACACATATTCATGATTATTTGAGCACCTACTAAAATGAGGTTGCAACCTCTGTTTACAAATTCTTTCTTGTGGAGAGAACCAACCCTCATGTTTTTCTAGCACCCACTAACATAACATTGTCCAGCTACAACCGGTTGGAAGCACCAACTTCCACTTGTATAGGCTTCAACTTGTACAGAGAAGACAACATGTTTTTCCTAGAACCACCCTACCACCCTTGTTCCTTAGATTTAAACATGTTCATTACAATATGTAGAAAAACATATATAACAATGCATACCAACTATGTTCTGATCTACTTCTTGTTATTTTTTCATCATATAATCTAGCATTATGATCTTAGGATCTTTTCACTGAGAGAATAAAAAACACAGCAATAAAACATAAGCACATCATAAGAGACAAGAGACACAAAGAGTTTTCCTCTGGGAAACCATAAAGGAGAAAACCCCGCAACTTCCTCAGAGATAGAATCAGCACCAAAATAGTAAAAGCCCAAAACAGTAAGATGCACTCCCGACAGTAGTAGTCTTCTTCTTGTCTAGTCCCAGTGTATTTCCTTCCTCACTAATGCGCCACGCTTGAGTAAGTGAGTGATGTGTGTGATAAATAGAGAGGCTCACTCTCTATTTATATTCTTTCGTTCACTTGAAGTGCACTCAATCATGTCGGCCTCACTTAACAATTACTTACTAGAGCCAACATCTCTATGAGTGTCTAATAACCCTAGTGCCCCAGAACTGTGGGGACTTTAACTCTTACACAATCGGAGAGTTACCCACTATGACTTGACATGAATTGTTTAGATTATTGATCCTCCTGATCAGAACATCGGGGTATGAAAACATGACTCAAATACATAATAGATACATCCCGGAATAAACATTGGGTTACAATACATAAGATACATAGATGAATACATTCCGAAGTTACAAATACATCAACACTCCCTCTTAACTAGGAAGGTATTCTTTCGACACAATTTTCAGCATAGGTCTTCTTCTCTGTATCAACTGGATCATCTCATCATCTGCATCTTGAGTCTTCTGAGTCTTCAAGTCATCTTCACTGGATCTGGATCATCATGGAGCATAATCACTGGATCTGGATCATCATTGGATCTGGATCATCATGGAACATCATCACTGGATCTGGATCATCATTGGATCTGGATCATCATGGAACATCATCACTGGATCTGGATCATATCTCGATCTGGATCATCATGGAACATCATCACTGGATCTGGATCAACATCACTGGACTAGATCTAGATCATCACTCGATCTGGATCATCACTGCTGGATCATCATCACTCGATCTAGATCATCGCTGGCTATCATCACTGGATCTCAATCATCACTCGATCTGGATCATCCCTGGTGCTGTCTCATGATTCTTCTCGTCACAGGAAGTTCTACAGAGCCAACCCTTTTTCATGCTAGTTGTAGGCCTAGCCTCCATGTAGGTCTTTGCCCAGCACTTATATCTGACCTACTCATCAGAAAGGCATGCCCAACACTCACATCCGATCATGTAGTAAACTACAATCACATCAGAAAGGCCCAGCACTTATACCTGAGTACATGGGAACACATCCCTTAGTCACATCAGAAAGGCTCCTGCACTAGTCACATCAGAAAGGCTCCTGCACTTACATCTGAGCACGTGGGAACACATCCCTCAGTCGCATCAGAAAGGCTCTGCACTTACATATGAGCACGTGGGAACACATCCCTCAGTCGCATCAGAAAGGCTCCTGCACTTACATTTGAGCACATGGGAACACATCCCTCAGTCACATCAGAAAGGCTCTGCACTTACATCTGAGCACGTGGGAACACATCCCTCAGTCGCATCAGAAAGGCTCTGCACTTACATCTGAGCACAAGGGAACACATCCCTCAGTCGCATCATAAAGGCTCTTGCACTTACATCTGAGCATGTGGGAACACATCCCTCAGTTGCATCAGAATTAAGGCTCCTACACTTACATCTGAGCACGTGGGAACACATCCCTCAGTCGCATCAGAAAGGCTCCTGCACTTACATCTGAGCACGTGGGAACACATCCCTCAGTCGCATCATAAAGGCACTGCACTTACATCCATCTAGGCGGGAACACATCCTGCTCACAGTGATGGAAGGGCTTGCACTCACATCTGATCATGAGGGAACACATCCCAGCAATCATATCAGAATGGCCCCCAGTCCTCGACTGAGCTACCTGGTAACTGACCAGGTGCCTCCATTCTCAGAATGGCAGTTGCACTTATATTCGACCTGCTCGTCGGAATGGCCAACACTCACATCTGACATGGAAGGAACTTAATCCTTTAGCCATGATAGAATGGTTCAGCCCTTACATCTGATCAAGTGGCAACACATCCCTCTGTCACATCAGAATGGATACTCATTCCTACACTGAGTGATCCTGGTAACTGACCAGGTGCCTCCATTCCTAGAATGGCAATTGCCCTTACATCTGTCCTACTCAACAAAATGGCCAGCACTCATATCTGACATGGAAGGAACCAATCCTCTCACCATGACAGAATGGCTCAGCCCTTACATCTGACCATGGAAGGAACCAATCCTCTCACCATGTCAGAATGGCTATGGGTCTCATCACTTTCTCTTGGAGGAAACCTCGATCTGGAGAACACCAAGTTTCTCCCTGAAGTACTCGAACTTTAGCCTACCCAATGGCTTCGTCAAGACATCAGCTATCTGTTCCTCCGTCGCAACATACTGGAGCTTCACTGCTCCTCTTTGCACCATATCCCTGATATAGTGATACTTGATCTCGATATGCTTCGACTTGTCATGGAACACTGGATTCTCTGACAACTTTACGCAACTCTGGTTGTCACAATGTATACAAGTAGCATCCAACTAGAGATCAAATATATCAGACAGTAGCTTCCGCAGCCATACTGCCTCACAACTAGTTGAACAAGCTGCGACATACTCTGCTTCAGATGTACTCAGTGCCACACAGGATTGCTTCCTGCTAAACCAAGAGATCACACCTGATCCCATACTGAAGCAACATCCTGAAGTACTCTTCCTATCGATGGCACTGCCTGCCCAATCTGAATCAACATAACCCTCCAGGTTAATCTTCTGATTTGCATCGTACTTGAGCCCATAATCAACTGTACCCCTTAGGTACCTCAGAATATGCTTTGCAGCAATCAAGTGAACATTTCTCGGATCTATCAAGAACTGGCTCAAGGTGTTCATAGCAAAGCAAATTTCTGGTCTCATGTTCGTCAGGTACATCAAGGACCCAATCATTTGACGATACATCGTATCATCAACCATCTCTGATGAAGCATCACTTAACAACTTCAGGTTCGATGCCATAGGTGTGGTCATGCAGTCCATCATCCTGAACCTATTCAGGATCTCTAGTGCATACTTCCCTTGTCCACACTTCCATGCCTAGAACAATAGTGCATTGACACATAACAGGAGCATCACTGGTCTTTCATCTTCAACCTTGAGGCAAAGGTTGGAATCCGCTTTATTCTTCGTAAATCCTAGAGTCATCAGTAATCTATCCATCCTATCATACCATGTCGAACCTCAGGATATTCTGCAGTCACTCCCTTTGAAGTGGGGCATCATACTCCCTCTTTATTTCGTACTCTATGCACTGAAACATTCTGTACTGGAGTGACTAGTATCCATCTAGGATCATTGGATACCAAGATCCTCTATTTTGAAATTTTTCAAAAATTCTTCTCACATTCATATGTGAGCTTGTCATCCTTTATCGACCTTGTAGCAAAGGTTAAGATATTCATCAAGCTCATCATGTATGTGTTCTCCCATGGGTGTCTTCTGAACTCGTACAAGGCCTTCTTTCATTTGCACATGATTATGCATGTCATGTGACTTCACTTCCAGTAGCTGTAAATGTTTCTTCGTAGTCTATGCCTTCTTTTCGTGAGAAGCCTTGTGCTACGAATCTTGCTTTGTATCCCACGATGTTTCCATCTACTGCATGATGGAACTATGAACTTCTCTTCAGGTCTCGATACTGCACCCTGACATCATTCTTCTTGAACTGGTCTTCCCTTTCTTCTTCGTGGCTGGAAGGTTCTGCATCAATGATGTCACTACACTTTGTCATATTATTCTTTGTCTTTGAATTGTCGTCACTTGTTCTTTGAAACAAGTCTTCATTCTTCTTTGCTTGTAGGTGATTATGTATGAGATCTTTCCTACAATTCAAATGTAGTTGTATGGTTAGAAACATTTCATAAGGTATATTCATAATGAAAAATTCTTATGCATAACTATATGATCATGCAACTATTTTAGCCAATACAACATTCATCCATATCTCACAGAAACTTTCTAGATGCCTTCCATCTCTACCAAGACAACATTGGGATTGTGCACTAATCCAATATGTCAACAAAGAGGTTTCATTCTAGATAAGTAGCAATGGAGAGTTGTATAGCACCATGAGCTACTTACCCATCACATGCATATTAGTAGTATACTATCATTAATGCAAACATTCTATCATGCATAATACATTAACTGAATATAAACAAATGCATAACAAAACAATGAAATGAAATTACAGTTGAATACTTATCTTTATTTGTTTCGTGGGTAGACTCCTTCTTGAGCCTTCAACTTCATCGTCTTCTTGATTCATGATAGAATCGTTTCTTATCCAAATGCCAAGGAGGATAAGAGGTGCTTCAAGAGTTGAGTTCTTCGTATTCCTCATTGCTTGAGGGATATTCTTTGGATGGTGAGAGCTTGATCTTCAATTGCTCCCATCTTCTCTTCTCTTCTCTTCTTATGAGTCGAGCTTCTTCTTCTTCCTAGAGTCTGCTGAAAGTAATCACTTCCTTCTGGTACACATTCCTCACATGAATGAATCCTATGATCCTGGGAGGCCATTCAAGGTGGCCATCACCACTTCCGCATTCTTCACTTATTCTTTCACTGCTTCAAGTTGTTCTTTGATTTGAGAGACCCTTATGACTGCATGGTCTTTGCATTCTGGATCTTCAGATTCTTCAACTGGTTTCTTAAGGTCATATTCTGATTTCTATTCTTCCCTTCAAATAGCTTGGTCAAGGAATTAAACATCTTTGGTGTCTTTAAGGAAGACACTTGTAGTACAAGTTGATTCGTGACTGAATCAGTAATGATCTTCTAGGCCTTGACCAAGTTCTTCTTGTGAAAGGATTCTAGCCTCATCTCCCTCTGAAACTGGAACCTCTATACTCATGTAGGTGTCCAATCCATTTTCTTCAAAGAGATCAAGTACTTCTATTCTTGTAATTCATCAACTTCATCAAGCTTATCATCAAGCTAATGTGATAGATCACTTTGAAATGAGAACCTCAAATGAAAATAGCAATAGATTAGATCTTACCGATTTGAGGTGTCCGTCCTGGTTCCAGTGCTGGCTGATCTAGGGTTTGTCACAGAAACCATAATTTTCCAAAATTGGAATATTTCAGATCTGATTGGATAGATAGATATATCTCTTCAAATGGAGCTGTCCAATGTACTCCTTTTCTGAAAACAGTGGAGGGAAGCTCCCGGAACAGGAAGCCCTAATTTTCCAATTTCTTTTGCAGAAATTCCTGTTACTGTTTCTATGATATCTATGAAATTGATGCTCCTCTATGTTTTAAATTTTTCACTAAGGTAACCTCGCATGTCCCTGATCCAACACCATAGGTTTCATCAGAATTTGTTTCACCATTTGGGATTTATGATCTTTTTCCCAAGGTGACCTGTTACAGGACTGTTCAGAATAGTGAAGTTGTACGACATGCCACATATCACTGGTTCATATTCTGAGTCTGATATTTGGACCACCAAAATTAAATTCTGTTCCCTTTCTAGAGCATCTTCCGACATTCCATTTGGACCTCTGTATCCCAAGATATTGCAATTCTCCCCAGGTGTCCTGTTTAGGGATGAATTCTGGAAGAGGCTGGAACCCTAAATTGGAGGGATCATATCTCCCCGAATATAGAGAATATGAGGCTGAATTTTGGATACAGCGTCTATCATGATTTTATCTTCGGTCCTTGCAGTTTTAAGCTCCTAATAATTCTCCAATCTCGAGATACAACAAATTTACCAAAACTTAGTAGTTTTAGTATTTAGGGTTTTTCTAGCTCGGGGTCAAACTAGGGTTTGACTTTCTTGGAGTTTCACCCAACCAAATTTCTTGATCCAGGTCTCTAAACTTCAGTTTTGATGAGGAGAACAATCCTATGCTGGTCTCACTCAAAAATTTCTCTTCTGTAGAAAGCCCTAATTTTCGCATTGAAAACTGAAAATGCTTGGAATCGAATTCTGCTTCGACAGAAAGATACGCCCTTCAATGGAGAGTCATCCTAGAATACTTTTGCTGATGGATTGTGGAGAGAGACCCAAAAATTAAGAATCCCTAGATTCTACAGCTGAACAATGTCTTCTTCTCAGGTTAGCTTTGATACCATGTTAGTTTTTCATCATATAAGCTAGCATTATGATCTTAGGATCTTTTCACAGAGAGAATAACAAGCACAGCAATAAAACATAAGCACATCACAGGAGACAAGAGACACAAAGAGTTTTCCTCAGGGAAACCATAAAGGAGAAAACCCCACAACTTCCTCAGAGATAGAATCAGCACCAAAACAGTAAAATCCCAAAACAGTAAGATGCACTCCCGACAGCAGTAGTCTTCTTCTTATCTAGTCCCAGTGTATTTCCTTCCTCACTAATGTGCCACACTTGAGTGAGTGAGTGATGTGTGTGATATATAGAGAGGCTCACTCTCTATTTATATTCTTTCATTCACTTGAAGTGCACTCAATCATGTCGGCCTCACTTAACAATTACTTACTAGAGCCGACATCTCTATGAGTGTCTAATAACCCTAGTGCCCCAGAACTGTGGGGAATTTAACTCTTATAGAATCGGAGAGTTACCCACTATGACTTGACATGACTTGTTTACATTATTGATCCTCCCAATCAGAACATCGGGGTATGACAACATGACTCAAATACATAATAGATACATCCCGGAATAAACATCGGGTTACAATACATAAGATACATAGATGAATACATTCCGAAGTTACAAATACATCAACACTTATGGATTTGCTTATGCACCTTGGTTCCCCTCATTGTCTCTATTTTGGATATTCTTGAAAGAACTTAGAGTCCTCTTTCGTTCCACAATCCCCACTTTGATGACGATCCATGCATCATCTCTCTGCCTGTAGAGAGTGCACACCAGTCTTATTTACTCCCATCCTTTTATACATGTCAATATTTAAACCCTTCACATGTTCGTATGCCTAACTGTTTATTTTCATAACTGATCAAAACTGTTTGATTCCTTATGACAAACAAGGAGTCCAATCAATGTGTAATCATGAGTTTCTGTAACGTATCTTTGCAACTTTGGCTTCTTCTTCTATTGTATTTTTCTGCAATTCTGACCCTTTCGCACTATTCCTTCTTTCTTCAGCAAATCATAGTTTCCGCAGGAATACTTCCGCACTATCGATTTCGTGCGGCCTCTATACTAACCGTTGATATAAAATAGGACTTGACAAACAACTGCTTCCACACATCCTTTTCTACAAACTCCTTCCGCGACATCAATTTTATATCGAGCTTCTTCCTTACCCTAGACCTAATATAGGATACGTTATGGGAATTTCCGAACTGTAACATTTCTCATAATGTCTTTCAGCACTTAGATTTTGGCCTCAACCATTCTGCACCGTCGATCTCCTTCAATATTTTCATGACCATCGATCTAAGGTGGAAATCGAATATTGAATATGTGGCTTTTTCAAATATCATTTCCTGATTTCCGCTTTCCGAATGAAAATTTCTGCACCGTTGATCTTTTACGAATGTCTCATGACCTTCGATATTCCAGATTGTGGGTTGCGGAATGTAGGTTCTCAAAAAATAAAACGTTTCTTTTGCAATTCTTCGCCTTCTACACTAATCTTTCTACACAGTCGATCTTTTACGGATGTCTTTCTAATCATTGATCTTCCAGATCCTGGGATGCAGAATGGAGGTTCTAAAAAAATCAACGTTGCTTTCGCAATTCTTTGTCTTCCCCTTTTCGCCTTTCCATTCCGCTGGCGAACTTCAGGTTACAAAACCCATATAAATTTAGACTTTGATTTCTCATCTTCCACATTCTGTCTTCCTCTTTCTGCCTTCCTCTTTTCTTCTTAACCGTTGATTTCTTTGCGAGTTCACTCCAGACCGTCAAATTTGTTCATCAGATTTTCTTTCAAACTTTGTGGATTTACTCCTGATTGTTGATTTCTTTTGCAGGTTCACACCTGGCCGTCAGATCTATTCATCAAATTCAAAGTTTGCATATTTACTCATGACCGTTGATTTCTTTTGTGGGTTCACACCTGACCGTCAAACCTCTATTCATCAAATTCAAACTTTGCGTATTTACTTCTGACCGTTGATTTCTTTTGCGGGTTCACACCTGACCGTCGGATCTCTACACAAGCCATGAAACTGTGTGTTTCCATCAATGACAACCATATCACAATCTGATATGTTTCCATATGATCGCAGTACCTATCATAATCCCGACACTATATACTTAAAACAAACTCAATCCAAACACTCAATCACCTAAGATTCCATAAAATGACTTCAATGTTCAAATAGACTATGCATTTCTCAGATTGACAACTGATCTATATTTCACTAAACTAATTACATGCATTTGACACACTACTCACACTACTATTAAACTTCAGATCATTCAACTACGTATTTCATCCAGATATTCAACAAGCTAAAGAAATAGTTTCTATAGTATGATCTAAAAGAAACTCAGGTTTACAATGCTCCTATGATTGGGTTTTTTTACCCTACTTACAATTTATGAAACTAAAATCATAAGACTAGATCCACACAAATATTAAATCCACAAGGCTAAATTTAGAATAGATGATATTACTATGAATAAGGCAATGCATAACGAATGAATCAAATAGGACGATAGGTATAAAACACTATCTTGCAATTCAGAAACCAAAAAAAATCTTTCAATCTATCCCTAGATATGCATGTCCATAAAATCATAGACTAATGCTTAAACATATGTATAACAAATGTATAAATATTAAGGTTTCTTACGACATTATGAACAATAAAATACAACAACAGAAAGCACACAAACAGTCGTTGAAGGTGCCCCCCCCCTAAACTCTATCAAATCCATAATTAAAAGCTTAAAATAAACGTAGAATGAGATATATTGTTTGAATCGGAGCTTTTACAATGTTTCTCTCTATCTCCCCATTTTCTTGAATTTAAGAATGTATATATACTTGTTTATTACATCATGGGTAGACCCACTGAAAGGGATGACCCTCCAAAAATAGCGACCATCAATGACAAGATAAACAACTTTCATCTTATGGCTCATTCAGAGCGGATTTCCATTAAATTGAAACTAAATCTGAATCCCTGGCTTCAAGTCTGTGTATTACTTGAGATTGGGGCCACAAATTTTGGAGAGAAGAGGGAAGTTGAGCAACAACCAGTGGCTCACATTCCATAAAGAGACAACAAAGCAAAAAACCCATGTGTGCATTGAGACAAAAGGATCCTTCAAATACCCAAACCATTGATACTATGCGCTACAGATGCTGGAATAAGTCAATGGATCGAGCCACTGGAGAAATGAAAGTGAACTACGTAGAAAACAAAGATCTACACCAAGTAATTATATTTTAGGAATGAGTTGAAATCCATTAAAATGAATGAAATAACAAAAATAATAGGGATTTTACCTTATTGAGATATTTAAGGCATATTCCTCTAAAGCATATGGTTGGAATCAAAATATATAGTCGAATGAGATCGAAATCTAATTAGAATGCATGGTTCCCATGTATAATTGAACTTGAAATTTGATAATATATGGACAAAATAGGAGACCAACAGGAAGATTATCATATTTGTTCTTAGCTATAAAACCCCTTCTAGTATTTCCACCTCCTTTTTTGTGTGCATTATGCTTTCAGATTTTAACAGGGACAAAATTATATTTGTCTTTTCCGGTATCCCCCATCGAAGGTTCTGGCATATTGTTTAGAGGGAGAACATGGAAGAGATGAAATTGCATATGAAATTTTCAACATCAAAAAGGAATATGCTCATAGTCAATGGTATGAACCCAATCTTCGCCATGCCTTGAGAGGAATATCTCACCCAGAAGCGCCTATGATATATTAAGATAGACACATATCCTAGCTTAAGAAGTATACTGGCCTATTTTTGTAGCTTCGAAACATTTATCAAACTTACCTAGTGCGTTTTCTATGCCCTCAAGTGTTTATGATAGCCAAAACTCTAGTGGTAGAGGGTATAGTATAATCCAAATTGGAGCATGAGTGAAATTCTCCTTTTCTAGACTAAACTTTTATCTCTAATCACGTAGAAACATGCACGCAGATTTATAGATGTATGGGTCATTTTCAAAGACTCTATCTCGGTCTTCAAGTTTTTGGAAGGTTGTAGTAAAAATCCCTTTCAGTTGAGGCATATGTCATAATGGACTTTTGGATTCCAACATGCATCGATCTAACGAACCAAATCTCACAAAAAAGGTCATAGGAGTAGGAACTTGCCTATCAATGTGTGGTCTTTCATGTATTGCTTATATCCTTCATATCGATCAGAGATTAATTCGTATCTGGATATTCCATTTGTGTGGGGACGCATTTCCTAGGTTCTAATGCTCACTTGACCTTTGCATGCAAGGTAGAGGCCCCATTTCCCCCGTCCTTTCCTTTTCCTTTGTCTAGATTAGCCTCTACTGTCCTGGGAGTGGAACCATCATTCATTGATTTCCACTGGGTCTTATTCCCCAAGGAAGGGGCTAAATATTTGAGACTAGACACATCATAGTAAGAATGGGGGAAGGAAACCCTTCGTCCCCCATGGCCACCATTAAAGGTCCCTTTTAACGAGAGCTAACAGTGCTAGTGGTGTTCTCTCTAAAAAAATATCACTTGTAGGCTTTAAAACCCTCATGGAAAGAATCCAAACCCTAGCTCCTCCTCCCAACTATCTCATCACACCCTCGTTTGGAACAATCCAATCATCGCCAAATTACTTAACAAACCTTTCAAAATTCAATTAAATTGAAAAAAAATGATTACCCCCCAAATATCCTTAAAAATGTTTCCAAACCAAGAAACACTAGCAATTAGTGGAACATTTAACATGTAGGACAAATCAATATATTTGAGAATCTATTAGGTCAAGAATAAAATAATTTGAACAAGTTTGTTAGTTATGCAAATTAGTAATAAGGGAGAATTGAACCCTCGTCTTCTCATGAAAAATTCTATTGATCCTACAACATTCTCTTTAAGATTATGTCACATGTAAACAATCAATTTTTCTTACATGAAATCGGCGGGGGGGGGGGGGGGGGGGGGGGGGGGGGGGGGGGGGCGCGGGGGATTTTAGTGGGGAAAGTGCTAAAGTAGAAATTATCTTGTTATATTGTCATAAAATAATAAAATTATGGAGCGTATAAAGAGGGTCACCAACTTCAATTATTCAGATCAATATTGTAGAGAAGGTTGCAAAAGAATATAGAAAATGAGGAAATAATCCAAAATGAATTACTGTATAATTTCTCATCTACTTTGTTACTTTTTGGGTGGAAAAGTTGGAGATATTAGATTGTAGGGCTCATTTTAGGGTCTACAAAATTTCAAAGACAGTTTGAAGTATAAAATGGTATCTTTTGGGGTACAAAATTTGTGAAAAAAGTGTGCAACCTTTCTACATTATTCTATACATCTATAAAGTTCCAATGGTGCAAACATCACCTCAATCAAAGTTCAAATGAGGAAGTTACACTCCTGCAAGTTGACCAATCATGTTGACCACCATGGTACTAAGTGCATGTCATGCTAACCTCCATTACTCACACATGTGGTGCTAGTCATATGTGGAATTTCAAGAATATTATAGAGGGTCTAAATTCCTAACCCTAATAAGGAGTTAAGGCTTGCAAAAATGCTAACCCTTAGTTCTACAATAAGTAGCCTTGTGACCAAACTTATGACAACAATGGAAATATCCAAATAATTCCTTTTGATCTTTCTTCTTGTAATGATTTTTTTTTCATATCTTCTCAAATTCTTTATCTGAGAATAATTTTGATGGTTGGATTTAGTCTTCCTGAAATTATTCTTATAGTCCCGAACCTTCCCATATGCTTCACAATTTAGGTCTTTATGTCCAAATTTATTACTGGAGTAGCAATGACCCAGGAAGATTTGCTGATGTCTACTTGGCATTGGTATTCTAGGCATAATATCTATTCTTTGTAAGGGAGGAGCCGCTTTCTTACTTTCTTTCTTCTTAAGTGCAGCAACATAGCTTCTTTCATCTTGTTTTGGTAAAGAGGAATATTCTAGATTCTTTTCTTTGTCATATCCTAATCCATATTTATCACTTGATGGGTCTTTGGCTACTTAATATATCATCTAAAGTCCTTGAGATTTTCTCAAATTTTGATTGAACATATTTCTCATCAAGCTTGTTTCTAAGGTGCATAATCTCTTCCTCAAGCCTTTCATATTCTTGGTTTCTCCTTTTGAGCTTCAAATCTAGGTCTTCTTCAATCTTCTTGGCCTCTTGAAACTGGTTCTTTAAATCAATAATAATTTGACTTGACTCTTTATCTTTTTATTTCTGCTCTTCTTGGCATTTTGACAACTTTTCTTCCAAAGAATTGTTCTTCATTCTGCTCTTTTTCAATTCTTCAAGAGCACTCATGAGTTTTGCCTTTAGGTCCACCACTCCTTCGTTTTCTGAAGTTACTATCTACATGAATAGTTTTTCTTCATTTTTATTAAATTTTTCTTTGTATATGGTTTTACTCCTTTGATTTTCCTTAAGACTGCAACATTCTTCATCATCACTTTCATTCTCGAAAATAGAAGAGCTTGTTTCAGTTCTTTGTTCAAATGAGTAAAGGTTCTCCAATTTGACCCATAGTTCTTTAGTTGAGAGACATGGTCCTATATTTTCTTTGATAGGTTGAGATAATATGTCAAATATAGCCTCCATTGCCCTTGAGTTATTTTTTTGGATTCTTTCTGAGATGTAGTCCTTATTCTTCTTGGTGATATGTAATTAGAGATTACTAAATTCCATACTCCATATCCTAATGACTGTAAGTATACTCTTATTCTTGTGCTCCATAATGTCCTTCTTCATTATGTACTGGAGCTTCGTTGGAGGCAATCCCTTCATAACTTGTCATGTTTAATCTTATAGATCTACCTTTACATAAAGGGAACCCGCTCTCATATCAATTGTTGAAATTATTCAATAACTGAGATGGGGGGTAAATCAGTTATTTCTAAAGATTCAACCATTTTTTCAATATTTAAATCATTATTACTGATTACAGACTTATAGTTATGATAATGCAGCGAGTATAACAGAAGAAATGATGACCATCAATCACACACACATGATAGAGATAGACACATATTCATCTTTATTTGAGCACCTACTCAAATGAGGTTGCAACCTCTGTTTACAAATGCCTTCTTGTGGAGAGAACCAACCCTCATGTTTTTATAGCACCCACTAAAATAACATTCTCCAGCTACAATGGTGTGAAAGCACCAACTTCCACTTGTACAGGATTCAACTTGTATAGAGAAGACAACATGTTTTTCCTAGCACCACCCTACCACCCTTTCTCTTTAGATTTAAACATCTTCATTACAATATGTAGAAAAACATATATAACAATGCATACCAACTATGTTCTGATCTACTTCTGGATTTGCTTATGCACCTTGGTTCGCCTCATTGTCTTTGTTCTGGATATTCTTGAAAGAACTCAGAGTCCTCTTTCATTTTGCAATCCCCACTTTAATGACAATCCATGCATCAGCTCTCTGCATGCAGAGAGCGCACACCAGTCTTCTTTACTCCCATCCTTTTATACATGTCAATATTTAAACCCTTCACCTGTATGTATGCCTAATTATTGATTTCCATACCTGATAAAAACCATTCGATGCCTTATTACAAACAAGGAGTCCAATCAATGTGTAGTCATGAGTTTCTGTAACGTAGCTTTGCAACTTTGGCTTCTTCTTCTATTGTATTTTTCTGCAATTCTGACCCTTTCGCACTTTTCCTTCTTTCTTTAGCAAATCATAGTTTCTGTAGTTCTGGTTCCACAAGATTCTTTTCGTAGGACTTCTTCTGCATCGTCGATTTCATGCAGCCTCTCTACTAACCATTGATCTAAAATAGGAATTAACAAACACCTGCTTCCACACATCCTTTTCCGCAAACTCCTTACGTGACGTCGATTTTATATCGATATTCTTCCTGACCGTATACCTAATATAGGATGTGGTATGCAAATTTATGAACTGTAACATTTCTCAGAATGTCTTTCCGCACTTAGCTTTCCGCCTCAACCATTCTGCACCGTCTATATCCTTCAATCTTTTCGTGACCGTCGATCTGAGGTGGAAATTGGATATTGAATATGTGGCTTTTTCAAATATCATTTCTCTATTTCCGCTTTTCAAACGAATATTTCCGCACCGTTAATCTTTTACGGATGTCTCGTGACCGTCGATCTTCCAGATCACGGGTTGCAGAATGCAGGTTCTCAAAAAATCAAACGTTGCTTTTGTAATTCTCCACCTTCTGCACTAATATTTCCACATCGTCTATATTTTACGGATGTCTTTCTAATCGTCGATCTTCCAGATCGTGGGTTGCAAAATGCAGGGTCTCAAAAAATCAATCGTTTCTTTCGCAATTCTCTATCTTCCCCTTTCCGCCTTCTGCATTCCATTGGAGGACTTCGGGTTGCGGAAACCCATATAACTTTAGACTTTGATTTCTCATCTTTCGCATTCTGTATTCCTCTTTCTGCCTTCCATTTTTATTCTGAACTGTTGATTTCTTTTTGGGTTCACTCCTGACCGTTGGATCTGTTCATCAGATTTTCTTTCAAACTTTGCGTATTTACTCCTGACCGTTGATTTCTTTTGTGGGTTCACACCTGGTCGTTGGATCTATTCATCAAATTCAAACTTTGCAGATTTACTCGTGACCATTGATTTCTTTTGTAGGTTCACACCTGACCGTCGGATCTCTATTCATCAAATTCAAACTTTGTGTATTTACTCCTGACCGTTGATTTCTTTTGTGGGTTCACACTTGACCGTCGGATCTCTTCACAAGCCATGAAACTATGTCTTTCCATCAATGACAACCATATCACAATCTGATCTGTTTCCATATGATCATAGTACCTATCATAATCCCAACAATATATACTTAAAACAAACACAAAGCAAACACTTAATCATCTAAGAGTCCATAAAATGAATTCAAAGTTCAAATAGACTATGCATTTCTCAGATTGACAACTGATCTATATTTCACTAAACTAATTACATGCATTTGACACACGACTCACACTACTATTAAAATTCAGATCATTAAACTATGTATTCTGTCCAGATATTCAACAAGCTAAAGAAATATTTTCTACAGTATGATCTAAAAGAAACTCGTGTTTACAATGCCCCTATGATTGGGTTTTTTTTTACCCTACTTACAAATTCTGAAACTAAAATCATAAGACTAGATCCACATAGAGACTAAATCCACAAGGCTAAATTTATAATAGATGTTGTTACTATGAATAAAGCAATGCATAACAAATGAATCAAATAGGACGGTAGGTATATCACACTATTCTGCAATTCAAAAACCAAAAAAAAACTTTCAAACTATCCCTGCATATGCATGTCCATAAAATCATAGACTAACGCTGAAACATATGTATAACAAATGTATAAATATTAAGGGTTCTTAAGACAATATGAACCAGAAAATACAACAACAGAAAGTACACAGACAGTCGTTGAAGGTACCCCCCCTCCAAACTCTATCGAATCCAGAATTAAAAGCTTAAAATAAATGCAGAATGACATATATTGTCTGAATCAGAGTGTTTACAATGTTTTTCTCTATCACCCCATTTTCCTGAATTTGACAATGTATATATACCTGTTGGTTACATCGTGGGTAGACCCATTGAAAGGGACCACCCTCCAAAAATAGCGACCATCAACGACAAGATAAACAACTGTGATCTTATGTCTCATTCAGAGTGGATTTCCATTAAATTGAAACTAAATCCGAATCCCCATCTTCAAATATGTGTATTACTTGAGATTGGGGCCGCGACTTCTGGAGAGAATGGGAAAGTTGAGCAACAACCAGTGGCTCACATTCCATAAATAGACAACACGGCACAAAACCCATGTGTGCATTGAGACAAAAGGATCCTTCAAATACCCAAACCGTTGATACTCTGTGCTACAGGTGTTGGAATAGGCCAGTGGATCGAGCCACTGGAGAAATGAAATCGAACTACGTAGAAAACAAAGATCTAAACCAAGTAATTATATGTTAGGAATGAGTTGAAATCCATTAAATAAATGAAATAACAAAAATAATAAGGATTTTACCTTGTTGAGAGCTTTAAGGCATATTCCTCTAAAGCATATGGTTGGAATCAAAATATATAGTCGAATGAGATCGAAATATAATTAGAATTCCTGGTTCCCATGTATAATTGAACTTGAAATTTGATAATATATGTACAAAATAGGAGACCAACAATAATATTATCATATGTTTTCTTAGATGTAAAAACCCTTCTAGTGTGTCCACCTCCTTTTTGTGTACAGTATGCTTTTGAATTTTAACAGGGACAAAATTATCTTTGTCTTTCCCGATATCCCCCATGGAAGGTTCTGGCATATTGTTTAGAGGGAAAACATGGAAGAGATGAACTTGCATATGAAATTTTCGACATCGAAAAGGAATATGCTCATAGTCAGTGGTATGAACCCAATCTTTGTCATGCCTTGAGAGGAAGATCTCACCCAAAAGCGCCTATGATATATTAAGATAGACACATATCCTAGCTTAAGATGTATACTGGCCTATTTTTGTAGCTTTGAAACATTTAACAAACTTACCTGGTGTGTTTTCGATGCCCTCGAGTGTTTTTGATAACAAAAACTCTAGTGGTAGAGGGTATAGTATAATCCAAATTGGAGCATGAGTGAAATTATCCTTTTGTGGACTAAACTTTTATGTCCAATCACGTAGAAACATGCATGCAGAGTTATAGAAGTATGGGTAGTTTTCAAAGACTCTTTATCGGTTCTCAAGTTTGTGGAAGGTCACAGTAAAAATCCATTTCAGCTGAGGTATAGGTCATAATGGACTTTTGGATTCCAACATGCATCGATCTAACGAACCAAATATTGCACAAAAGGTCATAGGAGTAGGAACTTGCCTATCAATGTGTGGTCTTTCATGTATTGCTTATATCCTTCACAGCGATCAGAGATTACTTCATATATGGGTATTTAATTTGTGTGGGGATGAATTTCATGGGTTCTAACTCTCATTCCACCTTTGGATGCGAGGTAGAGGCCCCATTCCCCCATTCCTTTCCTTTTCCTTTGTCTATATTAGCCTCTGTTGTCCTAAGAGTGGAACCATCATTCGTTGACTTCCACTGGGTCTTATTCCCTAAGGGAGGGGCTATATATTTGAGACTACACACATCACAGTAAGAATGGGGGGAAGGCAACCCTTCTTCCCCCATGGCCACCATTGAAGGTCCCTTTTAACAAGAGATAATAGTGATAGTGGAGTTCTCTCTAAAAAAATCTCGCTTGCAGGATTTAAAACTCTCATGGAAAAAATCCAAACCATAGCTCCTCCTCCCAACTATCTCATCACACCCTCATTTGGAACAATCCAAACATGGCCAAATTACTTAACAAACCTTTCAAAATTCGATTAAATTGAAAAAAAAAGACTACCCCCCAAATATCCTTAAAAATGTTTGCAAACCAAGCAACACTACCAATCAGTGGAACATTTAACATGTAGGACAAATCAATATATTTGACAATCTATTAGGTCAACAGTCAAATAATTTGAACACGTTTGTTAGTTATGCAAATTAGTAATAAGGTAGAATTGAACCCTCGTCTCCTCATGAAAAATTTTATTGATCCTACAACATTCTCTTTAAGCTTATGGAACATGTAAACATTAAATTTTTTTACATGAAATGGTGTGGGGGTTGGGGGGGGNCATATAAAACATGTCACCAACTTCAAGTATTCACATCAATATTGTAGAGAAGGTTGCAAAAGAATATAGGAAATGAGGAACTAATCCAAAATGAATTACTATATAATTTTTCATAAACTTTGTTACTTTTTGGGTGGAAAACTTGGAGATATTAGATTGTAGGGCTCATTTCAGGGTCTATAAAATTTCAAAGACAATTTGAAGTATCAAATGGTATCTTTTGGGGTACAAAATTTGTGAAAAAAGCGTGCAACCTTTCTACATTATTGTATACATCTATAAATTTCCAATGGTGCAAATATCACCTCAATCAAAGTTCAAATGAGGATGTTACACTCCTACAAGTTTCCCAATCGTGTTGAGCACCATGGTACTAAGTGCATGCCATGCCAACCTCCATTACTCACACATGTGCAACTAGTCATATGTGGAATTTCAAGAATATTCTAGAGGGTCTAAATTCCTAACCCTAATAAGGAGTTAAGTCTTGCAAAAATGATAACCCTTAGTTCTACAATAAGCAACCTTGTGACCAAACTTATGACAACAATGGAAATATCCAAATAATAACTTTTGATATTTCTTCTTGTAATGATTTTTTTTATTTTCATATCTTCTCAAATTCTTTATCTAGGAAGAAAGTTTGATGACTGGATTTAGTCTTCCTGAAATTCTTCTTATAGTCCTAAACCTTCCCATATGCTTTGGAATTCAGGGCTTTATGTCCAATGTTTTTACTGGAGTAGCAATGACCCCAGAATATTTGCTGATGTCTACTTGGCATTGGTCTTCTAGGCATCATATATGTTCTTTGTAAGGGAGGAGTCGTTTTCTTACTTTCTTTCTTCTTAAGTGCAACAACATAGCTTCTTTCATCTTGTTTTGTGAAAGAGGAATATTCTGGATTCTTTTCTTTGTCATATCCTAATCCATATTTATAACTTGACGGGTCTTTGGATACTTAAGATATCATCTAAATTCCTTGAGATTTTCTCAAATTTTGATTGAACATATTTCTCATCAAGCTTCTTTCTAAGGTGCATAATCTCTTTTTCAAGCCTTTCAGATTCTTGGATTTTCCTTTTAAGCTGCAAATCTACGTCTTCTTCAATCTTCTTGGCCTCTTAAAACTGGTTCTTTAAATCAATAATAATTTTACTTGACTCTTTATCTTTTTATTTATGCTCTTCTTGGCATTTTGACAACTTTTCTTCCAAAGAATCGTTCTTCATTCTTCTCTTTTTCAATTCTTTAAGAGCACTCATGATTTCTTCCTTTAGGTCCACCACTCCATTTTCTAAATGATCTTCTGAAGTTACTATCTACATGAATAGTTTTTATTCATTTTTATTAAATTTTTCTTTGTATATGGTTTTACTCCTTTGATTTTCCTTAAGACTGTAGGATTTTTCATCATCACTTTCTTTCTCAAAAATAGAAGAGATTGTTTCGGTTCTTTGTTCAACTGAGTAAAGGTTCTCCAATTTTAACCATAGTTCTTTAGTTGAGAGACATGGTCCTATATTTTATTTGATAGGTTGAGATAATATGGCAAATATAGCCTCCATTGCCCTTGAGTTATTTTTTTGGATTCTTTCTGAGATGTAGTCCTTATTCTTCTTGGTGAGATGTAATTAGATATTACTGAATTCCATACTCCATATCCTAATGACTGTAAGTATACTCTTATTATTGTGCTCCATAATGTCCTTCTTAATTAAGTACTAGAGCTTCGTTGGAGGCAATCCCTTCATAAGTTGTCATGTTTAATCTTACAGATCTACCTTTAAATAAAGCGAACTTGCTCATATACCAATTGTTGAAATTATTCAATTAGCTGAGAGGGGCAGTGAATCAGTTATTTCTAAAGCTTAAACCATTTTTTCAATATTTAAATCATTATTACTAATTACAGATTTGCAGTTATGATAATGCAGCAAGTATAATAAAAGAAATAATGATCATCAATCACACACACATGATAGAGACAGACATATATTCATCTTTATTTGAGCACCTACTTAAATGAGGTTGCAACCTCTGTTTACAAATTCCTTCTTGTGGAGAGAAACAACCCTCATGTTTTTCTAGCACCCACTAAAATAACATTCTCCAACTACAACCGGGTGGAAGCACCAACTTCCACTTGTACAGGATTCAACTTGTACAGAGAAGACAACATGTTTTTCCTAGCACCAACCTACCACCCTTGCCCATTAGATTTAAATATGTTCATTACAATATGTAGAAAAACATATATAAAAATGCATACCAACTATGTTCTGATCTACTTCTGGATTTGCTTATGCACCTTGGTTTGCCTTATTGTCTCTGTTTTGGATATTCTTGAAAGAACTCAGAGTCCTCTTTCATTCTACAATCCCCACTTGGACGACTATCAATGCATCAGCTCTCTGCCTGCAGAGAGCACACACCAGTATTCTTTACTCCCGTCCTTTTATACATGTCAATATTTTATCCCTTCACTTGGTCGTATGCCTAACTGTTGATTTTCATAACTGATCAAAACCGTTCGATGCCTTATGAAAAACAAGGAGTCCAATCAATGTGTAATCATGAGTTTCTGTAACATATCTTTGCAACTTTGGCTTCTTCTTCTATTGTCTTTTTCTGCAATTTTGACCCTTTCGCACTTTTCCTTCTTTCTTTAGAAAATTATAGTTTCCGCAGTTCTGGTTCTGCAGGACTTCTTCAGCACTGTCGATTTCATGCGGACTCTCTACTAACCATTGATCTAAAATAGGACTTAACAAATAGCTTCTTCTGCAAAATCCTTCCGCGGCGTCAATTTTATATCAAGCTTCTTCCTGACCATAGACCAAAGATAGGATTCGGTATGTGAATTTCTGAACTGTAACATTTCTCAGAATGTCTTTCTACACTTAGCTTTCCACCTCAAGCGTTCTACACTGTCAACTCCTTCAATCTTTTTATGACCGTCGATCTGAGGTGGAAATTGGATATTGAATATGTGGCTTTTTCAAATATCATTTCATGATTCCTGCTTTCCAAACCAATATTTCCACACCATTGATATTTTATGGATGTCTCCTAGCCGTTGATCTTCTAGATCGTGGGTTGTGGAATGCAGGTTCTCAAAAAATCAAATGTTGCTTTCGCAATTCTCCACCTCTTGCACTAATATTTCTGCACCATCGATATTTTACGGATGTATTTCTAATCATCAATCTTCTATATCATGGGATGTAGAATGTAGGTTCTTAGAAAATCAAATGTTGCTTTCGCAATTCTCCGTCTTCCCCTTTCCGCCTTCTGCATTCCACTGGCAGACTCTGGGTTGCGGAAACCCATATAACTTTAGACTTTCATTTCTCATCTTTCGCATTCTGTCTTCCTTTTTCTGCCTTCCGCTTTTCTTCTAAACCATTGATTTATTTGCAGGTTCACTCCCAACCATCGGATCTGTTCATCATATTTTCTTTCAAACTTTTCATATTTACTCCTAACCATTGATTTCTTTTGTGGGTTCACACCTGGTCATCAGATCTATTCATCAAATTCAAAATTTGCATATTTACTCGTAACCGCTGATTTCTTTTGCGGGTTCACACCTAACTATCGGATCTCTATTCATCAAATTCAAACTTTGCATATTTACTCCTGACTATTGATATCTTTTGCGGCTTCACACCTGGCCATCGGATCTCTGCACTAGTCATGAAACTATGTGTTTCCATCAATGACAACCATATCATAATATGATCTGTTTCCATATGATTTTAGTACCTATCACAATCCCAACACTATATACTTAAAACAAACTCAAAGAAAACACTCAATCATCTAAGAGTCCATAAAATGACTTCAAAGTTCAAATAGACTATGCATTTCTCAGATTGACAACTAGCCTATATTTCACTAAACTAATTACATGCAATTGACACTCTACTCACACTACTATTAAACTTCAGATAATTCAACTACGTATTCTGTCCAGATATTCAACAAGCTAAAAAAATATTTTCTACAGTATGATCTAAAAGAAACTCGAGTTTACAATGCTCCTATGATTGGGTTTTTTTAACCCTACTTACAAATTCTAAAACTAAAATCAGAAGACTAGATCCACACAAAGACTAAATCTACAAGGCTAAATTTATATTAGATCTTATTACTATGAATAAAGCAATGCATAACAAATGAATCAGGACGGTAGGTATATCACACTATTCTGTAATTCAGAAACCAACAAAAATATTTCAAACTATCCCTACTTATGCATGTCCATAAAATCATAGACTAACGTTGAAACATGTGTATAACAAATGTATAAATATTAAGGGTTCTTACAACAATATGAACAAGAAAATACAACAACAGAAAGCACACAAACAGTCGTTGAAGGTGCCCCCCTCCAAACTCTATCAAATCCAGAATTAAAAGCTTAAAATAAATGGAGAATGAGATATATTGTCTTAATCAGATTTTTTACAATGTTTTTCTCTCTCTCCCCATTTTCCTAAATTTAACAATGTATATATACTTATTTGTTACATCGCGGGTAGACCCACTGAAAGGGATGACCCTCCAAAAATAGCAATCATCAATGTGTTATACCTAAATCCTATCGCCATCATGTGATAAGACCCTTAACTTCCATGTTTTCCCTTAATCCCAACACTTAGAGTGGAAAATTGCTCTGTTTGTCAATTCTACTTGAAAAAAACTAGCATCGCGCTTACCTTGTGGCTGATGAGAAGTACCTTGCTCAGCACCACCTGTATCCTATTATAGAGAAGTGGTGCCACCGCCTATGGTATTTGGTCTTAAAGTGGTTCTCATCTAAACCGCTATGTCATAAGGGAACAAAAGCAATACCCTGGGTAAAATGGGAAAAAGAGAAGTTTCTCGATGCTTCTAGAACTTGAGCCTCGTGTCCTCCCTTATCCCTATCATTATGGGTTAGTTTGAGCTCAATATCCCCCTTGATAGGATCTTTGAGCCACCTCACCCACCATTCTCTCAACTATCCCTATCCATTGAGCCTTATAAATGCAAGCTCATATCCATAGTTGAGGGGGAGAACTATAGAGGTATTGTTATGCTGTTGGATTTACTACCTAGTCCAAATCATTGGAGAGCATAGAGAGAAAAGTTGGAGCTTATGGGGATGAAGTGTTTGTCTCGTGGTGGGGCTTGTCAACACTAAGGAAATGATTGTAATATTCTCCATACATTCTTAAAGAAAAGCTGATTTCTGTCCCACATTACTGTTGTTTTGATTTCACATGTACATGTTGTTAGATTCCTTAGTCACTAGCATGGAAAAGTAGATGATTTTATGGTAGCTTTGATGTGCTTGTATGTTTAATATGTTTGTAGGTACACAGGTTCACAATCAAAGCAGTATTCCAGGTGTCTACATCGTTCGGGGAAGGTCTTCATCCTTTGTTGTTCACTCATTTGTTTTGGATCTAAACCATTCAAACCAAAGGAACAACTTCTGTCAGCAGAAGGTGCGATATTCCTAATAACAAATATGGTGACTCTGCTGGGGAACAGTACAAATCTCAGTTGATCTGATATTCCTCAATTCTTGAACTCTTATCCGAATACAAGATCCATCTCCAACTCTCTTTAGTCAGATCTACCATTTGACTTAGTGAATTTTGGTTTGAAACTTTCAGATCTGAACTATTTCGACTTTATATGCTCTTTTTTACTGTCAATCCATAATTTTTTTCCTTGATCTGATCAATTTCTAACTTGATTTTTCATTCTCTTTGTGTTTTGGATCTATTCATGGAACCACACATTTGTTGTTGGAAACAAGCGGTGCCACCGCCTGAGTCCAGTTATCTAGAAGTGATGCTCGTCCAGAACCTCTCTGTCAAGACCCCTCCAGCGTGGTGCCAGGTAGGCCTTGTTCCAGAACTAGTTTTTCATCATTTTTTGCAAAATATTGAGTTTGTTTGCTTTCAGCCCTACACTGCCAGGCTTGTGCGTTAGAATCTGAATGCTCATGGTTTGAAATTCTCTAGTAAAAGAATGGTTTGATTGAAGAATTCAAAAGCCAGACTAGGCTTGTTAATTATTCATTTCCTTCCATTCTTGTTGGTTGTAATTGTGAAAGGAATTTTTTGAAACCTTAGGTTTTAGTGAGTTCTCTTTTCATTTCTCTTATAAAGACTAAAAGAAAAACCATTTGATTAGCATCTTGATTTCATTTTTTGTTTCCATAGAGGACTTCTTTTTGCTTGTAAAAAAGAAATTTTTTTGACCGAGATTAGGTCATTACCATTATTGAAAGGCTAGACTAGGCTTGTTAATTATTCATTTCCTTCCATTCTTGTTGGTTGTAATTGTGAAAGGAATTTTTTGAAAGCTTAGGTTTTAGTGAGTTCTCTTTTCATTTCTCTTATAAATACTGAAAGAAAAATCATTTGATTAGCATCTTGATTTCATTTTTTGTTTCCATAGAGAACTTCTTTTTGCTTGTAAAAAAGAAATTTTTTTGACTGAGATTAGGTCATTACCATTATTGAGCATAAGGCATTGGATCTCTGATTAGCCTCACAAGATTTCAGGTTCTCTGTGTTCTTTTGTCTCTCTTGCATTAGTACTATCTCACCAAAAGAAAAAAATAGTGTCGTTTTAAGTTAGATATATATATGTTTTAAGAAAAATCAAAAAATAGAGTGCATACGCATGTAGAGTTCTTGTTGTTTTTCTTTTAGGAAAAGAGATTCTTCCCCTTTTGATTGCTTTCAGAAAAGAAAAATGAGTTTGGAATGTGTTGCTTGTTTTTTATTTTGATTTGTTCAAAATAGTTGTTTGGGAATTTTTGTTTTTAAAATGAAAAGAAAATACTCTCTTTCCCTCCCGTAGGTAGGCATACCACGAACGGTAAAGTGAAATATTTGCATCTACATTCTGCATGGTTTTACTTTTTCTATCAAAATTCCATGCATTCACCTAACCATCCACTTTAAAATTAACGGTAGTTATAGGTTAAAATTTACATAGCAATTTAAGTGATAGGCTGGAGACGTGTTCGGGCGTCGTTAAGCATAGGAGTTGTCATTACTCATTCGCATTACATCCCAGGACTCGTGTGGTTCTCCCATGTACCATCGGTATATCGAACTTCCTTTCATGTACCCTTGAGGTATATAGAAAGGTACTTCACGTACTCGATTGTATATAGGAAGGCCCCTTGTGAATGGTTATGCATTAGACAGCACTATTACCGATTTGAGCTCCCATGTACCTTACGTATATTGGGAGACCCCACTAGGATACCTTATCTATCTAAGAAAATCCATTTGGTTGTCTTGCTTGGATCCAATACACTGAAAACAACATTTAGGGAGATTACTACGCATGTACCCTTGAGGTATATCGCGAGTGGCACCTTCTTGACAATCCTAGTGAGAGACCTGATTATCTGAACTCCTCTTGTCATTTAAGTTTGCTTGTTTGGCCTATAGCTTGAGTAGGGACATTTTTGGTGTGTTTTCTAGTTTTGAGACCCTAGGTTAGATAGGAACTGTACAAACTAGCTGAGCTAAGACAGTCCAGAAGAGTACGGGGATTGCCACCTGATTTTATTCCTGTTTCATGAGAAAATCCTATGGAAGCTATCGACCAAGGAGCTGCTACCAACTCCCAAGTGGGAGAGAATGTGGCTGCAGAAACAAGAGGTCCATATCCTTCGCACTCGCCTCCCTTTGTCCAATAACCTTCTCAGGGTAATACCTCGTTCCATTCTCCCACAGAACGTCATGTTGATGATACTACCTGTCCAGATTATGGTCCCAATGCTCCATTTTGGGATACCTCTATAGGACAAGCCATTGCCTCATTTGGCACCCGTTTAAACTTTTTTGAAGAAGTTTCACCAAATGAATAAGAACATAGACAATACAACGCAGCTATTCTCCGTGCACAAGAAATTGAAAAGAAAAAAGATGACATATTGGGCACACCACCATCGTGTTCCATAGTTGTTCCTGTGGGATATCATTCACTTGCCGATTCTATGAGACCTGTTGAATCGATTCTAGATCGCACTGTGACTCCACATAATCCAAGTCAAACTACCAACCCCACTGCCTCCTATATTATGTATGTTACCAATCCTCCCAGGTCTTCCGCACCTGGGGCTCAACATTCAATTCCTGTTTCATCATTACCTTCTAGTGCCGAGGGGCAATCCCCGACACAACCTACATTATCTGTCACTGGAATTGTACCTAGTTATGGACAGGCCTATAGTATAGAGAAATCTATAGTTTATGTCCCTCCTACCCACACAAATGTGGTTAACCCCCATCCAGTTTAGGTCATCCCTTGGGGGCAAAACCTATACCCAATCAAACATCTTGGGGGTATGGTTACACAACAAATCACGTACCTGTAGGAAACATTCATTATCCACCCAACCCTATAGGAATGCCTTATGATGGAATTCCATATCCTAGTAATAATTTCACACCATGGGGGAAACCTAACTGGTCCTACATGCCATCTATGGGGGGGATACCTATACATACTGCAGGGGGTGCCGGAGGACCACCTTATTGAGGCCCTCCCCCTAGGGGGCCTAATGGTCCTGGAGGGCCTGGTGGGTTTCCTCCTTATGGTCCTAATGGTTCTAGTGGTCCTAAAGTGCCTAGTGGCTTTCCTCCTTATGGTCCTAATGGTCCTAGTGGTCTTGAGGGGCCTAGTGGATTCCCTCCTAATGGTCCCGGAGGGTCTGGTGGCCCTCCTCCCAGTGGTTCCAGAGGCTCCGAAGGTTTACCTCCCAGGGGTCTCGGAGGGTCTGGTGGTCCTCCTCCTAGTGGTCTAGGTGGTCCTAGTGGTCCCAATGGTCCTTTTGGTCCCGGAGGCCTTGGCAGTCCTAACGGTCTTGATCCCGGAAATCAACCCCCTACGGGTGGATCTTCTGGTAGTTCTTCATCACAACAACCTATCTATCAGTATACTTACGTTCCTACTGGTACTTATATGCCATATCAATATTACCAGTATGTGCAACCTAATCATCAGTTACCTTTCCTAGCAACCTTGGACTTTCCTGATTTGTCCAAGTTGATTAATGACCCATTCGACATAACCCCTCGTGGCCTCCCATTTTAGTAAAGTTACCATCGGACATTCCAAAGTTCGATGGGAAGAAGGGAGATGATCCAAAAAACCATGCCATGACATTCCATTTGTGGTGTTCTTCAAACTCCCTTATGGATGATTCAGTTCGTTTAAGACTCTTTCAGCGAACTTTGACTGGTACAGCCGCGAAATGGTACATTGAACTTTTACAACATTCGTTTGTGGATTTTGGCTCATTGGAAACTGTATTTCTTACACACTTTCAACTTCCTATCCATTATGAAATAGGCACTAATCTCTTAACTTCTCTATGACAGAACACCTCCACCCACATATCCGATCATATCCATGAGTGGAGAAGGCAGAGAAGGCTTATTAAGTCTCCTATCCTGGATCAGTTATTAGCTGATTGGTTTACTAAATCTTTGTTGCCTCTGATTGCACGAGATGTGGCTATGGGAGGTGTCGTTATTGAAGAGCAAGCCATTAGTCGAGCCCAATATCTGGGCTTGGTCTATTCCCAGTCCAAAACTTTGTATGAATTTATCCCTCAAGCTCCTCGCCCAAGCACCGATCCTACAAAGCCACCAGCAGAAGTCCCTGTTGATGGGATTGTTGGTTCAATCCAGTCCCCGTCAGTAGCAAAACCTGCCAAGCAACCCCAAACTACCACCCCTACTCCTTCAACTCCCAAGGTTTCCACTGAGGTCAATTCTATTCAGAGTATTCAAAAGCCTGGCAAAAATAAAAACAAAGGTAAAGCTAAAAGCAAAAAACCTGGAAACCAACAGGAGAATCCAAAACCAACCACCAATGATAACGATAAAGGGAAAAGAAAAGAAAAATACCCATGTCTGCTATGTGGAGGTGACCATTTCACAAAAGAGTGTCCTCGTCGGGACGAAATCACCCAAATTTTGAAAACTAATCCCACACCCGCAATTTTCACGAATCCTTTTCCCTCTCAACAACAACTGATAGACCACATGTCTAATCAAGGAAACTCTAGTTCTTCAGAGGAAATTCGCATGATGTCCTCGTATAATATTATTTCGCAAACTTGAAGTTAAAGTTAGGACAAACCTGCAGACAAGAAAGAAGACAATTCTTCTTTAGGACAAGCTCCCTCTACTGGTTCTCTCAAATCATCGTCTACTATCCCCCTAACCATTGAGAAGCCTACTCTCGACATGGTTTTTCGTCCACCTAAAAGTACTCTTAGGAAGGTTGTTTTTAACCCTAATGCTCGAGCTGCTCAATTTTATAATGTAGTTGAAGATCTCACTCAAGCACCATGTGCAATGTCTACTTTGGAAGTACTCCAAAGTTGTCCTACACAACGCAAAAACTTGTTAACTGAGTTAGAAGCTTTAGACCTAGACAATACTAATTTGATTCATTTCAATGTCAAGAACTATAATTCTAGACTACCTCACAAACTCTCTTTATAAATCATAATGAAAGTAGTCAGAAAGAAGGTCTTTAGAACTGTCTTAGACGAAGGAGCTTCAACTTCGGTTTTGTCCCTTTCTTGTTGGAAAACTATTGGTTGGGACCGATCTTGTAACATCACCTACTACTCTGAAAGACTTTGATGGACGAGGTTTCCAGCCCCATGGTCTCATACCATCCCTTTCAGTCGAGCTTGGGGGAAAAGCTGTTTCTATTCAAGTAGAAGTAGTAGACGCCCCGTTAGATTACAACCTCCTTTTAGGAAGAAATTGGTTTTATGACATGACTGCTGTCGCTTCGATGGTATTTTGAACTGTCCAATTTCCACATATAGGGAGAATTGTCACCCTTGACCAGCTCAATTTCTGTATGCCAGATGTTACTACCTCTATGCCTAATAACATCCCTATTTTAGGCCAGTCCCCTCCTCCTTACCAGTCGATTAGGGTAGGAATGTTGAAGGATTCGTCCCTTATGGGGATTTTTCCATCCACTCCTCCTAAAACAGACACAATGATAGTAAATATGGTTTCTTCATTTGATTATGATCCAAAGGGTAAACAAATTGTTGATTCCACCTCGTTGAGTCCACATGAAGAAATGTACAACATCATTCAAACCCTTTCTGATGACCACACTGATGAACTTCATCTGGTCGCTTCGGACCCTTACCACCTGCCCTACTGGTTAGAACCCTCTTTTCCTATTCTGGATTATCTCTTCGAGATTTTTCCTTCTGATGAATCCATTATGGAGATCATGAGTACGAATGAGCCTATCTGGGAGGATCACCATCATAGATCCTTGTTCCTCCCCAACACCAATTCGGTAAACCATGATTTTGCATCCCTGTTTTCCACTGATATTGTCAACACACCTCAAAATCCTATATTATTGCAAGACATATATTTTGAAGGAAACCTATGTAACATTACTTAAACAAATCCAATTGACATATCAGCTAAGCCTGGTACCCTTGAGCATGTTCATGTTGGGCAGAACTGCTCGGCAGAAGAATTTGAAGCATACAGGGCACTTTTCAAAAAATTCTGTGATATTTTTTTCCTAGTCTTATGAAGAAATGCCAGGGATAGACCCATCCATTCTAGTCCATGAAATAAAAACCTATCCCACTGCTAAACCTATCAGGCAAAAACTAAGGCAAGTCCATCCACAAAAGTTCGCAGCTATTAAAGCCGAAATAGAGAAACTTCTTAAAGATGGGTTTATTTATCCCATACCCCTGACGAAATGGGTATCGAACGTTGTCCCTGTCAATAAAAAGAAGGGCACCATTAGAGTCTGTATTGATTTTAGAGATTTGAACAAAGCTTGTCCCAAAGACAACTTTCCTACTTCGCATATCAACTAGATTATCGACAACTATGCCGAAAGTGTCATCTTCTCATTTATGGATGGCTTTTCAGGTTATAATTAGATTGATATTTTACCCACCGATCAGCACAAGATGGCATTCATTTTCCCATGGGGAACCTTTGCATATAGGAAGTTACCATTTGGCTTAAAAAACGCTGGAGCCACTTTCCAGCGTGCTATGTCCTATGCATTTCATGATATAAAACATATTGTTGAACCGTAGCTTGATGACCTCCCTACTCATTCACAACGACGAGAGGACCACCCTGGTCATCTTAGAGACATTTTCCTGAGATGCTGTCATTATAATATACGGCTCAATCCTAATAAATGTGTTTTCTGCATTGAGATGGGACGCCTGTTAGGTTTTGTGGTTTCTAAGGATGGCATCCAGATAGATCCATTGAAAATTGCCACTATTTTAGCTCTACCAGCCCCAACCAACCTTCCAGAAATCCAAATTTTGCAAGGGAAGGCAAACTTTCTCCATTGTTTCGTGTGCAATTTTGCAGAGAAAACACATGGTTATATGCATCTCCTTAAGAAGGACACTCCATTCTATTGGGATGACCAATCCCAACGAGCCTTTGATAATCTCAAACACGCTCTGACTCATTCACCCATGATACACCCCCCAGATTATTCAAAGGATTTTCTCTTATATATTGTTGCCTCCACTACTACCATCGCTATGATTTTGGTGCAGGAAAATCCCGGCGGTCAAGAGGATGTGATCTACTATGCTAGTAAGAATTTTATGGATTTCGAAACCTGATATTCATGCATGGATAAATTATCATTGGCCACGGTCATTTCTGTTCAAAAATTTCGTCACTACATTTTGCTCCGCACAACCACCGTATTGGCAGACCAGAACCCTATGTATTACATCCTGACTCGTCAGGTGCTTGGGGGCAAGTACTCCCGATGGATAGTCATACTATAAGAGTTTGATATGGAATTTTCCAAAGCCACATCAAATAAATCCTTGGTCTTTGTTGAGCTCATGTGTGATCTTCCCTGTGCTTCGATGGAGTATGAGCCCAATGATTCATTTCTGGATGAATTCGTGTTCCTAATAAGCACTACTGACCCATGGTATGGAGATTTGCTCATTTGTCTCCAAACACAAATATTTCAGCCAAATCTATCCCATGACGATCGCTGTCGTATCCGTCACCACGCAAAATACTACCTCATCTTAAATGACACTTTTTATAAATGTGGTATCGATTCCGTTCTCCGGCGATGCCTCACCCATGAGGAAGCTGAACAAGTGTTGAATGATTGCCACTCTGGAGCATGTGGGATTCATTTATCTGGGATGGATACAGCCCAGAAAATCCTTTGCGCTGGCTATTTTTGGCCTTCAGTATTTAAATATTGTCACGAGGCTGTCAAGAAATGCCCACCCTCTCAACATTTTTATCCGAAAAAGCACACTCATCCTGCTCTGCTACACCCCATCATCACCGTTGGCCTGTTTGCCAAATGGGGGATTGATTATATGCATTGTAAGCCTACCTTAGCTGGGGGGCATAGTTACATCATCATGGCCATTGACTATTTTACAAAGTGGGCTGAGGCCATGCCTACATATGTGGAAGACGGTAATACTATCGCTCTCTTCCCATTCAATCATGTGATAACTAGATTCGGAGTCCCGTAGTCCATAGTTACTAATCACGGATCACATTTCCGTAATCAAATGATGGAGGAACTAAGTGCCAAGCTAGATTTTCGTCATGAAAACTCTACGCCCTATTACCCGCAAGCTAATGGTCAGGTAGAGGCCATTAACAAAGTTTTGAAAATGATGCTTCGTCGGATGGTTGGAGACCATAAATCCAACTGGCACCATATCCTTTTTTTCTCTCTTTGGGCTTATAGGACTTCAGTGAAAACAGCTACTGGTTTCACACCTTTCCAGCTTGTCTATGGAATCGAAGATGTATTGCCGATTCAATATCAGATTCCATCCTTGAAACTTGTCGTCGAACTTCTCCCAGACACTTCCGCAGAGGAAGAAATATTTTTATACTTGAACAACCTTGACGAAACTAGGAGAGATGTTGCCTTGGCTAATGAGGCACACAAGAAATGCGTCAAGGCGCAGTATGAAAAGTCTATCCAACCTTGTGCCTTTAATGAGGGTGACCTAATTTTGACTTACGATCAGAGATATGACAAACTAGGGAAAGGAAATTTTGAATCCATGTGGTACGGTCCTTTCGTTATTTCTAAAGTTTTAGAGAAAGGGGCCTACGAGCTCGTACACTACGATGGAATCCCTTTAGGAAAACCTCGCAATGGGTTGTGCCTGAAGAGGTTCCATGCCTAGATCTCTCTTGGATAGTATCTTGTATATATGTATATTACTTGACTTTCAGTGTGCTTAAGTATTTTCGAAATGGTTTTGAGTTTAGTGTACATATCTGTTTGTACCATGTTTTGGTCGTGCAGAGCAGATGGCTTTCTATGGCTTCGCTGATGGTGCTTGCCGCCACACCTTGAATCTTGCCTCAGCTGCTTGGGTTCTCTATTCCCCAACTTACGATTTGGTCAGTTTAGGAGCGGTTTGTATTGGTCCCGATACCAACAATATCGTCGAGTATCGAGCAGTCATAGGTCTTCTGACTAAAGCTTCCTCCCAATATGTTCGCAACTTGGTAGTCTTAATGGACTCACAACTGGTGGTTTGTCATCTAAACCATGTTTATACCATTAGGAATCCTATGCTTCTCCATCTCTTCCAGAGGGTACACTTGTTAGAAAGGTCATTTGAAACTATCACCTATAGGCATATCCCTAGGGAACATAATGTAGTTGCTGACTCATTGGCTAATTACATCCTAGATTGGCATATTGCCCATTCATGACATGAAAATCAAACTTGGTTCATTGTAAATAAACTATAAAAGACACATCAAGCTCACATAAAATACAGTCACCATTTGAGACATATAAACACCAAGTAAAAGTCTGTATATATATATATATGAACATGTTTTACAAAACATAGGTCACGAGACCTCATCTAAAGAACGTAGGCTTTCAGGTAAAAAATCACCATAGGAAAATCCTGAAGCTATCAGCTTTCAGTGGATACATCATGCACTCATCAACTAATGATGCTTGTGGTAACACATCACTGCCCAGGCTACTCTACGTAGTAGTCTACTAAAACGTCCCAGTACTCCCGCTGTAGGCCTCTGATACCTCAGTGGGAGGTCATCGATAGAAGCATTAGGGATGTCTAGAGTCAACCTCTCCATGTTCTCCTCTAACTCCCATGTCACATCGTCCCCCTGTGGTACAAAACAGGCTCTGACTCGCCTGTCCAGAGGGGAGGCTCCCCCAGGTCATGTTGCTCCGACGTATGCATGAAAACTTTCAAGTCTCGTTACTAAACATAAAAAATATAAAGCACAAAAAACATAAAAACACTATTTCCATTTTAGGGTCTTTTGTTTCTTACTAATGTCACCCCACTGTCCACCAGGTGGGAGCGATAGGTCAGGGTCACCGCTGAAGTTAGTGCTCGCATATGCCTAATCCTCCACCATGAGGAGCTGATCTCTCAACCATCGAAATAATGGGTCATCAAACTTTACCTTCCCCCTACCTGCTCCAGTACGGGCCATAATTCGAACCCACCTCTGCATGCGAGGGTCCCGTGCCCTCAACTCTGTAAAGACCACCTGTGGTCTCATCTGTGGAACCCGCTCGAAGAAGAAGCAGGCTAGAATGGAACCGAAACCAAATTTCTTTAGCTCCCTCTACCGACACTTGATCAGCTAATCCTTGAACATCAGAAGTAGAGCTTCCACCCAGTTAAAGACTGTAGGCACCATGGCCTCTATGGCATAAAGCATATGCACTCTAGACGCCTGGTGTACTCCTTGGCTTCTCACCACTCTTTGCATGGTAAATAAAACGGTCCGTAGAGGGCCATCGACCACTACTTTTATGGGAATTTTCTTCCCCGATGTCCTGGTCCCAAGAATGCAATGACGGTCTATCAAATCCTGAGTAGTAATATACCCCCCACGGGAACCAGTCAGCAAGATCGGAGCACCCCATCTCGAAAGTCCAGTCAAGAAGTAGATGTTCTCTACCTCAAGTGTCAATATGTGAGCACCAACCTCGAAATTTTGTTGCTCCAGATTCCACATCCGGAGTATATACTCTAGTAGTCGCTCATGTGATACCATACTGGGTGTGTGGAAGAACTTTAAGAGTCTGCAGTCTCTCAATGCGGCTATGAAACCCGCATTTCGTTTGGTGAAGGCGTCGTCATTATCATGTTGCCTCTCTTTCCATATGACCATTTTTTATCAACAAGAACCTATCAAAAACCATCACAAGACTCGTTAGAAGCATTCTTAATCATCCAAATCAATAAAAATGAGCTATTTTTTCTTGTACAACCACTTTTATTTCTCCACAGCCAGCACCGCCTGTGCGCTATGTTTTCGGCACGGTTCTAGTGGGGTACCACTTATCCCGCAAGGGATAAAATAGGTTCCTGCTTCCATGATTTTAGGGCTTGTCATATAAGCCCAAAACCCCATTAAGAATCAAAATTGAAGGCATAAAATGAAAGAGTAGGGTCTAGGCTATTACTTGGAACTAACGGTGCACGAATCCGATGGTGGATGCTCTTGATATCAGGGACTAAAAATCTGGCCAAGAAAATGCTCCAAAGGTTCTCCACTATGGGTAAATAGTAAAATGTTTTGATTTTTTACTATTTACATGACTTTAATATACATTTTAGGGTTTGACATGCTATATCTTGGCGTTAAAATCGGTTATTACTCAAAATCTATCAGTCGTAATCCTTTAATGTCAGTTATTGGGGCATTTAACACTTGTTTTTGAGTCGTTGCAGGATAGAAGAGCAGTAGCAGTAAAGATTTGGGAGTTCATTTTTGACTATTTCGTACTGCCATAAAACAGAAAAATTCCTTTTGAGCGTTTATTGCGACACTTTGGTCACGCTCTCGAAACTTAGCATCAAAGGTCTGAGTTCGTTTCTGATTTTTTTTCAGGCTCATAAATATCTCATCGTGAAAAGAGACCTAGTGGAGTCTTCTTTAAACTCTTTTCAGGCTCCTTAAATACGAAAATATTTTTAAGTGATCTTGTCTTCTTCACGCTTGTTAAAGTATTTGAAGAGTCATTCATCTGACGATAGGTTATCACTTTTTCGATTCAGGTGAACTATTTTAAGAAAAAGGACCCTGTGGAGTCTTCTTCTATGGTCGTTCAAACTCTCTAAACATGAGCGATACCGAGTTTTCTTTCATTGGACTCGTTAAATTAAACATTGAGAGACCCTCTTTTGGGAACGAACCCCTCCTCTCTCAGGTTCGTAAAACATATGAGTTTGGACTTGTCTTCGAACAAGCTATAACGAGTGTTTGTTACCCTCTTTGAACTAGTAAAACTGAAAAGAGGCACTCATCAATCATGATGGGGAAAATGGGAAGGGAATCATTTTGCAAATAAATGGCAGTAGTTTGTCATTACCTTTGAACATGGCACTTGTCTGCATATCATTTCAGTCAATTGGGTATTCAGCTGATCTTCATGATGATCCACTTTCATGAGTCATATCACTCCTTTGAGTCTTTCAAAAGAATGCATTGTCCACCGTCATACTGTGTGTTTGTCTAGTCTAGTCATGCTACCAAGGCTTTTTTCGTGCCACCCAATGTTCAAAGGGAAGTTGAAGAATTTTTACCTCTGCAGTCAAAACAGTCTCTCTTTCAGTACTTTTGAGTTAGTCTTATGGTTACTACATTCACATCATTCCAGAACTATGTTCCGAGTTTCGTGTCATTGATGTGGGACTCATCATGGCCCTCCTTCAACGAGACTATTCCCGTCGACATCAGCTCATCATCCGGGAAATAGTCTTAGAAACAAAATTTAGTACCTTGAGATTTGTATGCCTCAATGACATATTCTCTCGCTCTCGACATAGGTTCACATCATTGACCTTTGATCGATAGAATCGACTGGGTGTTCGACATCAAGACATTTATTCACACTCAGTAGATTGTACTAGGGTACCTTGGGAATAATTGACGTCAATGGTGATCTCCCTCGCACTTGTTAACGATTCACATCATTGGCCGATAATCAAGTGGTTTCTACCATGTTCGAATTCAGATCATTGTAATCACATGGATAGAATCGTATTTTGTGGAAGACGAGATGAAGACCTTGGGTATTTGTTTAGCTCTCATTACTTTCCCCAGGTTGCGATGGAGTTTTGTATATCTAGCATGGATCCACATTTGTATGGTCGTCGCTATGCTCAAATTTGTGTCTGTATGACATTGATCTACATTGTATGTTTGGTAGCTATGTCCAAGTTTGAGTCCTCTATCACATGGATCTACGTTGTATTCTAGTAGCCATGCTTGTTTATTCCTCTTATGGATCTGCCTTGTATTGGTCCGCAACCATGAGTTGGTTACATTTGTCTATGAGTCAAAAGTATTGATGTACTACAAATGCCTACTTGATGACATTCTCCGACCAAGCTAACATTCTCACCTCGAAGCGACAACTTGTTCTCTCAAAGCTCTCGCTTATTGTATCCCTCTAAGTCTCATGATTTGGGGAGCATTCTATTATACCTAAATTCTGTCACCATCATGTGATAAGACCCTTAACTTCCATGTTTGCCCTTAATCCCAACACTTAGAGTGGAAACTTGCTCTGTTTGTCAATTCTACTTGAAAAAACCTAGCACCATGCTTACCCTGCGGATGATGAGCGGTACCTTGCTCAGTACCGCCTGTATCTTGTTATAGAGAAGCGGTGCCACTGTCTATGGTCTCTGGTCTTAAAGAGGTTATCATCTAAACCTCTTTGTCATAAGGGAACAAAAGCGGTACCCTGGGTAAAATGGAAAAAAGAGAAGTTTCTCGAATCTTCTAGAACTGGAGCCTTGTGTCCTACCTTATCCCTATCATTATGGGTTAGTTTGAGCTCGAGATCCCCCTTGATAGGATCTTAGAGCCACCTCACCGACCATTCTCTCAACTATACCTATCCATTGAGCCTTATAAATACAAGCTCATATCCATAGTTGAGGGGGAGAACTATAGAGGTATTGTTATGATGTTGGATTGACTACCTAGTCCAAATCATTGGAGAGCATAGAGAGAAAAGTTGGAGCTTATGGGGATGAAGTTTTTGTCTCGTGGAGGGGCTTGTCGACACTAAGGAAATGGTTGTAAGCTTCTCCATACATTCTTAATGCAAAGCTGATTTCTGTCCCACATTACTGTTGTTTTGATTTCACATGTACATATTGTTAGATTCCTTAGTCACTAGCATGGATAAGTACATGATTTTCTGGTATATTTGATGTGCTTGTATGTTTGATATGTTTCCAGGTACATAAGTTCACAATTGAAGCAGTATTCTAGGTGTCTACAACGTTCAGGGAAGGTCTTCATCCTTTGTCGTTCACTCATTTGTTCTGCATCTGAACCATTCAGACCAAAGGAGCAGCTTTTGTCCACAGAAGGTGCAATATTCCTGATAACACAATGACAAGATAAAAAACTATCATCTTATGGCTCATTCAAAGCGGATTTCGATTAAATTGAAACTAAATCCGAATCCCCAGCTTCAAATCTGTGTATTACTTGAGATTGGCGTCGTGAATTCTGGAGAGAACATGGAAGTTGAGCAACAACCAGTGGCTCACATTCCATAAAGAGACAACACGACACAAAACCCATGTGTGCATTGAGACAAACTGATCCTTCAAATACCCAAACCATTGATACTCTGTGCTATAGGTGTTGGAATAGGTCAGTGGATCGAGCCACTGGAGAGATGAAATCGAACTACGCGGAAAACAAAGATCTACACCAATAATTATATTTTAGGAATGAGTTGAAATCCATTAAATGAATGAAATAACAAAAATAATAGGAATTTTACCTTGTTGAGAGCTTTAAGGCATATTCCTCTAAAGCATATGGTTGGAATCAAAATATATAGTCGAATGAGATCGAAATATAATTAGAATTCCTAGTTCCCATGTATAATTGAACTTGAAATTTGATAATATATGGACAAAATAGGAGACCAACAAGAATATTATCATATTTTTTCTTAGATATAAAACCCCTTCTAGTATTTCCACCTCCTTTTTGTGTACAGTATGCTTTTGGATTTTAATAGGGACAAAATTATCTTTGTCTTTTCCAGTATCCCCCATCGAAGGTTCTGGCATACTGTTTAGAGGAAAAACATGGAAGAGATGAAATTGCATATAAAAATTTTGACATCAAAAGGAATATGCTCATAGTCAATGGTATGAACCCAATCTTTGTCATTCCTCGAGAGGAAGATCTCACACAGAAGCGCCTATGATATATTGAAGATAGACACGTATCCTAGCTTAAGAATTATACTGGCCTATTTTTGTAGCTTTGAAACATTTAACAAACTTACCTAGTGCATTTTCAATGCCCTCAAGTGTTTCTGATAGCCAAAATTCTAGCGGTAGACGGTATAGTATAATCCAAATTGGAGCATGAGTGAAATTCTCCTTTTCTGGACTAAACATTTATGTCCAATCACATAGAAACATGCACGCGGAGCTATAGAAGTATGGGTCATTTTCAAAGACTCTATCTCGGTCTTCAAGTTTGTGGAACGTCGCAGTAAAAATACATTTTAGCTGAGGTGTAGGTTGTAATGGACTTTTGGATTCCAACATGCATCGATCTAACGAACCAAATCTCATGCAAAAGGTCATAGGAGTAGGAACTTGCCTATCAATGTGTGGTCTTTCATGTATTGCTTATATCCTTCATAGTGATCGGAGATTACTTTGTATCTGGGTATTTAATTTGTGTGGAGACCAATTTCTTGGGTTCTAATGCCACACTTCACCTTTGGATGCAAGGTAGAGGCCCCATTTCCCCCTTCCTTTCCTTTTCTTTTGTCTAGATTAGCCTCTGCTGTCCCGGGAGTGGAACCATCATTCGTTGATTTCCACTGGGTCTTATTCCCCAAGGGAGGGGATAAATATTTGAGACTAGACACATCACAGTAAGAATGGGTGGAAGGCAACCCTTCTTCCCCCATGGTCACCATTGAAGGTCCCTTTTAACAAGAGTTAACAGTGCTAGTGGTGTTCTCTCTAAAAAAAATCTCGCTTGCAGGCTTTAAAACCCTCATGGAAAGAATCCAAACCCTAGCTCCTCCTCCCAACTATCTCATCACACCCTTGTTTGGAACAATCCAAACATGGCCAAATTACTTAACAAACCTTTCAAAATTTGAATAAATCGAAAAAACATGATTACCCCACAAATATCCTCAAAAATGTTTCCAAACCAAGCAACACTACCAATCAGTGGAACATTTAACATGTAGGACAAATCAATATATTTGACAATCTATTAGGTCAACAATAAAATAATTTGAACATGTTTGTTAGTTATGCAAATTAGTAATAAGGTAGAATTGAACCCTTGTCTCCTCATGAAAAATTCTAATGATACTACAACATTCTCTTTAAGCTTATGTCACATGTAAACAATCAATTTTTTTTACATGAAATGGGGGGGTGGATTTTAGTGGGGAAAGTGCTCAAGTAGAAATTATCTTGTTATATTGTCATAAAAGAATAAAATTGTGGAGCATATAAAGCAGGTCACCAACTTCAAGTATTCACATCAATATTGTAGAGAAGGTTGCAAAAGAATATAGGAAATGTGGAACTAATCCAAAATGAATTACTATATAATTTTTCATCTACTTTGTTACTTTTTGGGTGGAAAAGTTGGAGATATTAGATTGCGGGGATCATTTTAGGGTCTAGAAAATTTCAAAGACAGTTTGAAGTATCAAATGGTATCTTTTGGGGTACAAAATTTGTGAAAAAAGTGTGCAACCTCTCTACATTATTCTATACATCTATAAATTTCCAATGGTGCAAATATCACCTCAATCAAAGTTCAAATGAGGATGTTACACTCCTGCAAGTTGACCAATCATGTTGACCACCATGGTACTAATTAGTGCATGCCATGCCAACCTCCATTACTCACACATGTGGAGCTAGTCATATGTGGAATTTCAAGAATATTCTAGAGGGTCTAAATTCCTAACCCTATAAGGAGTTAAGGCTTGCAAAAATGCTAACCCTTCCCCTAAATAGCTACTAGGATATTGTTAAATATTGTGATGCTAGGATAAGAAGGGATTCCGTTATTACTGTATTGATTAGTACTCCATATTTGAGTAGAGAAGGGGAGTGGGATATTGGTATGGAATAAAGGAAGTAGAAGATCATGTAGCATACATATAGGCCACAATGTCCCTAATAACTCCATGGTGAATTCACTTTCTTAGTGTATTTTCTTTTCATAACTAAGAAGAAAAGAGGAAGGGATAGTCCTCACCTTCTAGTTGAGTTTTTATAGGCTACATATTGTGTTCATTTTGTATATAGTGTATTATTTACTTTACCTTCTTTCATTTCACTCTTAGTTTATATTGGTGTTTCATGTGCTAAGCTAGTAATATTCAATCTTAATATTAAGCTAGTAATATTTAATCTTAATATTAAGTAAAAGTTTGCATAAAAGTAGTTTGTAGAAACTTGAAATATCTATTATGAAAAACTAATCCAGTGGAATATCCATGGAAATTTATGGATCATATTGGTACTAGAGAAACTTTCTTCGAATTTCTTTTATAGGAGATTGCAGAATTCATGATTCAACGTAAGAAATAAGTCTCAAAACTGTATCCATGAGAGATGAGTATGGCCACAATCCAAAAGATTATTAAGAGGATATATTATCAAAGCTAGAAGCACATGCCATTGACATCTCTCACTACATGATGATCCCCATTGTGCATCTCAAGAGAAAATTTGGACCTTTTGGGTAGTTTGGTATCTCTAACTCATAAGTTGTCCTAAACAAGAAATATGGAGATTAAGCCAAGATCCATAAAATTACATGAAAAAATAGGTAGAGAAAGAGAGACCAAGTTCCAACATAACTTCTTCCCAATATTTATGTATGGTGGAAGCGAAAGTGGACCTCAAAACCAACCAAGGTGGGATTAATGTTGTTAAGTTGAATAAGTTGTTGCAACAATTATAAGTTCATTTAAATGTTCATAATATAGGAGAAGAGAAAAATACACCATTTTCCTAACCAACATTAGAGGGCCATGCCCAAATTTGGTGAGAAAGTCAGATAAAGATACTTGGGATGAAAGGTGATTCCCAAATAACTAAGTTGCAGGTGTTTAAAACCCTCATTAAGAACTACTATTATTCTATTGGGTATGAATAAGACTAGTGGATTCATTGGAAACACTTCTAATAAAATAAAGGACACACTATAAGAGCACACCATTAATGTAACCTATTAAATATTTAATCACTAATGAGTGTCATTAGTTGTCTTAGGTCATGCCAATTGGTGCAGAGTTGCATTCTTTCACCACTAGTGAATATAAATGTTGGGTATTTGTTCAATGNTTTGCTCCTTGGAAGCCCTTGTATGTAATGAAATATTAGGCTAGTGAGTCGTTTATCGTGATTGGCCTTTTCAAGGGTTGTTGTTGCCTCTTTATGTATACTTACCAAGTAAATATAAGATATTTTTCTAGGTAAACGTAGTCATGATGTAAAACTAAACTTCCATATTAGACCGCCTTTAAATATATATTTATATATATATATATACTTGTGTATTAGAGCTTTTGGTTGTTGCAGACTCGGTGAAGTAGCCTCAGAAGTTCTAGTGGTTATTTCCTCTTCTCTTTGTTCACTCACACTCCATTCGCTGCTCCACATAGACATTCTTCACGTTCATCTCTCATTCACTCATCTCCCGTCCCCCACCACCTTCCCTCACGCATTCCCGTACACCTATGTTGTTTCCCTACTCTTATCGATGCCCTCCCACGCACTACCTCCTCGCCATTGCCTTCCTCTTCTGCCATTCCTCTGAGTGCCCACACATTGCTTCCTCTCCTCATGCCTTCCACCTACGACACACATTCTTCCCATCTTCCTTTATGCACCACCAACGCTCTACTCCACGCCAAGATCCTCCATCGCCCTCTCCTTACCCACACGATCTCCCTCCGCCTCCCTTCGCCTCCGCTGCTACAATCCTTGCTACACACACCCCTCCTACTTGCTCACACTCTCCACTCTTTGCCTCTCACTCCACTCCATCTCTACGCCTCCCAAATTCCTCCTCTATCTCCCTATGCAATGGCACAGGTTTTAAACCTTAAACATTTAAATACTATTAAAATCTATACAATAATAATAATAATAATTTTTATATTATCATTAATTTGTGAACTCTTCAATTCACATTTTCAAAAAATTCTAAAATGAATATAGGGAAGGCATCGAGTGCCATTGGCAACACATCATCTAACACAAGCAATACATCAGCCAACAAACAACTAAATAACGAGATAAATGAATTAAAAACATTAGTGTTGATGAGATCTCCAACAAACTTAGTGGTGTAGATATCAAAGAATTGAAGGTAATTATGGATGAGATCTGCAAGGAACTTAATGGTATAGATAAAATTTAGGAAACAATTAATGAGATGGATGATTTCTCTAGAAAACTTGATGACATGGAATCGAGATTAAAGGCGTGGGGAAAAAACCACGATGAGATTAAGGTCCAAGTTGTAGCATTGGGAAATAAGAATAAGGAATTGAAAAGCCATAGTTCCCATTCTCACCACTCTCTTTTTTCCATCTTGCAAGCATTCGTCCGATTTTGGATCTTTTAACGGATTTTTGCACAAGCTGAGATTCAATGTACCTAGATTTGATGGTGAAGATGCTAATGAAATCACAAGGTGGATTAATCGGATTTATTGCTATTTTGAGTTACACAAGATGTATGATGTTGAGGAGAAAATTAAATTTGTGTCATTGCACTTAGACAAGGCAACATGCGATTGGTTCTTATGGTGGCACTCAAAAGACCGATCAAGGGAATGGAAGAAATTTAGGAAGAATTTTTAAGAGATTTCATAACATCGAGGATAAGGAATTATTTTCCAAAATGAATCGACTATAATAGTCAGGCATGGCGAATGAATTCGGTAACGACTTACATGTGTTAGCTTTCATGTGAGTGATTATCATATGACCACCTCATGCAAATCGCCATCCTGGTATTGAAAAAAGACATAAGAGATGAAATTAAACTAATAGAGAGAAAGGATGTGGAGCAACTGCAATTAAAAGTCAGAGTTGCAGAAGAAAAGTTAGCTTTCTTCTAGTGAGACACTTGGTCTCATTTTAAAAAACCAAGTTCAAAGTTTACAGCCCCTCACAAAGGGATTCCACCAACTAACATAGATTAAGATGATAAGAGTCTATGCTTTAAATTTCATGCTCCTAACTAGAGGCCATGTCACAAATGCAAGGGAAAACAATTATATATGTGTGAATTAGAGAGTGATAAAGATAATGGAAAAAAAACAAAAGATAATTATGAAGAATCCAAGAAATTTAAGAAATATAATCATCAAAATAACAATGCTTCGAGGATGAAGCATTCCATGGAGGGGTGACTTGTAACATATTAAATGTTTAATTAGTAAGTGTCATTAATTGTATTAGGTCATGCCAGTTGGTGAAGAGTTGTGTTCTTTAACCACTAGTGAATATAAATGTCGGGTTTATGTTCAATGTAATTCGGACTGATATAATAAATAAATATATATTTTAAATTGATTGCATTTTCTCTATTGCAATTGAATTAAAAAAAAGCTATTATGTTGGGTATATCTCCCAATAAATTGGATGTACTCCTCAAGCATTTGGGAGGTATCCGCATTCATTTTAGGAGGTAAGTGATGCTATTTAAACCTGGGACAATTGATGAGTCCCATGTGTAAGAATGGTACATAGAGAATATGGACAAGAAGAAAGGAAAACTAAGTTGTTCCAAGTAGAAAGACCAACAAGATGATTCCATGGAAGGAAAGAAAGAAGTGGAAATGAAATGATAATAAGAAAACAACTAGAACACATTAGTGCAAGGATACAAACAATCACTATAACCATTTTAATATTAATGGTCATACTAAAGATATGTGTTCAAATATACGTCTAGTGTTGAATTAGGGTTGAATATAAAGAATTACAAGAAGGATCCCAAGAAGAAGAACATGCTAGCCATGGATTTAGGCGATTAGGTAAACATAAAATCATATGTGGATGAAAATATTAACTGCACTACAATGCAGGATGAGGTGACCTCGATATCCTGCATCCCAAGGAAGAGAAGGAGACAACTAAACTATCCATATCAATATCCACGTCATGAAGATAAATGTGGATGCCCTACTTTATTCTTGTTCATAATAAAACCTCATAGGAGAGGATCTAGATAGAAATCTTGAATTGTAAGTTCATAACCATCCTCACCCATACCCATCAGGATGGGTGAATAAGGATGCAGAGTTCATAGTGACTAGATAGTGTAAGATCAATTTTTATATAAGTGAAAACTATATTGATGAAGTGAAAGTAGATGTAGTACCACATGATGCATAGGGTGTAGAGTTTGGAAGCCCATACATGTACCACATGTACACATAGGCTGTAGAGTTTGGAAGCCCATACATGTAAAGAGATTTCCTATAGCAGGTGGTGAAGACCGTGGTCGAATATGCATGCATATCAACTAGGTAGTTGATTGAGCCACATATTTCAAGTACTCTGTTCAAGAGTGCTTGTTTATATTGTGTGAGAAGGTAAATTATGAGGTAGATATTTTGTAAAGCAATGTCTCATTGATGGATTTGTAATCACTATAAATGGTAATATGGTTGTAAGACCAATAAAGGCATGCGTTCCCCTATGTTAAATCTGAAGGGGGGGAAGCATGTGAGATTCTCTATTGATAAACTTTGAGGGGGGGAATGTGACATTCCAATTCAAGTTTAATGGGGGGAATGTTGGGTTAATATTGACTCGATCATAGAGAAAAATGGATTTGGTTATTATTGTTATGGACCCATGGTATTGGGAGAAGTGCCTATGGTATTCTTGTGGTTGAAGCTTATAAATAGGTTGGTCGAACTCCATTGTATAATGTCTAGAACTCTCATTGATGGTCCAGGGTACCATGGTGGTATAGCCATACTCTACTATGCCTTGGCCAAATTTGGACAAGGTTCATAATGAATATATTCTACTATTTTTATCTGGTAGGGGGTTTCCAAGACAAATCATAGTGTATAGATTTGCATGATGTTATGGTTTTCTTTACTATTTTATATTTCTATTGTGTATAATAATGTTTGCCGCGCTATGGAACAACACTGTTGTAATGTTTGTAACGTATAAAAAAAAATTAAATAAAGTTATTCCACAAACATACATTGGATCAATTTTAAAATTTTCATAGATCCATATTAAATTCTGATTTATCACGTACCAATTGGGATTAAATTTATTAAGGTGTAAATTTTTTATCTTAATTTTTTACACATCAAGAAAAATATGTATACCTCAAGAAATTTGATCCCTCTTTATGCTTGACATATTTGTATTTAAAGTATATCTATACTCATATTGATTATGATGATGATGATGATGGTTAACTTCCATTGAGACCAAATTTGGTCTATTGGATCTTAAGAGAAAATAAAACAAATAAATTATTGGTTTGCTTTAAAATTTTATTTCTATGATCAAAAATATTAAAAAGACGCATCCCTAACTTACCATAGTTATGAGGAGTTAGAAGGTTAGAGAGGCAAGTATTGTATCAAATATTTTGAAACTAGGATCTAATGTGGGTGAACGTAGGGAACTCTAAGAGAAAGTGGTTTTCATCCTCAATGCTAAGAGTCCCATAGAGATGGAAAATCATTTTTTGAACTAGATAAAATAGAGAGATAATTTTGATCTTCTAGATTAGGGCTAATGTCCTCCTTATAGTATCTCAATTTCTTTCAAACTCTAAATCTTTCTCGTGCCATTTTCTCTTTAAACATAGATGTAATATTATTATTTTTAATGTTATCGATATTTTTCAAAGTGACATTATTGTCAATCCCCCAATGGTTTAACCATGCCATGGAATCTTTATGCCACCCTTGATTGAGATGCAAGTGGTTTTGGTTAGACTTTGAAGTATTTTAGGAAGTCAATGGTGTTGCATGTTGTTTATCTTGTGATTGTAAATTAGGTACCTAGTCATAGCCATGCTCTTTAGGGGGAAGAGATCCACTTCTATGAGGAGAATAAGATAGGATGATATTGCTTTTAATTTTTAGGTTATAATTTATAAAACACTCATGGATCTGCTCAAATTTTCTCCAAGATTCTTTAGAGATGCTACAACCCCGAAATTCACAGTCATATAAGATAATGGGAGTGACGATCATTTCAAAGAGAAACTTATTTTTATCCCACATCACAGGGTTTTACAACTTACTATTGTTTTTAAGGCCAAAGTAAGATTTCCACCCTCCATTAATCCTTTTCTCAATGCATATAGTTCCAATTGATGTTGTGATGGATATCAACTACGAGATATTTGTAAGAAGTCACTTACTCCAAGTTTACAAAAATAGCATAAGTGACCTTCTCGGATCTGATAATTTGTTTGCCGGTGTTAACAATCATGCCCATAATAAAGAAGAAATCCTTTAGTATTTTTAATTGCTTATCAAGATCAAAAGAACACCTTTCCATAAGAACAATATCATTAGCATAGAGAAGAAGGTTATTGAATATTCCTACTAAAGTCATGCCAATACAACCTGCTTCCTCTAAACAACATTCCAACTTATCAATGTAAATTTTGAGAAGGGTAGGAGAGATAGGGAAATGTTGCTTAACTCCAATATTACAATAAAATCTTTCGACCATCCCTCAATGTTATTGAACTTGGAAATGACATTCTCATATATCCTTATTGTGGTAGCTCTCAACTTAAAAGGAGCCTTTAGCTCTTCTAATCTATTCCACGGATTATTTCTAGGAATCATATTAAAATATTTTCTAAATTCCATGAAGAAACAAAAGAAATTGGATTTTTTATTATGACATTCCTCTGCAATGATACTAAGAATAATGAGGTGGTCCATGGTTGAGTGATACCTTCTAAATCCTTCATGTCCTTTATCTCATTATCCTTCCTTTTCTAGCCATATGTTGATCTTATTTTCCAAAATAATACCGTAGGATTAGGGAAACCTTGCATGATTACTAGATTAAAGATTTTGTGGATGTAAGGGTAAGGAAATTAAAGATTACACCTCTCAATGTCCTTAGCTTTTGCATTTTCTAGGCGGTTGAACCCAAAATATATGTCTTCTAATGAAAATACGTGCTCTGTTGTGAGGAGGGCTTGGATGCTATCCATGGTTCATAAATATTTTTAAGATGGGATTTTTAGTCCTTCAAAGTAGACCAATTATTTTCTTTTGTTTTGCAAGTTAGAATTTGCCTCTAGAATTTCTTAGGAGCCATATTAGAGAGGTGTAAAAGTTTTCCTCTCTTTTATTTATACAATAATATTTTTTTTTCTTTTAAGTAGGGATTTGTACCTATTTATATTATCATCTTTTAGGGAATCGTAAATAGATTCCTTAATTTCTCTTTATGCAATTTTACATTCTTTATCATACCAAGAGTTGGTTCTTCTATTTCCCTTTTTACCCAAAACTTTGATATAGAACTTGTTAATAGACGATGAGAGGGATATAGTAAAATTATGATAGAGGTATTCTACATTGTCCTTACTTGTCGATAGAGAAAACAAACCCTTTTTTAAATCACTTAAGAAAATATCATTTTTATTTTTTATCAAAGATCAAGTGCTTTTGGCTTTGAGATTTTTCTTCTATGGGATTGCTATGCATGCCAAAACTAAGAGTTACAATTAAAGGTCTATGATTTGATTTATGCATATGGTCGTTTAAGATATCAAAATTTATTATCCCGTTGCATAAAGGAATATAGGATATAACATAATCTACCAAACTACTACCAAGACCATGAATACAAGTCATCCATCTAGAATTTAGCCACTTCATTAGACCATTGCAAATTATAAGATATTGAGAATTACAGAGCTTGGTTAGCACAGAACCGAACAAATATTCACCTAGATATTCAAAATTTCTTTTGTACCTACTAGATAAACCAAGGTCGGCGTCTAACCAAAGATGATTAGGGTTGGAATAATTGCTTAAAATAATAGCTTGGTTACTTGAAGTTCGAGCATTAATTTCCCCATTAAGAGTATATTGTCTACATTTCTTAAACTATAAATATCATGCTTTAAGACAATATAGGGACAATTTTTATCTAGCTTCCATTTCTTCTAAAAGTTGGAATTAATAGGGAAAATAACATGTCGCTATGTAGATTTTATTAGCATTAATTCCTATAATGTCCATCCAAATATATTGGTTGAAAGGGTCTTTCTTATAAAGCATAACATGGGGAGAAATGTTTTTTTTCTAATATAGAAAGCGATACCTCCAATGCCTCTACGATAGGATCTCTTATTCCATATCAACCATAGGAAACATCATTCTAAGTTAGGGACCTGAGATTCTTCATATTCCCAAGTTTCAACAAGCAATATAATATCAATTTCACTCGAGATATAACTTGACTTGGGATCTTTGTTCCATAGGATTCCTAAAAAATTCCAAGCAATGATCCAGAGTGTGTCAAATTGCTATTTATTAGTATATTTTTTGTCTCTATTCCGAATGACAACTTTTATGTTTCTAATAAATGCCCATTTTCCTTCCTTCCAAGCTTATTTTTCCTTTTGCACCACCTTTCTTAATTCAACTTGATATTCTAGAATAAGATCATCATTTATAAATATTCATAATCCTTTTAGACTTGAGGTTTTGTGAGTATGCCATATTTATGGTCAGTAGGGATAACTTTAGCCCATATTAGTCTATTTTTATTCTCAATTAATTTTCCCAACCTCTTTTCTTCTATGAGACAGTTAGTTTCAATTTGTAACTTATTATGTAGCTATGCCTTGATTATGATTATAGTATCTTCTTCTGGATCCTCCTTCACACCAAAAATTACAAGGTTCACGTCTCTTTTGTTACGCTCATGGTCTAATTCTATTAGCTTATTCATTTAATTTTTTAATGGGTTTGATATATAATTTACCCTCCATGGCTATGATTTTATTTACCTTTTCTTATATCTCTTTAATATTTCCATCCACCTTAAGATTTTCTAAAGTATCAACATCTTCTTTCTGGGTTGATTTCGTTTCTTGGATTTGTTTTTTCCATTGCGTATAATTTAATATCCAATGATTGCAACTTATTCTCTGTCAATTTAATCTTATTGTCTATTTGTATTTGAACTCTTGTCTTCCAAAGATGTAATTTTATTATCAAACATGGTTACTAAATTTTTTTGAAATTTAACATCTTGTTGAGGGGACTCTTTTGGCATCATAATTGTTATCATATATATGTAATTATATAGTCTAAAGTGGATAAATACATAATATGATAAATATATGTAATATTAATGAATGAGTAGTTGGAGTAGGTGCAATGGCTCCAAACTCTCCCATGATGTATAAATACATACCTAAGATGAATACCAAGGAGGATTGGACTTCCTTCACATTATAATTGTCTTTATGGTTACATGTGTTTATTTACAATTAGTCTCTAGTTGAATGTTGGTTGGAAGTTGAGCCTTCCAACATTTGGCGTCATTGCCATTGTGAGAACAAGCTTGGGTTTGTGAGGAGCTTGGAGTAGCCTTCTTCTGAGGGGTGATATTAGCATGAAAGGATCCTACACATAAATGAAGAAGAAACTATGGATTGAAATATGCAAATACGAATAAAAAAAGAGTTGAATATGTGTATGTTCTGCAAATACAAAAGTAGAGGTAATTTCACTCATTATTTCCATTAATATTGGAAGATACTAATGTAAGAATTGCTTCTAAATTTTTTTATGATAAAAAGTAATAAAGATTTGCATGCCAATTAGAGGAATCAAAATCTAATGTTAATGATGGTTGAAGAATATTTTTTTATGCACATGAGAAAATTTGTGGCTGCTTGGGGTTGTTGGATATTGTGTTCGAGATGCTGACCAAAATATAGAATTTGACCAATTTAGGATTGAAGTTTGTGTGGTTTTCCTGAAAATTTTAAAATTTTTATGGTCAACTTGCTATCTTGATAATCAAAGAACTAGCATGTGGAGTACCGAACTATATAGAACTTGATGTGTGGATATCGATGCTTACATAAATATGTAGATTTAGTGTATCCACTTATATATACATAGCACATTGATATATGAAAAAAAAAATCCTTATTTAACTCTTGTGAAGAGGAATACCAAGAATTAATTAATAAATTGGAACAATTGACATGATTATTTTACAAAACACATGTTTAAAATCCATCGTTATGAAGATGCTAGTTTGAGATAGAAGGCGCCTGACTCAAAGTAAATGCAAAATCCATGAAAAGAAGACCCACGTATCAATGTTGATTCACTCTTCTATTGAATGAGGTGTATCAAATGCATTTTTTAAGGCAATATTGAGTATATATTATTCAATCTAGTGATTGAAGAGGATCCAACAATGCACTCAACGATTTCAACTACATCACAATGTGACCACTCAATTTGAAATTACACTATAAACTATATCGACTGGAAAAATGACATCACAATGTGACCACTCAATTTGAAATTACACTATAAACTATATCGACTGGAAAAATAATCAAGGATATTTCTTGAATACAAGTGTTTGGTGGTTGATCTTTTGGCTACTTTAACAAACATTGTTGTTTTTTACTGCTGCTCTTGGAATGAGTGATCTCCCTTGATTTTTGTATGGGGATTTAGAATCCAATTTACAGTGAGTTGTTATGCGTGTACAACAACATTCCATTGAAGATGCCTTTATGGATTTAGAGTTTGTACATTCATAATGGTCATAACAATGCACCAAATACCAAGGAGTGCAGATTCTGAAGACGATAAAATATTAAATATATCATAAACTTTATAATCACCAAGTTTAATAGAAAATGCTTTTCATGAAAAGTTGGAATAAGAAATAGATTGTAAACAAAAGTATTGAGGGTCATTCGAGGAATAAGGTGTTAAATTAATATGGGTCCTTTAAAACCATGGTTGTAAAAATTATACAATAAATTATGGAGTTATGATAATTGCAAAAGTTATATGAAGGATATGGTGAAGTAGTCGAGTAGAGTCGATAGTTTGTATATAAAAATGTGCTTTTCGATTGAGTCATTAACTCTGAAACTCAATTTTATTGCAAACTTTGTAGGTCAGCGAGTTTTTATTTAAATTCAGAAGGGGTTAAACATGATTTCTTGAGGGAGGTGATCCCTTTTCCATTGTAATGTACGTTGGTTTCTTGTTTATGAGATTATTTTCCAGTTGACATGATTTGTACGTTGGTTCCTTGTTTATGAGATTATTTTCCAGTTGACATGATTTGTACGTTGGTTCCTTGTTTATGAGATTATTTTCCAGTTGACATGATTTGATTGGGTCTGTAAAAGTATGGTCAACAAAAGTTCCTTTGTAATTTAGTTTCACTAACCCTTTAAAGTGTCATAAAAATAGTTTGACACTTGAGTCATTTCCTAGCTTAGTTGAGTCAATTCCCATGCACATAGTCCTAGTCAGATTTTTCCTTCATGTAAACTTAATTACAGACTCCATTACAGTGTAAAATATCTTGAAATACCATTCACCTAGAAAACCCATGAGCGTTCAAGAAGAAAAAGAAGAGAAGAAAGTTTGATTGAACATCAAATATGAGTTCGATCAGGAAGAGCATTCCGACCAAGTTATTGAGCACATAGATAAACTAAGGCATTAAGATCCAACCTACAACATGAAATTTGGTAATTTACGATTAAAGCTTTGACTTGTAGAGCACATAAATTATGAGATATTCACTACAATGACAGAAAAAGGAGATGGCATTCAATCAAGACACATCAAACGATGCACATATTGAGATTCACCAATAGATGATGATGTAAGAACAACTGAATGTAATCCCCCTGGTACGTGAATTGCAAAAACAGTCCTTGGGAAGTGACCTTAGATGCCAAAAGACGAAGAAATGGAGGAAAATGTTGTGTAGGTGTGAGAGGAGCCTAGGATGAGCCACTCACCACCTTGAAGACACCAAAGAGAGAGGTGTAACAAGAGAGTCAAGCAAACCTTGCTGGGTGGGAGAAAAGTTCCATGAGACTCACTAACTACACAGGTACTACCAGATTGAAGATGGAGAGTGATTTCACTTGACCAAGTTGTAGATTTAGTTAGAGGTAGGGTAGCGTAGGAAATAATCTCACTTCTCGAGCATATGCTTTCCTTCAGTTTGCAGTGAGAAGTTTGCTTTCAGCACATATGGTTTGCAGTGAATAAGTTTAGTTTAAAAGTATACTCTAAGTTTGTTTGAAGAGCGGGGCTTCAATGTTTGGAATAGGTTGGAAAAGAGATTAAAAGACTCCATCCCAATGCATACAAGGCACTGGTGTTTTTTATCCTCACTTGCAGGTGTCACAGATGGTTTCGGGAAAAGGCATAGGGTCTATTTGTTCTTAGCAGCTTGCAGGAAGCATGCCATCCCCCAAAGGATCCGATGTTGGTACCAGATAGGTCCCATGAAAATTTTAAGTTTCTAGTAGCACACAGAATGGTTTCATCATGAGCACTCAAATGAATTGGAAAGAGTTGAATGATGAAGTAAGCCTACAAGTGTTGGAGTCAGCTTATGTACAAAGACAGAAAGTTTGTAACCAAGTCTTATTGTTGATTCTCTGTTCAAAATATCGGGCTAGTATTTCCAGATCTAGGAAAGCTGATAAAACTGTGTAGAAAAGGATAAAAATGGCAGTGTAAACAATTGCAAAGGGTATATTAACGTTTGTACCAGTTCATTACATAGACATTTTGTCATGTTAATTGGATCCACCTTTCCAACAACCTATTTTTCTTGTACATTTTTGGCAAATTGGTTGAGGAGGAAGGATTTTTTGCACTATGGCTTTCCTACCTAGTTACAGGAGCTGGAGAAAATATTGTTTCATGGCTCATTCTTCCTAGAAAAATAGTGTCTGTTGGAGAATTTGGTGTTGTCTTTTGATTATTTTCTGTTAGTGTGCTTGTCAAGATCAGTTGGGATTGAAGAAATATTCTAGAATTTCTTATACTTGGCCAGTTCGTTATTGAAAAAGTAATAGATGCTGCCCAAGCTTCAACACAATTTGTGGGTGCAGAATTTGCAAAAAGAAAATGAGGATTTTGATTTTTCGAAAGAACTCCATGTCCACAGCAATCCTATCTCTCTCTGAGAATAGGGAAATGTAGAGAATTCGTGGGAGGTGGTTGAAAACAGAAGCATGTGAGACACAAAGAAGTCATGTCAACTTCGATATGTTTGGCTTGAATATTTCTTGTGGATTTTTTCTTAGTGATTGGAATTGTGTTTTGTATAGCCTTGCTTATATTTTTCCATCATTGTTCCCTCATTATGCTCACAAAGATATTGAGGATTCCAAGTATTATACTCATGACAAGTGTTGATTTCCATATGCACTCAGAAGATTGCCAGGTGGTGAGAATATACAACATAAAATTTATTTTAAACATCATTCATGGAAGTTTTTAATTTATGCCACTAACATACAGTTATAAGATGCCGAGAGGTCAAATGAAGGTGCTCCCAAAGTAAAATTTTGCAAGGTGATGAATGACAAGCAAAGACATCAATAAAGTGCTTATTATCAAAGTGTCCAAAATGCCTGATATTGAGTTGTAGTAGTTCACGACCTTCAATGCATTCAGTATTGGGAAATTCAACTTGTCGCAAACAGAAGCACACTATACTACATTGGCGTTTTCCAAAGGTCATACATGTTCATCATTTCATCAGTCATTGCCATCACAATTCAATTTCCTAGTAAAAATTAGCGTGTATCCTCTGTAATTGACCTCCTGATATGGTTTCAATACTTTAGAGTTGTGGGCATGGTTTACATTGCCAAGATTGATGGAATGAAATTGAAGCAATAGCCAATGGAAAGAAGTTAAGGCTCTTACAAGTGATAAGGAAAATCATGATTATGGTAATCGTGGTTATGATAGTGGAAGAATTGGGAAACGAACATTAAGTGTCAAAGGAGATAATCCACTGCTTAACAAATTGAAGCTTATTTGGAAGAGAAGTCATTATGAATTTGTGTTCTAAGTATTTCAATAAGCTCAATGGTACATAACTCTCTTTTTTTCTCCTCATTCGAGAGAAACTATGGAGGACTATATCAAGGCATGAAGATAACAAATGCACAGGTGGTAGAGTACATTTTAAAAGAGATATTTTGGGTCAATTAATTCCAGCACTTCCATATTTGAACATAGAGGATCAGCATCAATATCATTTCTAGATTTCCAGAGGATCTGTAGTCAAATGTTAGCTAGAAGGCAGGGTACTCGATGAACATGTGGCAGCCATAAGAATTTACCAAAGAAGCATATCCATAAATCTTGGCTCGTCTTATTGGATTCAACATGTGTCTCTTATCAGTTATAAAAGTTCATCTGGCGATTATCTTTAGGATCAGTTGACATCAAATGACAAAAGGCAGAATTTATTTAGTTTTATTGATCTATATATACCTTTTTATGTTTTGGAGAAAGGGGAGGAGGTTCCAGTCGAGGCGCTATGAGTCATTGTGAGGGTTGAGTTTACCAATCTGAAACTTCTTTTGAAGCTCTGTGGGTATATTTTGGGACTTTATGGAGGATGAGAAATATTAAATGAGCCACTCTGGATTTCTATCAATACAAATACTATTCAATGTTTCTGATACTTATGTCATGATTCTTGTGAAAGTCAATGTTCTGATGCTAGTTTCTCATTACAGATGTGTGTGTTTGTATTCCCTTTTTCACAGAATGTTTTTCTGTTATTAAGGCATTCAATATTCAAATATGTGATCAGTTGTTTGTGATTATATACCCGGTTCATGGCTGGCTCATACATATCATACTGTTTGTATTTATGTACTTCTACATTATCCTTGTTTACCGTCCTTTGTATATACCCATCAGTACCTTTGATGATTCATCAACACCTTCATTTTCCTCTTCTACTATTAAAAATCCAGATTCATTCAATTCGAGGTGCCTAAACTTTGTGCTAAGAAGTCAGTACAAACTCTAGGGAAAACATCTTTTGGTGACCATACTGGGGACAAAGGAGCGAAGATATATTCCCCAAAAAGAACAACAATGAAGAGATCTATTGCTTGAAAGTGAACAAGTAATAGGCATATGAATATTGGCTGCAAATTATTCACCTGGTGACTCCAACTTCTGCAAATCCATATTTCAAAGATTTACTAATGGTTTCATTGGACTAATGAGGACTTCAGATTTTGCTTCTATTGTTTCAAGGTATGCATGTCTAGATTTTACAAAACTTCTTGGTTTTCTGAATCTTCTTCCTTCATATGAATATTTGTTGAGAAATTGTCCTAAATTCAATGGAGAATATCTGAGTTTAACTTTGAAACATATATCTAATTTCCATGAATTTACGGGGCTACTTAGAGTTAAACATGAAGATGTTTTCACCAGATTATTCTCTGATTCATTACAAGGAAAGTGTAAAAGTTGGGTTGAAGATATGTCTATTGGGTCAATTAGATCAATAACAGATTTTTGGATTGTCTTTTTGAAGACATGGATGGAGAAGACAGAGTTTAGGGAAGATTGTCTTTCCATTAAAGATTTTAGAGAATGGAATAATATGTGTACTGATGAGGATATAGATGAGAATTTTTCTTCTCTTTTGTCTTCTTATTTAAATTCAAGCTCATGTAACTCAGAATCTAAAGTCATATTTTTAGAAGAATTTACCAAGTATATTGAGAAAGAGATTGAAGTTTTAGAGGTTAAAATACATTCTCAAGACTCACATTATCAAAGCCTATCTTTTCAAAATCCATTTCAATTGTCTTTGATATCAAGAATGAGAATAAAGACAAGTTTGATGATCCAAAACTGAAATAGTGGTATGGCATAAATTTCACACAGTGGTATGACCCGGTACCTGAATATATGGAGGAATTTTTCAACTCAATTCAAATTTTTTTGTTCAGCTTTAAATATGGGTTTCAGACTCATGATGAGATGCCTGTAAATTCTTCAATTTTTATCTTATTGAATCATATTTCAAGAGTTCAATTGCTAAGCCAGTTCTTAACCTGGTTTCATTGGAAGCATGATTTCACTTGACCAAGTTGAATATTTAGTTAGAGGTAGAGTAGCTTAGGAAACAAGCTCACTTCTTGAGCATATGCTTTCCTTCAGTTTGCAGTGAGAGGTTTGATTTCAGCACATATGGTTTGTAGTGATTAAGTTCAGTTTATAAGTATACTCTAAGTTTGTTTGAAGAGCAGGGCTTCAAGGTTTGGAATAGGTTGGAAAAGAGATTAAAAGACTCTAGTCCACTGCATACAAGGCACTAGTGTTTCTTATCCTCACTTGCAGGCCTCACGGATGGTTTCAGGAAAAGGCACAGGGTCTATTTTTTCTTGGTAGCTCGCAGGGATCATTCCATCCCCAGAAGGAGCCGATGTTGGTACCAGATAGGTCCCATGAAAATTTTAAGTTTCTGGTAGCGCACAGAATGGTTTCATCATGAGAACTCAAATGAATTGGAAAGATTTGAATGATGAAGTAATCCTGTGGGTGTTGGAGTCATCTTATGTACAAAGAAAGAAAGTTTGTAACCATGTCTTATTGTTGATTCTCTGTTCAAAATATCGGGCTAGTATTTCCAAATCTAGGAAAGCTGATAAAACTATGTAGAAAAGGATAAAAATGGCAATGTAAACAATTGCAAAGGGTATATTAACGCTGGTACTAGTTCATTACAGCGACAATTTTTCATGTTAACTGGAGCCACCTTTCCAGCAACCTAATTTTCTTGTACATTTTTGGAAAATTGGTTGAGGAGGAGGAAGGTGTTTTTGCACTATGGCTTTCCTACCTGGTTACAAGAGCTGGAGCAAATATTGTTTCATGGCTCATTCTTCTTAGAACAATAGTGTATGTTGGAGCATCTGGTGCCGTCTTTTGATTAGTTTTTGTTAGTGTTCTTGTTAAGATCAATTGGGATTGAAGAAAGATTCTAGAAGTTCTTATACTTGGCCAGTTCATTATTGAAAATGTAATAGATGCAACCCAAGCTTCAACACAATTTGTGGGTGCATAATTTGCAAAAAGAAAATGAGGATTTTTCTTTTTCGAAAGAAATCCCTGTCCACAGTAATCCTATCTCTCTTTGAGAATGGGGAACTTTAGAGAATTCATGAGAGGTGGTTGAAAACAGAAGCATGTGAGACAGAGAGCAGTCAGGCCAACTCTGATAAGTTTGGCTTGACTATTTTCTAGGCCTTTCTTCTTAGTGACTGGAATTGTGTGTTTTATATCCTTGCTTATATTTTTCCGTCATTGTTCCTTCATTATGATCACATAGATATTGAGGATTCCAAGTATTATACTCATGACAAGTGTGGATTGCCAAATGCACTCAGAAGATTGCCATGTGGTGAGAATATACAACATAAAATATATTTTAAACATCATTCATGGAAGTTTTTAATTTATGCCACTAAGATACAGTTATAAGATGTCGAGAGGTCAAATGAAGGTTCTCCCAAAGTAAAATTTTGCAAGGTGACAAATGACAAGCAAATACATCAATAAATTGCTTATTATCAAAGTGTCCAAAATTCCTGAGAATGAGTTGTAGTCATTCACGACCTTCAGTGCATTCAATATTGGGAAATTCAACTTGTCACAAACAGAAGCACCCTATACTACATTTTTGTTGTCCAAAGGTCATACGTGTTCATCATTTCATCAGTTATTGCCATCGTAATTCAATTTCCAGGTAAAAATTAGTGTGTATCCTTTGTAATTGACCTCCTGATATGGTTTCAATACTTCAGAGCTGTGGGCATGGTCTACATTGCCAAGATTGATGGAATGAAATTGAAGGAATAGCCAATGGAAAGAATTCAAGGCTCTTATAGGTGATAAGTAAAATCATGATTGTGGTAATCTTGGTTATGATGGTGGAAGAATTGGGAAGAAGACATTTAGTGTCAAAGGAGCTAATCAATTTCTTAAAAAATTGAAGTTTCTTTGGAAGAGTAGTCGTTATGAATTTGTGTTCTAAGTATTTCAATAAGCTCAATGCTACATAACTCTCTTTCTTTTTCCCCATTCGAGAGAAACTATGGAGGAATATATCAAGGTACGAAGATAACAGATGCACAGGTGGCAGACTACATTTTAAAAGAGATATTTTGGGTCAATTAATTCGAGCACTTCCAGATTTGAACATAGAGGATCATGATCAAGATCATTTCCATATTTCCAAAGGATCTGTAGTCAAATGTTAGTTAGAATGAAGGGTACTCGATGAACATGTGGGAACTAGGAGAATTTACCAAAGAAGCATATCCATAAATCTTGGCTCGTTTTCTTGGATTCAATAGGTGTCTCTTATCAGTTATAAAATTTCATCTAGCGATTATCTTCAAGATCAGTTGACATCAAATGACAAATGGCAGAATTTAGTTAGTTTTATTGATCTATATATATTTTTTTATGTTTTGGAGAAAGGGGAGGAGGTTACAACCGAGGGGATGTGAGTCATTGTGAGGGTCGAGTTTACCAATCTGAAACTTCTTTTGAAGCTCTGTGGGTATATTTTGGGACTTTATGGAGGATGAGAAATATTAAATGCGCCACTCTGGTTTTCTATTGATACAAATACTATTCAATGTTTTTTATACTTTTGTCATGATTCTTATGAAAGTCGGTGTTTATGATGCTAGTTTCTCATTACAGATGTGTGTGTTTGTATTCCCTTTTTCACATAATGTTTTTTTGTTATAAAGCATTCAATATTCAGATATGTGATCAATTGTTTGTGATTATATACCTGTTTCATGGTTGGATCATACATATCATATTATTTGAATTTATGTACTTCTACATCATCCTTGTTTATCGTCCTTTGTATATACCTATCAGTACCTTTGATGATTCATCCACACCTTCATTTTCCTCTTCTGCTATTAAAAATCCAAATTCATTCAATTCAAGGTGCCTAAAGATTGTGCTAAGCAGTCAGTACAAACTTTAGGGAAAACCTCTTTTGGTGACCATACTAGGGACGAAGGAGCGAAGATATATTCCCCAGAAGAACAACAATGAAGAGATGTATTGCTTGAAGGTGAACAAGTAATAGGCATATGAATATTGGTTGCTAATTATTCACCTGGTGACTCCAACTTCTGCAGATCCAAATTTCAAAGATTCACTAATGGTTTCATTGCACTAATGAGGACTTCAAATGTTGCTTCTATTGTTTCAAGGTATGCATGTCTAGATTTTATAGAACTTCCTGGTTTTCTGAATCTTCTTCCTACAGATGAATATTTGTTGAGAAATAGTCCTAAATTCAATGGTGAAGATCTGAGTTTAACTTTGAAACATATATCTAATTTCTGTGAATTTACAAAGCTACTTATAGTTAAACACGGAGATGTTTTCACTAGATCATTTTACGATTCATTACAAGGAAAGTGTAAAAGTTGGGTTGAAGATCTGTCTGTTAGGTCAATTAGATCAATAACAGAATTTTGGATTGTCTTTTTGAAGACATGGATGGAGAAGACAGAGTTTAGGGCAGATTCTCTTTCCATTAAAGATTTTAGAGAATGGAATAATATGTGTACTAATGAGGAGATGGATGAGAATGTTTCTTCTCTTTTGTCTTCTTATTTAAATTCAAGCTCATGTAACTCAGAATCTAAAGTCATCTTTTTAGAAGAATTTACCAAGTACATTGAGAAAGAGATTGAAGTTTTAGAGGTCAAAATACATTCTCAAGACTCACATTATCAAAGCCTGTGTTTTCAAAATCCATTCAGCTGTCTTGATATCAAGACTGAGAATAAAGACAAGTTTGATGATCCAAAACTGAAACGGTGGTATGGAAGAAATTTCACAAAATGGTATGACCCGGTAGCCGAATATATGGAGGCGTTTTTCAACTCGAGTCATTTTTTTGGTTTAGCTCTAAATATGGGTTTCAGGCTCATGATGAGATGCTTGTAAATTATTCAAATTTTATCTTACTGAAGCATATTTCAAGACTTCAATTGCTAAGTCGGTTCTTAACCTAGTTTCATTGGAAGCATGATTTCACTTGACCAAGTTGCATATTTAGTTAGAGGTAGGGTAACGTAGGAAATAAGCTCACTTCCCGAGCATATGCTTTCCTTCAATTTGCAATGAGAAGTTTGATTTCAACACATATGGTTTGCAGTGAATAATTTCAGTTTATAAGTATACTCTAGTTATGTTTGAAGAGCAAGGCTTCAAGGTTTGGAATAGGTTGGAAAAGAGATTAAAATACTCCAGCCCAATGCATACAAGGCACTAGTGTTTCTTATCCTCACTTGCAGGTGTCACGGATGGTTTCAGGAAAAGGAACGGGGTCTATTTGTTCTTGGAAACTCACAGGGAGCATACCATCCCCAAAAGGAGCTGATGTTGGTACCAGATAGGTCCCATGAAAATTTTAATTTTTTGGTAGTGCACACAATGGTTTCATCATGAGCACTCAAATGAATTGGAAAGAGATGAATGATGAAGTAATTCTGCAAGTGTTGGAGTAAGCTTATGTACAAAGATAGAAAGTTTGTAACAAAGTCTTATTGTTTATTCTATGTTCAAAATCTCAGGCTAGTATTTCCAGATCTAGGAAAGCTGATAAAACTGTGTAGAAAACTATAAAAATGGTAGTGTAAACAATTGCAAAGGGTATATTAACACTGGTACCAGTTCATTACAGCGACATTTTGTCATGTTAAATTGAGCCACCTTTCCAAAAACCTACTTTTCTTGTACATTTTTTGAAAATTGGTTGAGGAGGAGGAAGGAGTTTTTGCCCTATGTCTTTCCTACCTAGTTACAGGAACTGGAGCAAATATTGTTTCATGGCTCCTTCTTCTTAGAACAATAGTGTATGTTGGAGCGTATGGTGCTGTCTTTTGATTATTTTTTGTTAGTATGCTTGTCAAGATCATTTTGGATTGAAGAAATATTCTAGAAGTTCTTATACTTAACCAGTTCTTTATTGAAAAAGTAATAGATGCAACCCAAACTTCAACACAATTTGTTGGTGCAGAATTTGCAAAAAGAAAATGATGATTTTTCTTTTTCGAAAGAAATCCCTGTCCACAGCAATCCTATCTCTCTCTGAGAATGGGGAACTTTAGAGAATTCATGAGAGGTGGTTGAAAACAGAAGCATGTGAGACAGAGAGCAGTCAGGCCAACTCTGATAAGTTTGGCTTGACTATTTTCTAGGCCTTTCTTCTTAGTGACTGGAATTGTGTGTTTTATATCCTTGCTTATATTTTTCCGTCATTGTTCCTTCATTATGCTCACATAGATATTGAGGATTCCAAGTATTATACTCATGACAAGTGTGGATTGCCAAATGCACTCAGAAGATTGCCATGTGGTGAGAATATACAACATAAAATATATTTTAAACATCATTCATGGAAGTTTTTAATTTATGCCACTAAGATACAGTTATAAGATGTCTAGAGGTCAAATGAAGGTTCTCCCAAAGTAAAATTTTGCAAGGTGACAAATGACAAGCAAATACATCAATAAATTGCTTATTATCAAAGTGTCCAAAATTCCTGAGAATGAGTTGTAGTCATTCACGACCTTCAGTGCATTCAATATTGGGAAATTCAACTTGTCACAAACAGAAGCACCCTATACTACATTTTTGTTTTCCAAAGGTCATATGTGTCCATCATTTCATCAGTCATTGCCATCACAATTCAATTTCCTAGTAAAAATTAGCGTGTATCCTCTGTAATTGACCTCTTGATATGGTTTCAATACTTCAGAGCTGTGGGCATGGTTTACATTTCCAAGATTGATGGAATGAAATTGAAGCAACAACCAATGGAAAGAATTCAAGGCTCTTACAGGTGATAAGGAAAATCATGATTGTGGTAATCGTGGTTATGATAGTGGAATAATTGGGAAGCGGGCGTTAAGTGTCAAAGGAACTAATTCACTGTTAAAAAAATTGAATCTTCTTTGGAAGAGCAGTCATTATGAATTTGTGTTATAAGTATTTCAATAATCTCAATGATATATAACTCTATTTTTTTCTCCTCATTCGAGAGAAACTCTGGAGGAATATATCAAGGCATGAAGATAACAAATGCATAGAAGTATAGTTTAAAAGAGATATTTTGGGTCAATTAATTTGAGCACTTCCAGATTTGAACGTAGAGGATCAGCATCAAGATCATTTCCATATTTCCAAAGGATCCATAGTCAAATGTTAGCTAGAATGCAGGGTACCCGATGAACATGTGGCAGCTAGGAGAATTTACCAAAGAAGTAGATCCATAAATATTGGCTCATCTTCTTGGATTCAACAGGTGTCTCTTATCAATGATAAAGTTTCATCTAGCGATTATCTTCAGGATCAATTGACATCAAATGAAAAATGGAAGAAGTTATTTAGTTTTATTGATCTATATATACTTTTTTATGTTTTGGAGAATGGGGAGGAGGTTACAGCCGAGGGGCTGTGAGTCATTGTGAGGGTCGAGTTTACCAATCTGAAACTTGTTTTGAAGTTCTGTGGGTATATTTTGGGACTTTATGGAGGATGGGAAATATTAAATGAGCCACTCTGGTTTTCTATCAATACAAATACTATTCAATTTTTTTGATATTTCTATCATAACTCTTATGAAATTCAGTGTTTCTGATGCTAGTTTCGCATTACAGATGTGTGTGTTTTTATTTTCTTTTTCACATAATGTTTTTATGTTATTAAGGCATTCAATATTCAAATATGTGATCAATTGTTTGCTATTATATACCTGGTTCATGGTTGGCTCATACATATCATACTGTTTGTATTTATGTACTTCTACAACATCCTTGTTTACTATCCTTTGTATATACCTATCAGTACCTTTGATGATTCATCCACACCTTCATTTTCCTCTTTTGATATTAAAAATATAGATTCATTCAATTCGAGGTGCCTAAACTTTGTGCTAAGCAGTCGGTACAAACTTTAGGGAAAACATATTTTGGTGACCATACTGGGGACGAAGGAGCGAAGATATCTTCCCCAGAAAGAACAACAATGAAGAGATCTATTTCTTGAAGGTGAACAAGTAATAGGCATATGAATATTGGCTGCAAATTATTCACGTAGCGACTCCAACTTCTACAGATCCAGATTTAAAAGATTCACTTATGATTTCATTGCACTAATGAGGACTTTAGATGTTGCTTCTATTTTTTCAAGGTATGCATGTCTAGATTTTACAGAACTTCCTGGTTTTCCAAATCTACTTCCTACAGATGAATATTTGTTGAGAAATGGTCCTAAATTCAGTGGAGAAGATTTGAGTTTAAATTTGAAACATATAGCTAATTTCCGTGAATTTACGGAGCTACTTAGAGTTAAACATGAAGATGTTTTCACTAGATTATTCTATGATTCAGTACAAGGAAAGTGTAAAAGTTGGGTTGAAGATCTATCAGTTAGGTCAATTAGATCAATAACAGATTTTTCGATTGTCTTTTTGAAGACATGGATGGAGAAGACAAAATTTATGGCAGATTCTCTTTCCATTAAAGATTCTAGAGAATGGAATAATATGTGTACTAATGAGGAAATGGATGAGAATGTTTCTTCTCTTTTGTCTTCTTATTTAAAGTCAAGCTCATGTAACTCAGAATCTAAAGTCATCTATTTAGAAGAATTAATTAAGTATATTGAGAAGTTGATTGAAGTTTTAGAGGTCAGAATACATTCTCAAGACTCACATTATCAAAGCCTGTCTTTTCAAAATCCATTTCAACTGTCTTTTGATATCAAGATTGAGAATAAAGACAAGTTTGATGATCCAAAACTGAAACAGTGGTATGGCAGAAATTTCACACAGTGGTATGACCCGGTTGCCGAATATATGCAGGAGTTTTTCAACTCAAGTCATTTTTTTTGGTTCGGCTCTAAATATGGGTTTTAGACTCATGATGAGATGCCTATAAATTATTCAATTTTTATCTTACTGAAGCATATTTCAAGAGTTCAATTGCTAAGTCAGTTCTTAACCTGGTTTCATTGGAAGTATGATTTCACTTGACCAAGTTGTAGATTTAGTTAGAGGTAGGATAGCATAGGAAATAATCTCACTTCCCGGGCATATGCTTTCCTTTAGTTTGCAGTGAGAATCTTGATTTCATAACACATGGTTTGCAGTGAATAAGTTTTGTTTATAAGTATACTCTAAGTTTGTTTGAAGAGCAGGGCTTCAAGGTTTGGAATAGGTTGGAAAAGTGATTAAAAGACTCCATCCCAATGCATACAAGGCACTGGTGTTTCTTATCCTCACTTGCATGTGTCACAGATGGTTTCAGGAAAAGGCACGGGGTCTATTTTTTCTTGGCAACTTGTAGGGAGCATGCCATCCCCAGAAGGAGCCGATGTTGGTACCAGGGAGGTCCCATGAAAATTTTAAGTTTCTGGTAGCGCATAAAATGGTTTCACCATGAGCACTCAAATGAATTAGCAAGAGTTGAATGATGAAGTAATCATGTAGGTGTTGCACTAATCTTATGTACAAAGATAGAAATTTTGTAACCAATTCTTATTGTTCATTCTCTGTTCAAAATCTCAGGCTAGTATTTCCAGATCTAGGAAAGCTGATAAAACTGTGTAGAAAATGATAAAAATGGCAGTGTAAACAATTGCAAAGGGTATATTAACGCTCGTACCAATTAATTACAGTGAAATTTTGTCATGTTAACTGGAGCCACCTTTCCAGCAACCTGCTTTTCTTGTACATTTTTAGAAAATTGGTGTGGGAGGAGGACGGAGTTTTTGTAGTATGGATTTCCTACCTAGTTATAGGAGCTAGAGAAAATATTGTTTCATGGCTCATTCTTCCTAGAACAATAGTGTCTGTTGGAGCATCTAGTGTTGTATTTTGATTATTTTCTATTAGTATGCTTGTCAAGATTAGTTGGGATTGAAGAAAGATTCTAGAAGTTCTTATACTTGGCCAGTTCGTTATTGAAAAAGTAATAGATGCAGCCCAATATTCAACACAATTTGTGGGTGCAGAATTTGCAAAAAGAAAATGAGGATTTTGATTTTTCGAAAGAACTACATGTCCACAACAATCCTATCTCTCTCTAAGAATGGGGAACTTTAGAGAATTCATAAGAGATGGTTGAAAACAGAAGCTTGTGAGACACAAAGCAGTCAGGTCAACTCCAATAAGTTTGGCTTGAATATTTTCTGGGGATTTTTTCTTAGTGACTGGAATTGTGTGTTTTATACCCTTGATTATATTTTTCCGTCACTGTTCATTCATTATGATCACATAGATATTGAGGATTCCAAGTATTATACTCATTACAAGTGTTGATTTCCAAATGCACTTATAAGATTGCCAGGTGGTGAGAATATACAACATAAAATATATTTTAAACATCATTCATGGAAGTTTTTTATTTATGCCACTAAGATATAGTTATACTATCTCGAGAGGTCAAATGAAGGTGCTCCTAAAGTAAAATTTTGCAAGATGTCAAATGACAAGCAAAGAAATCAATAAAGTTCTTAATATCAAAGTGTCCAAAATGCCTGAGATTGAGTTGTAGTTGTTCATGACCTTCAATGCATTCAGTATTAGGAAATTCAACTTGTCACAAATAGAAGCACCCTATACTACATTGGCGTTGTTCAAAGGTCATACGTGTTCATCATTTCATCATTCATTTCCATCGTAATTCAATTTCCTAGTAACAATTAGTGTGTATCCTCTATAATTGACCTCCTAATATGGTTTCAATACTTCGGAGTTGTGGGCATGGTTTACATTACCAATATTGATGGAATGAAATTGAAGCAATATCCAATGGAAATAAGTTAAGGCTCTTAGAGGTGATCAGGAAAATCATGATTGTTATAATCGTGGTTATGATAGTGGAAGAATTGGGAAGCGGACATTAAGTGTCAAAGGAGCTAATCCACTGCTTAACAAATTGAAGCTTCTTTGGAAGAGCAGACATTATGAATTTTTGTTCTAAGTATTTCAATAAGCTCAATGCTACATAACTCTATTTTTTTCTCCTCAATGGAGAGAAACTATGGAGGAATATATCAAGGCATGACGATAACAAATGCATAAGTGGCATAGTACATTTTAAAAGAGATATTTTGGGTCAATTAATTCGAGCACTTCCAAGAACGTAGAGGATCAATATCAAGATCATTTCCAGATTTCCAGAGGATCTGTAGTCAAAAGTTAGCTAGAATGCAGGGTATCCGATGAACATGTGGAATCGAGGAGAATTTGCCAAAGAAGCAGATCCATAAATCAAGAGGTGTCTCTTATCAGTTATAAAATTTCATCTGGAGATTATCTTGAGGATCAGTTGATATCAAATGACAAATGGCAGAAGTTATTTAGTTTTATTGATCTATATATACTTTTTATGTTTTGGAGAAAGGGGAGGAGGTTCCATCCGAGGGGTTGTGATTCATTGTGAGTTTCGAGTTTACCAATATGAAACTTCTTTTGAAGCTCTGTGGCTATATTTTGGGACTTTATGGAGGATGAAAAAACTTAAATGAGCCACTCTAGTTTTCTATCAATACAAATACTATTCAATGTTTTCGATACTTCTGTCATGATTCTTATGAAAGTCAGTGTTTCTTATGCTAGTTTCTCATTACAGATGTGTGTGTTTGTATTCCCTTTTTCACATAACGTTTTCTTGTTATTAAGGCATTCAATATTCAAATATTTGATACAACTATTTGTGATTATATACTCGGTTCATGGCTGGCTCATACATATCATATTGTTTGTATTTATGTACTTCTACATCATCCTTGTTTGTCGTCCTTTGTATATACCTATCAGTACCTTTGATTATTCATCCACACCTTCATTTTCTTTTTCTGCTATTAAAAATCCAAATTCATTCAATTCAAGGTGCCTAAACTTTGTGCTAAGCAGTCGATACAAACTTTAGGGAAAACCGAGGGATTAAGAATAACAGAGACCCAATATGCTACTAGACACCTTCTTCGAAGTGAAGAAGAGTTGGTTGAAACTTTTATGAAAATACAATATAAATGTTGGGACACAATAATGGTTATATTTGGAAATTCTTTAGATAACAAAATTTTATATATATTAGAAGAGGGAAATGTTAAAATTTAAAAATTCAATTTTATAATTAAAAATTTAACTAATATAAGTTTTTTATTATTATCTTAGTAGCTTCACAATCACTAGGTTCAATAAACTTACTTTCAAGGATTGATATCAATAGTTTCAATAGACTCAAGATTAATAGATTCAAGAGACTTACTTTCAAATAGTTAGATAGGTAGGTTCAATAGGGACAAACTCTTTGATCAAAATTAATATCTAGTAGATTCAAGATTTTAAATAGAATTGATTTTCATTCATATTGAGTAGAATGAAATTTTTAGATCAAACACGATTTTCACCTAATCTGGACTTTAAAAATTGACATGAGCTACATGTTCTTAAACATATGCAAAAATTTTAAAACACAATTTGAAATAGATTACTATATAACTTGATAGTTGATTTATTTTTCTTTTCAATTATTCATTCATTTTTCCCTTCTAAATTTTGGTTATTGATGCAAAGGACTATTCCTTCTTGGAAGTTAGAGTAATAACAAAACAAAATAAAGCCGCTAGGATTTCATAAATCCTTATAATATGAATCCATCACACAAAATAATAAATCCTTATAATATGAAAAACGAAGTTGGTTCTACGCCTACAAGTGGAAGCCCTGTAATCATTTCTATCATCTCAACATCCGCAGAAATTCTTCTGTAGAGCCATAGGAAACAAACATGGAATGATACCAGTGACTGTTTGACACATGCATTTACCTCTGTGATCTAGTCAAATGCAGCATATGCATCAACGACAGTAAACCTGATTAGTCCAGTCCTCTTTCCCATTCCATTGAAACTATGTGCTTCGGGATATCCGTTGTATCTTGTACAAGAACCATGTAGTTATTCATGTGCAATTCTAGAAATTTTCATATCTCATGATCAACAAAGGTCAAGTTCTTAAGTTTTGGAAGAATGTTATGTGATATTTGAACTCCTTTTGGCATAGTTGGTGCTACCAGTAGGTACCATGCATTCTTTGGAACTCTAATTTTTGGTGCATCATATTGTCTCAGTGGAATATATGGTGGTAACATAGTCACAGACCTTGGTTCTTCCTCCTCCTCTGGTGGTGGTGGTTGTGGTTCTATTGGTGCTTTCTTCTTGTGGTTACCAGAGTGCTTCCCCATTAAAGAACCAGGTGGGTCTGGTCATAACCTTACTTGAGGGATGAATGGATTTCTCAATCTTCTTCTGCAGCCATGTGCTACAGAGAGAAATTCCTATGGATTGGGGTACCACAACAAACAGCTTGACTCCAGAAATCAATCCTTCCCAATATGCAATAGAAATTAAATATCTAACACTAAAGGATCAGACCTCGTACCTTATTCCAAACGGTTGAAGTAGATCCTTGTTGAGCTTTCCAACTTCAGCTTGAATTGATAAATCACTTCCTCAACAACAAGTAAACAAGACAAGCATACTATATATATTGGTGTTAGATATATTCTAGCATATATAATCAACAATGTATAAGCATTTGAAATCATCCATGGATAAAATATTCATTCAAACATACATTATTGGACAGGAAAAGATATTTCTATTAATATAAAATCAGAGATTACAATGGATACAACCTCTATCGACACGTCTGCGAATCGAAGAAACTGAATCCCCCACTTGGGCCTCCACCACCTCAATCCTCCATCTCTCGATAGCAAGCTCACAAGCAAAAGACAAGCTTTGGAAGAACACAAAAGTGCTCCAAGGGACAAAGGGATGCAGACTCAAGCATAAGTTCTGGCAATAATGGACTATAGTTTCTTTGCTCTCAATTCTCTCTTATGCCTTTAATGTACCAAAGAGTTCCTTATATAGCTTTTAAAAGGGGTAATGAAAGGTCGAATCCAAGTGATCTCAAGGCATAGGGAAGGCCAGGAGTCAAGTGAGTCAGATCCATGTCAAAGAAAACTCCAAAAGGGTTTGGATTATGCACACATCCCAATGTACGCGGTTTAAGGGGTAACACCCGCGTATATACATGATTAAGGGTTTAAAAGTAGTGTGTATCATTTTTCACATGTTTTTAGGGATGATCAAGGAAACATCAAAGGACAAAAAATGGCCCAAGGGGTCTAAGGAGTCTGCAGAGGGACAGGGGAAGGCCATACAAGTGTGATTCACCTGGAGTGGTAAAATCAGCTATAACAGATGCCCCCTAATGTGTGAGGTCAGATGGGTCATACGATGGCCGAAATACATTATAAGTCAATCCCAGAAGTGGAGTGATGAAGGATCCCAAATGGAAGACTAGCCACCCAATCAGCATTGTGCAATGATACAACTCTGCACATAATGCAAATACATATAGCAGTCCTGGATACATAAGAGTACAATGGCCATGAATAGGCATGATACAAGATATCACATAAGTGGTCATCGCCACGTACAATATACATAGATAAGAATCTCCATGATGAAGATATACAGAGGACCATGATCTCCATAATGGCTGAAGATATATAATGGATCAAGATCTTCATAATGGCTGGAAATGTCTGACATATACTGGAATCAAGTCATGAGAGCTAAAATCTCGTGAACATTGGCACGATCAAGGAGGTAGCATATAAGAGATGCCACCAATCTGGAAGGTCTTCTACACAAACTGCTACGAGTACATATCCTACTATGTGAATAGAGGTGTCGAGGTCGAACATAGTAGTACATCATCTGATTACCGGTCATTGATATATACCGTTAACAGATGCGAGATCACCCACCGATAATGAAAATGGGAATCAAGGTACTAGAGTGCAAACTAACAAGTGTGAATAAATGTGTTGAGGTCAAACACTTGAGAGGATCCATCGATCAGGAGACATTGATGTATTCCCAAATACTATCGATGGCGAGAGAACCTGCCACTGATGACTACAAGTCTCAAGGCACTCAAAAATGACTCTAGATTCCAATCCCAAAATAAATGATCTGAAGTCAATGGGATGAAATCCGCTGGAAGGAGGGCATTAAGGCATCCCCCATCATCCAACACGAGGTACTCAACAAAGCTGTATGATGTGGAAGTACTTGATCATAAGGTGCACGAACCAGTAATTGTACCGGGAATGGTCGACATGCAAAGTCAAGATAACTGAGAAATGGCCGACTCAGGTTTCAACTTCCTTCGAACAAGAGCATAATAGAGAATGGTGACTGAATAAAGGCAGCATAGACTCGATATACAAAACTGGGACATCTCTGCGACACAGGAGGCATCGACAGAGGCTCCATGGGGACTGAAAGCTTAACCAGTCGGTGGAGATAAAATCAGATAAACGAGTATAGCTCCTAAAGCAAACTATAAACCCAACCAATGAATGTGATATACAGTGCTCTATTCGAAGGCGACACGACTCGACAGCTACCAAAGATAGCATCTTTCCTTGTCCGGATTTTTGGTTTTTTAATTTTTTTGGACTGTTTCAAATATTTAAAAAGCTTGAAAAAGAATAAAACTGCTTTATAGTTACAGGCTAGGAGGAGACGAGTGGCATAGGGTCAAACAAACTAGTTCCAAGTAGTGGAACATACCTATGCTCAATGCAAGGATACATGTGTAGAATAGTGACACTCGGGGGAAAATCCCCTCCCGGTAAAAAGGGAATCAAGCTGCAAAGGATATATAAAATGGCTCTGCATGGCTACACATGAGACAAGCTTGGGCTATATGGCTGAAACTCAATGTCAAGGAAGCCGGAATAAAGCTGAATAAGGTAGGCAAAGCTCATGATAATGCAATTACAACTTGACATAAGGGATTCCTGAGGGAAATAGGCCAGTAAAAGATCAAGAGGAGTATGAGGCTCTTGCGAAATGTCATGGCAATACTATGCAACGGACTCCCACACCCTAAAGGACAAAACGTCAGCATGGGCACCAAATGCAAATAAGGCGCTAACTAGGGTACCCATGTAAGGTCAAGCTCTACCACTCGTATCATGCCACTTCTAAAACAGCAAGAAGGTTTCGTGACATAATAGAGTGGGTTCGTACCTAAGGTTATGATGAAATGGTCATAAGGTCATGCAAAATGCAAACGGTGATGAAATCTAACCTATATGCTAGTTTAGACATGATACCTGAGATCGGCATGAACGAGTCCATCCAATGGCTGAAACGACACTTAAAAAGGTCTCCTATGTCATAAATTAGGTCAAAAACGGTCCAAAATGATTAGAAATGGTCCAAACTATAGGAAAGGGGGTAAAAATGTTCAAAAATTTGAAAATTTTCTATAAATAGTAAAAAATTCAAAACATTATAAAACATTTGAAATTTTTACCCAATTGAGCTCAGATTTTCAACAGCAAATTCCAGGAGATCCAGCCGGCGAAATCCACTACCATTTCTTCTAGGTACTTACCCGTGCTCTTCTCTTCCATTTTGATGCAATTTTTATCAAATTCCATGGTTATTTGGGATTTCTATGCCAATCCAAAATAGGTGCTGCAGCCCACATGGAAATAAAGGGTTTTTCCGTATATAGGGATGGATATATGCGGAAAATGCCCTCACAATCGTGTACATACACGACTGTTTGGAAAACAGTCACGTATGCGGCCACGCATGAAGTTTTTTAAGTATTCTAATGGGAAAACTTGCAATTTTTTGTGCAGGATGGTCCTAGAATGGAGAGAACGTGATCATGGTGATGTAGAGGAGGCAATAAGGGCCAATCTAATGGCTCAACAAGAGTTACGTGCATGTGGACTCTACAAATTTTGGTGTCTTGGTGGCTTAAGGGCCAAACCAGGACTATTGTAGATACTGGTGGATTACTAGGATCCAGACTCGGAGCCATTCCAGATAGATGGGATGTCCCTCACCATAGAGGTGGAAGACATATACTTTATTACTAGACTTTCCCAACGGGGGGAAGTAGTGAACCTATGTTCTCGCGGGCCCGGAGGTGGCCTGACTATAGATGAGTGCATTGCGGTGTACTGCTATCTGGACACGGAGAAGGTGGGGAGTTAGATACCAACCAACTCTATATAGGTGCTAGGCCTAAAGGCCATCCTACTGACACTGGGCAGGATAGTAGGCTTGGCTTCACTCCACCAGGCCTCGCAGCCTCTGATGTTCTATGCAGTGGAGTGCATGATACCCACGGTATATGACTGGAGCACTACACTACTGAGCAACATGAAACACCAGCTCAGTGACTGTAAGATGGGCAGAGTGTGAAACTTCGGTTTCAGAAGCATACTGAGCATGTTTTTCTTCGAGTGTGTTCCAGGATTGAGCCCCAGAGTTGGCGTTCCTCTACATGGGGTTTGAGATCCGGCCCAACGGCGTTGGGCGGATGCGATGTGCAGACAGTGTGGAGGTAGGGTGTCCAACCCCTATCCAGCTGAGTTCTTTCCGTGGTGGAGATGACAGATAGTTGCCATCGATGACTACCCCTATGCGGGGATAGATTTTTGGGGGGCCCTAGACATGCCACTACCACCAAGATCGAAATACAATGACATAGGTAATGAATCTCGACCCTCTCTTTAAATTTTCAAGTTATTTATTTTTTTGTGTTTTCTGATTATATGGAATCAAAAGACATGTTTTTGGGTGACAATACATAATGACATCTACCATATGCATGTAGATGTGGGACCACGGTAGCCTGAAGGATTCCCTCATCATAGACAGAGGGGAAGAGGAGATGATATCACGGGTGTGGATGCGGAGAAAATGCTCCAGAGCATTCATACCAACTTTGTGAGGCTGACACACAGAGTTCCCATGGCGCAAGTTGAGGACTTGCCTGAGGCTATGCAATGCTAGGTGGTGGGTGTACCACGAGCATGGGTGCGATTATTCCAATGGCTAGCTAGAGCCGTAGTGACATTCCATCATCACAACCCCCCTCCTCCTCCACAGGCTTAGATACCTAGGAGTTATACATTTTGTATTACCGTGTATTATATTTTGGTGGCTCGAGAGCCCCATTTTTGTATCATGACACTATGTATTACCAGATTTTCAATGTTTATAAAAAAATTTATGATGATCGGTTTATTTATTTACATGTGTAAAAGTTTGTGTTTGTGATGAATTTATTGTGTATGAAACAAATGCCAATCTAACACGTAGTTAGCATATGAGTCAGCAACTTGATTATTAATTCTTGAAATATGTATGTATGTTATATTGTCAAATTGTCATTCTAATAATCTCACACATAGGAATCTTCTTAATAATGTCAAATCTCTAACATGGTACAAACCATTAAGCTATGACACTACTAACTCCGAATCAAGACGTACCTCAAGAGAGAGAACGCCATGTAAAATGGCATCCCGTAGAAGCTCAATAACAGCACTATATTCAGCAACATTGTTTGAAGGTGGCCGTAAACATACGCCTCCTGAAGACAATACCTGACCCATAGGAGTATAAATCACCCAAGCAGCAGAGGCTGAGTGTTGAGTGTGATGGCTCGCACCATCTGCGAATCCTATGTAGGTGGAAGATTCCATTGACATCTGCCAAAAGAAATGGAAACTAATCACAAACCCGATCACTATATGAAAAAGAGCTAACTATGCAAAACTGTACAATAATATACAATACCAACCTTGGCTGAAAACCATGCATAGTACTTCTTGAGATAGATCCCATTCCTAGGCTCCACCAAGGTCGTTCCCTCATAATCCACTAACTCATAGGCACCCTTCTCTAACACACATTTGACGACGTAAGGACCACGCCACATGGGGTTAAACTTTCCTGCCCCCAAGGGTTCTTTCGGTTGATCCCACAAAAGGACCAATTCTCCCTCACTAAACCTCCTTGGACAGACAGACTTATCGTACTGGACCTTTACGCGACGTTTATTGACTTCTAGAGCCACCAAGGCATCTCGACGCTGCTCATCAAGTTGCTCAAGGTGGACCAAACGTTCCTCCAATGGGGAAGTGTCTAGTAAGAGTTCTACAGCTAGTTTCAAAGAAGGAATCTCGCATTCAACCGGCAATACCGACTCCACTCCATGTACAAGTTGATATGGAGAAAAACCCATGGTAGTCTTAACAGCGGTTCTATACGCCCACAAAGCAGGATATAACATAATGCGCCAATTATTCTTGCTTTGTGCGATGGTTCATTGGAGAATGGATTTGAGTGATTTATTCACTGCTTCTACCTGTCCATTCGCTTGAGGGTAGTAAGAGGAGGAATGCTCTTGCTTGTACCCTAACTTTGATGCTAACTCTTCCATCATACGATTCTGAAAGTGCAAGCCATGGTCAGTGACAAGCTCTTTCGGAATCCCAAACCGAATAATAATCTGGTAGAATACGAAGTGCATGGCTGTCTCACTGTCAGATTTAACTGTAGGCATAGCCTTAGCCCATTTTGTGAAGTAATCAACAGCCACTATGATATGATGATGCCCCCCAGCTGAAGCTGGGTCGCAATCCATAAAATCAAGCCCCCACTTAGTGAAGGGACCGGCAGTGATGATGGGATGTAACAGGGTAGGTTTCGAGCACATATTATGTGCAAACACCTAGCAAGGGAGACACCTCTTGACCGCATCAACATAATCCTTAAAGATCGACAGCCAGAAATAACCCACTCTTAAGATTTTTTGGGCTGTCGAAAGCCTAGATAAATGACCACCACACGCCCCTCCATGGCAATCATTCAGCACTATCTCAGCCTCCTCATGAGTTAAACAACGTTGTAAAATGGAATCTACCCCACGGCGGTACAAATTGTTATCCACTATGAGGTAATTCTTAGACACGTGATGTAATCGTCGTCGTTCATCCTGTGAGAGGTGAGTAGGGACCTTCATTGTTTATAAATATATAATGATATCCCCATACCATGGGTCTAAAGTTGAGATTAAGAATATGTGTTCATCGATAAATGTATCTTCACAAACCAACTCCTCGGCCTCGCTTGGGAAATCCGATATAAGCTCTGCAAAAATTAACGATTTCTTCGACTTTTCCGAAACAAAATCGAGATCAAACTCTTGCAAGATGACAATCTATTTATTATATTTTCCCCCAATCATCCTTCAAGTGAGGACGAATTGAAACGGATTGACATGGGCTACAACCAAGGTCCGGCGAAGGAGAATATAATGTCTCAACCATTGAACCGCATGTACGGTAGCTAAACCAAGCTTCTCAACATGAGAATAACGAATCTCCGTGTCAATAAGATTTCAGCTCAGATAGTATATGACATGCTCTTGGAGCTCCTCATCCTCTTGAACCAAAACCATACCTATCATCTCCATGGACACGGCCACATAAAGTAGGAAATCACGGCTATAGTCTGGGGGACTAATCACCGGGGTCGATGCTAGGGCTCGCTTGAGTGCATCAAAGGACTCATGGGCTCGCTCATCCCAACAAAAGGTGGTGTCCTTCTTCAAAAGACGCATGAAGCCTTGTTGGCTAGGAAATGTGACCTATAGGGTTTTGTGGCCAACTACTGAAAAACAACCCACACACTCGACTTACTGCAATCTTGTATGTGTTTGGTATAACTATTTTTCACAGGTTAAAGGCCCTGTTACCTGTCAAATATGCTCTCAAGGTAGAGATTCTCTTGGGGTGTAGATGGTAAATTCTAATTAATCAAATCTTCACTCAAATCAAAAGATCTAATTAAAATGACCAACTAATGCTAACAAATACCTTTAAGATAAAACAGAAAAACAATAGTAGCTCCTAATCCTGATCTATAATGACCTAAGATGTAATATAACTATCCCAAACTGGGAGCTGGAATTAATAATCTGATAGCAAGTTTTATTAAAAAATTTGATCTATGATCCTGCAATGTTAGGAAATCCTACTCTCAGCAGAGACAGATCTAAATCAACTTACAATAAAATAACATTTTATCATAAATTAATTTGAAAATGAAATAAAACTCATAATCGAAATAAATTTAACATAGTATTGAAGCATGAAAAATACACTCAGGTACTAACACTGAAATGAATAAAGTTCAACTCACATAGTCAGTACTTTGTATAAAACCATATCATTATCAACTCAAGAAAAGAAACATGAAGAAGTTCATTTACTTTTCTACATGACAACTAATCATCCATACTTCAACATTAAGTACTTTGTTCAGAATCCATTAACAAAAGTGTTTTCACATATAATATAAAGATACATACATATGAAAAGGAAATTCAACACAGGAAAAACAACATTAAGACATCATGATAATAACTGATAGCCTTAGCTAATGTCTTCAAGATATAGTAATCCTCAGAAATAGTTCTAAAGGAACACAAATATACAGAATAATATTAAGTGTTGTATTATATTTGTTCATCACAAGTTCCAGGACTCCAACCCTTTGCTTCAGTTCAGAAGTTGCTTATAAAGGAAATTAAAAGACTACAACTGACTAACTAGAAATCCTATTCCTCAGGAAAAATCCCAATCATATCCAAATATGGTTCAATCATGACCAGAATCATAGGCACGTTGTTACAAAATCATCCGGAGAGAAAGATACGCCAAGAGGTTAACTTACTAGAGAAAATCCAGCGTTATACTCTCCAAATCATAGTAACACCATATTGGATCATCCATGCCAACAGAAGCTTAGAAATAGGAACGAAGTAATCACTGAGCATCAAATCAGTTGTAAATCCCGAACATTCTTCATTGAGTAGCCACGTACAGTCAAAAGTCATGAATGTAGACCAGCATCCAGTTTTATCCCAACAGTTTCTTTGACACCTGTAAATATTAACAAAAAGTTGTTTAGCAAAATTTAATGATGATCAATTAAGCATGAGCGAGATATCTGCAGAATTTTAATTCTGTAGATATCTCAATTTAATCATTTAGACCATGAATTGAAAACCAAAACTGACGAACCCAAAATATCACTAACCTTTAAGGATCTATCCAAAATCCTCTGTAGGCATAATGTAAGATACAAAAGACAAAATTTAGAAGTCACTAGAAAAACAAAATATTAGGTTTTTAAGGCCGACTCGACTGAGAATCGAATAGGTACACTTCTCCTAGAGTCATTCAATTTAGCTCTGAACCTGACAGCCATGGTCCTGTTAATCCTATTCTGGCTTTTCAATCTTTGATTTTTTAACAAAATCCTTTTAATCAGTTCTTTGCATTTCAACTTCTTTCCTCTTAACACATCCCATTTCTCAATCCAAGTGATCAATTCAGCTTTTAAAGATGTAATTTCTTCCAGGGAAATTGTTTGTATAACTTGTGCTTCTTTTAAATCTGTTTGCAGGGAAGAAATCAATTGGGCATGAGGATTTGGATCAGTTTGGTCCTTCGACTCTCTTTTCAAGTTCATTCGGGATTCTTCAGTTAAGTAAGGCTTTCTGTCAATTTCTTGGTCACCCTCACGATTCTCTTGCTGACTGTCAACAACCTTGTTTGCAGAGATAGAAACATATTTAAGATCTAGCACAGATGGGCCTATGGGAGCTGGATGTGGTCGAACGTCTGAAGAGTCACTCACCTCAATAACTGAGATATCCCCAACACTCAAATTCCTCCTGGCAAGCAAAGCGGCTGTCATACTGAGTGTGGTTCTTCATATAGCCGGATTGCTCATAGCACGGCTAGTCTAATCTTCAGCCTGTGTTCGCTTCATATCAACCTGTGCATGAGAAGAACTCTTGTCTTGATAGGTTATGGGAATTGAGGGTTTCCTTACTCGACCTCGAGAATTATTTCCAGGAGTTTCAATACTAGTTTCCACCTCAATTTTTACATCATCAAGACTTAGGGTTTGGTCAGGCTAAAACCCTTCATCCCCCAAATCATCCTAAGAACCGGAGTACTCGATTTCAAGCTCAGCTTCCTCATTGTTTACACGCCTACGGCGAACCCTAGGCCTCTATTTGGGCCATTCCTCGTTAACCCCAATTCCATTTCGCACAAGGAAAGAATCCCAGGACTGACCTAGTTCTTCCAACTGACTGTACACAAGAATTTTAATTAACCCATGGTGTAATAAACTCCTATTTTTGTCCCCAACATTAGACTGATAAGTGGATGCCATTTTATGCAAACTGTTCAAAAAGAAAAAGGACATATTGACAGGGTACCCTTTGAATATCATCAACAGCCGAAGGTGATAAAATTGCGTCTGAGACAGCCTACCTTCGCAAGTTACATACCTGATGATTAGCTCCAGAAGAGCCCTCCATTTCTTCATTAATAACCGAGAGGGGAAGCCGGATTTGAACTTGGTTTGTCGATGAGCAGGGGTAAGAAACCCTTTCCACTAGTCACTCTTATTATGCTTTCCTTTATACCACTTCTCACCAGTTTATGGCAAGCAAATTGCTCAAGAAATGAATTTCTCAGACAGCCTGATTTCAATGTCTCCCACATGTGCACAAACCCCATCGAATGACTCTGTGAATGCCTTAGATACTCCCATATTAAAACCAGAAAATTTTCGAAGGAACTCCAACCATCCAACCCTCGATACGATCTATCGACACTCGGGAGTAGCATACAGATATTTGTCACCAATAAGTTCGAACCTAGACACTGGAGCCATGGCAGCAGATACACAAACCTCTAGGGTTTTCGAAACACAGATTAAAATATGCAATCAATTTATCAATAGTATAGGAATTACCAGCAATACTCTGAAATACCCTATTTTATCAAAACCCTGAAAACCTTCCTGTAAGTTCATCATAACATGAATTGGCAGAGACAAGAGGTTTCGAAAACAACTTACCAAAACATAATGAACCGTAGGAGAGTCACACAGGCAAGTTATTGCAAGTGATGTTTGCATGATTAAGGATTGACAGATAGAAACCGTCAAACAACACGACTACCAAAACCTTAGTTCCACCATTACTTCATCATTAATTGTGATTTCATAATGTGTTGATAATGGAGGTTAACTCATCGTTTTTTAACACATGACTAAATAAATTCCAAAAAAACCTTAATCCTTCATTTATCGAATACAATCATAATAATGTGATCACCTTAGCATATAATCAATATCTTAGGGTAAAGGTCAAAACTAATCAGAGAATAATTTGATAATGTGACCAAACCAATGTTGAAAACTTAGAAAGTGACTTTAGACCTTCATCACAAACTTTGATACTAACCTATTTCAGAAATATGAATTTGAAATAAGCGATGAGCATATAGTATAGTAGGGTTCATGAATATCACATTAAATTCACCTTAAAACTTATGACAACTAAGATAAGATAAATAATTTAGAAGTGATGAAGCTTTGCCAAATTTTCCATATGAATCAGACAATAACAGTTATCAAATCATGCAGTAACTAGTTTGAATTAATAATTTATAAATTCATTTGATTTTAATCAAACATGAGTGATGAGTGGAAAAATAGGAGCTACTAATCTTCTGTGATTATAGTCCTCCTGATGATTGACAGAAATGAAGAATTAGGATTATAAGAGTCGAATTTTGCTATTACTAATGTTCAACCCATCCGAATCAATTAGTCAAGTAAGTTTCTGTCAGGAGTGCCTTAAGAATCAAAGATTCTTAGGGCCCTCCTAAGATATCCATGATGAGTTTTTTGATCCAGACAAAAAGAACCAATATTGCTTGAAAATTATAAATCTTCAAATTACTTGTGTTAAAAAAATGCTTCGAAGGGTGTTGCCTACCAACAAGCCTCTAGTCAAATTGGCAAAATTGACAACGAATCTCCATAAGAAGTTTGCCATGCCTTGCAAACATTGAAGATGATGAATATTTTTCGGGGGAGACAATTGAAGTATTGCCTCAACCTTCAAAGGGTCGACTCTTATACCCTCTTTAAAAATGATGAATCCTAATAAGCGACCTGACTTCACACAAAAGATGCACTTGTGAGGGTTTAACCTGACCAAATAATGGCGGCATCTTTCGAATACCAACCTCAAATGATAGGAATGACGCATTCTCATACGAGAATGAGCAGCAAGGTCATCCAAAAATACTTCGATAATCAATTTGAGATCGTGGAAGATCAAGGTCATGGCCCGCTGAAAATTAGCTCTGGTGTTCTTAAGGCCAAAAGGCATTTTTCGATATGTAAAATTTCCCCAAGGACAAACAAATGCAGTCTTAAGTCGGTCCTCAGGTTTAATTTGTATCTGATTATATCTGGAAAAGCCGTCCATGAAGGAAAAAACCTCGCTACCCGCACACTCATCCAAAATCTAATCAATAAATGGTGAGGGGAAATTGTCCTTAGGACAGGCACGATTCAAATCACGGAAATCAGTACATATGAGGATCGCTCCTTGCTTCTTATCCACCGGAACGGGGTTTGAAACCCACTCCGTCAAGGGAACGGGATAGATAAAACTGGCTTTCAACAGTTTCTCTATCTCTACCTTAATCGCTGGTGCTTTCCTAGGATTCACTGCACGCAAGTGTTTTCGAATAGGCTTAGCGTTGGGATAAGTCTTAATCTCGTGTTCAACAATACGAGGGTCGATACCTGGCATTTCATCATAATACCAAGAAAAGATATCACGGAATTCTTTAAATAGCTCGGTGTATTCTTGAATCTCAGCATGGGAACATTCTGCCCTAATATAGACATTCTCTATCCTGCCAGGATCGTGAGAGATATTGAGGGGAATCGTTGAAGATATATTTTCCATGTTTCCATTATCCATCAGACCAAGAGAGCTTAATGGAACCATAGGACTACCAATTCTCTCACTAAGAACCTCCCTAAATTCCTCACGCTCCAAGCGGTCAAGCTTGGGAAGGAAGTAAGATCTATGATGGAGTTCTTCCCATGGTGGCTCAACTCCCAACATGGCCTCAATAATCGCTTCATCTGAAGGGAAAATAGTATCAAGGCAGTCATGTGCATGAGAAGATTGTACTGCCCATGCAGGCAGCACATAAGGGTCCTCCTCCTCTGTCCGCGAAGAGGAAGGACTGGGCTCTGCAACACACTCAATATTAGCTTGATAAGCTACCATAGTTGCAGGAAACGACACGTCCATCATGATGGGCTCACTCGGAGTACTCGATGTAGGAAGAATCCAAGGATCTTCCATATGACTCGTGTGAAAAGACACCGATCTCATAGATGTCGAAGCCTCACCGGAACTAGACCCTATCATAAGGATCAGTGTAGGACAACTAAAAATTTCCATGAGGGATGGATACATGCCTACACCCACACTCCTAGTTTCCAACTGAGAGTGTTCAACGATCGGGATCGAAGCTCTCGAAGATGCGGTAACTGACGGATTCTTGAATGACGTTTGATCAATCATGACTATCTTCCCGTTAAATGGAAAGTATACAATGCGAAATAGGGAAGAAGCTACGGCTTGCATACTGTACATCCAATTCCTACCTAGCAAGAGATTGTAGTCAAGGGGCGCATCAACCACCTCAACCTCTATCGCAACGGTCTTCCCTCCCAAATCGACCTTAAGGGAAGGAAGGATCCCGTGCAGCCTAAATGATCTCCCATCGAACATAGTTAACATGGTCGCTGGTTTAGACAACTCAAGGGAACCTAAACCCTTCCAACATGATAAAGACATCACAGAAGCAGCAGCGCCTTCGTCAATCATAGTGCGCTTGACGGTCATGTTAAGACATTCTACGTGAATCAAAAGAGACACATAGTAAGGCAAGCGAGGTTGAAGTCCTGCAGTTTCAAATTTAATCACAAAGGAAGAATTATCATCATTCACACCAAGGGAAGAAAGCAAAGCCTTCCTTTTCGAAGGACAACTCTGAAGCACTTCTAGTGTAGACATCGCACAAGGAGTGTGGCCCAAATCCTCGACAACTGAATAGTTCTGGGCAGCTCGGGCATTAGGATTGTGCCCCAAACGCTTAAGGACTCCCTTAGGAATGCAAGGTGCAGCTTCAGGTTTATACATAGGTTTCTCAATACGCAAAGGAGTCCCTGGTAGATCAGTATCCTTCCCTGGGTTGGGTTGTGAAGAACCATAGTCTTTCGCACGGGTCACAACTTTTGCAGCACGTACCATGTTAATGCAACCACGACCACTACCCTCCGGCAGATATTGATCACGACCAGACTGATCATGGGTTCTCGAGTTCATATTTTGATTGTGAGGTAAAGGGTTAGTCAGCACAGCTGGGCCCTGTGCCAAGAATCTCAAGGCTTCATCGATACAAGGGCACAAGTAAGTGAGGTGATCATCCTTACACAACTTGCAAGGAAATTTAACCTTATGTTTAGCTTGCTTTTCCCCCCCAGCATTACGGGCATTCTTTTCATTATTATTAGCATTTTCATTCCTATTCCCACCCTTGCGATTATTCTTACCCTTCTTTTTATTCCGTCCGGGATGCTGGTTACCCTACTAGTCCGACGATTGCACTGAAAGCACACTCACCGTTTGGGCGGGTTGAGACGAAGCCGTGGCTTGTCCTGAAGTAGATTGGTTGATTTACAATTGACTGACTTGTTTTGCAACCGAATCCGTAGGTTTAGCACTCGCACAACCAACAATGCCATCAGCATGTGGTCCAGGTTTAACTTTGGGGTTGAAACTAGAACGCGGAGCATTGGGAATGATCTCATATAACAAACCGGACTGAGCATAAATCAAGTCCAGTTCTTGTGCCCTAAAAATGGCTTGTTCCTCATTTTGCACTCCGGATGTAGAAACATCCTTCGCTATATAAGGCAATAACGACTTAAGGAACCATTCGAGGAGGAATTCTGGTGGTATAAAGGATTTAATTAACCTCTTCCATCTACGCCACTCTTGGATATGATTCGATATATGTGTGGCTTTATCCTGCCGAAATGTCGACAAGAGTTCAATACCAACGTCATAACGCACTGGTAGCTGGAAGTGGTTAAGAAAATTCATTACTAGATCATCGAACAGAGCGAATGCCCCCCTAGGTAGCTCTATATACCATTTTGTGGCCAGCCCTATAAGGGTGCGTTGAAACAGCCTTAAATGGATTGAGTCCTGATGTAAGGAATTCAAAGAGTACCATAGGTGAAAAGTAGTAACATATTCACTTGGATCCTCTCCTGGTTTGCCCTCAAATTTGGATATGTCTGAGGGAAGCTTAGTAGGGACAGCTGGCCAAGCTGGGTCATGAGCTACAGGATCGTTCATCAATCTCAACAAGTCAGGAAGATTCAGTGTTGAGAGGAAAGGGAGCCTAGGATGATGAGTTCGATGGACCGCTACCTGATAGTTCTGATTCACATAGGTCTGATTACCACCATGGCCTTGGCCATAGTGCCCTCCTCCCATTTAACTCGTATAGGGTGGCATGGAAGCACCATAGTGTGGTGTACCTTGACTATTCGGAGCTACAAAGTCGTAATTTGGAGAGTAAGCAAGTTGTTGCAACCTACCCCCATAAGGTGAAGAACCGTGTCCATATTGTGTCCCATAATAGGGTCCATAAGTCATCGCATGAAATGTCCCATGAGACACTCCGTAAGTAGGAACATACACTCCGGAAGTAGGAATATACATCCCGGAAGTAGGAATGTGACCTCTAGAAGTATGACCATGACCTCCCGAAACAAGGGGTGGTGCATGTACCTGAGACACAACTGGTCTAGTAACCGCAGTACGGACATGACTCGTAGCAAAGTTTCGGCCCGAAGGACCACGTGAATGAGGTGGAGGGTGAACATTCGAAGAACTAGGGACAGAGGACAAAGGGATCTGTGTAATTATGTACGTGCTATTCCCTATAGTCACTTGTATCAGATCTAGTATCCTAATAGGATCACTAACCCTAGACCTAGGAGGAATATGTGATGTAGCTTCCACCACCAAGATGGAAGATGCAATATGACTTGTGCTCCCAAACATCTCTGCATGGTAAGGAATGAGAGTGCCCCCAAGCATAGTGTTAGCCTCAAACTCAGATTTGACATGGAATGCCAAATCATGTGTGGGAAAACTAGACATACCATAACTAGTGCTTGCGAGTTCAAAATGAGTCTCGTCATCCTCCGGCATTCCATACCGGTGATGCGTCAATGGGGAATCAACCCTAGAGTAAGTAGGTCTATCATGAAAGGTTCCTATCTCAGAAATCACTGGACCTAACTCAATCAAGTCGGGTGAAGGATCATAGTTAGGAGTAAACTCCCCATCTTCCACATGAATGGGAGAAGGTGGTTCAGGAATACCTTCTATATGGTCTCCCATGGTGTGTGAATCAATGTGCGAAGTAGTCTTCCTGGACTATCTATTTCTCTCTCCCAAAGGAGGAGGAGATGAAGAAGGCGGAAGTCCTGCTAAATGATGAGAATGGCGAGGAGCCGCACCCGAATCCACAATGACTCAAAAAATATCAAAGACTCTCTATCTACGCAAACCCTAAGCAAGCTATCGTGCACAGAGCAATCACCAAGAAAATCTAAAGCCAAACACAAGCAATCAAGGGTAGGATAAGTGAGCTCCCGAATGAAGCAGGTATGTCTCACCTAGGAGAGGCTTGAGACTCCCATACATAACAAGCTGAGGTTCGTAACCAATTATTGTGGCCCTCATCTTCAACGCGTAAAGCGACTGTGATGTTCGACCCCAACCTGGCCGGGACACCTGCAGAATAACCCCTGCAAAGTACCCCCTCGATATCCTAGGTAAGGTCACTAAGGTCACCTCAATATAATCAATGCTCAGGCGGATAGTCGCAGGTGGGATTGACCATATGGGAAGGTTAGCAAAGCCCGAAACTCTCGAAAGAGCCCCCTGATACGAATACAATCCTGGAAATATCTTCGGTGCTACTCAGTTATGACTAGGGCTCATCCCAATCAATAACCGCTCACACTACCTCATGCTTAACTCCCTTTTGAGAGGAGGATCCTGAGAAACACTGGTTATACCAAGGAATTTCACACACTCACCCGGACATACACATACATGTTGTTGTTTAGTGGTCTTGGAGAATTAACTCACAATGAACTATTTCAAGACCCTAAAACCTAATCTTGTTGGTGAACCCTATCAAATAAAATAGTGTAGTTCATTTTAATTAAGCATTGATTTTAATTGGATTTATTACTCAAAAGAGGTATATGGCCGTGCAACTAATGGTGTTATGACACAACATGAAATAAAATGCACACCTAACAATCAATGCAAATGCATTGTGTCCATGAAAAACAGGGTATGCTACTACGTGAAATGCACAATTTTCTTCAAATGATAAATGCAAGCTTTCCTATATGAAATCCTGACTAATACTCCAAAGCAAATATAGTGCAAGTACTATGCAAAATGAAAGATGGAATGCATGATGATAAGCAAATATTTTTGGATTTTTTGAAATAAAAATGAGATAGAAAAGCAAAAGAATGGCTCTACAACCCCCAGACTCTGCAAGCACACTCAAGCAGCACTCAAGCAAAGTACTAAGGTAAAAGAAATCTAATGCACTAATCCCAAAACAAAAAATCGAAAATGCAATAACAAGAACATTCTTTAAAAAAGAAATTTACCCTAAAAAAAATGTCTCTGGTCAGAAATAGAGGTGTATACAGACTCTAGCAATATCAAAGGAGACTCAGCAATCATCAAAATTCACCCAGCAACCCTCCAACTTCCTCTAAAAGGAAAAACTAAGGGCATACGTGACCGTTCGCAGCAAACCCACGTGTGTACACGAAAATAGCAGTGAAACCTGTGTATATACGCGACTGTGAGTTCAAAACTCATGTACAGGAAGAAAGGTGCATAAAGATAAAGGAAAACAGATAAGCTGAGACAAACTTCACACCAATCAGACACTACCAAGCAAACATGCCCCCAGACCTGACACAGAAACAAGAGAAAAATAGCAATTCAAAGTCATTGAATGCCGATAGAAAACCCCCAAAGGACAACTACTAGGAACTCCCCAGCAGAGTCACCAATTCTATTACGGAGAGAAATTCCTATGGCTTGGGGTACCACAACAGACAGTTTAACTCCAAAAATCAATCCTTCCCAATATGCAATAGAAATTAAATATCTAACACTAAAGGATCAGACCTCGTACCTTATTCCAGACGGTTGAAGTAGATCCCCGTTGAGCTTTCCAACTTCAGCTTGAATTGATAAATCACTTCCTCAACAACAAGTAAACAAGACAAACATACTATATATATTGGTGTTAGATCTATTCTAGCATATATAATCAATAATGTATAAGCATTTGAAATCATCCATGGATAAAATATTCATTCAAACATACATTATTGGACAGGAAAAGATATTTCTATTAATATAAAATCATAGATTACAATGGATACAACCTCTGTCGGCACATTTGCGAATCAGAGAAACTAAATCCCCCACTTGGGCCTCCACCACCTCAATCCTCCATCTCTAGATAGCAAGCTCACAAGCAAAAGGCAAGCTTGGGAAGAACACAAAAGTGCTCCAAGGGACAAAGGGATGTAGACTCAAGCACAAGTTCTGGCAACAATGGACTATAGTTTCTTTGCTCTCAATTCTCTCTTATGCCTTTAATGTACCAAAGAGTTCCTTATATAGCTTTTCAAAGGGGTAATGAAAGGTCGAATCCGAGAGATCTCAAGGAATAGGGAAGGCCAGGAGTCAAGTGAGTCGGATCCATGTCAAGGAAAACTCCAAAAGGATTTGGATTATGCACACATCCCGATGTACACGGTTTTAGGGGTAAAACCCGTGTATATACGCGATTAAGGGTTTAAAAGTCGCGTGTATCATTTTTCACATGTTTTTAGGGATGGTCAAGAAAACATCAAAGGACAAAAAATGGTCCAAGGGGTCTAAGGAGTCTGCAGAGGGACAGGGGAAGACCATACAAGTGTGATTCACCTGGAGTGGTAAAATCAGCTATAACACCATGGCCTATGGTGGAACATATCTAGCAGTATCTTCCATAATGGGTGTGGGTGTTGCGGTCATGACACCAGATATGCAAATGTACTAGTACTAGAAATTGAAATAACCATGCTCCATGGAAAAATCACTTCATCTCTTGTAGTTGCATACAACAGTCTCTCTCTCGAATGGATGGCATAATTAATGGAATACTTGGGCATCAATGGTGATAACATCTAGCCATTCATTTCGGCAGTCCTCCACACAAGAGGAAAACTAATGGAAAGGTAGTTGTCCTTTCCTTTACATGGGTTAATCGTTTAAATTATTATTAGGAAACTTCTATGCATTTCACCACTCGCCTGTCACATTAGTGGTAGTTATTGTGCAATAAAGTCAAAAATGACCAAAAATAACACCACACAAATCTCTCACCCTTTAAATTAATTACGGTCGCCTTTGAATTAATTACAGCCAGCTGTTATTTATGTGACTCCATTTTAACTTGTGACAACAACGCTCTTCCTGCAACCTGTATCCAACCTTCAAAATTTTCCTTTTATTGCAATAGACAGATTGTATTCACCATCATTTCTCCGCTTACAATAGACAAAGAGTCTGTGATAGTTTTCCTCTTTCTGTGACTTACTAGCATTCTGGGACGCTTTTTGTTTCTTCTTGCGATATCTCATTTCCTGCGATCAAAACATTTTTTTTCAGTCAACCAAGTCGCAACTATCCTGATAAGGATTCAGCCAACTTCCATTCACTGGTACTTTGAAAGGTGTTCCATCCAACTTATGTAGTTGCACTGCGCCTTCGTCAGTGATACATGTTACAATATACGGTCCTAGCCAATGTGTTTTTAGATTAACAGGAATCTTGAAGAATTTTCTATCATACAAAAGAACAAGTCCTCTAACTTGAAAGTGCTTGTCTTGATGTGGTGATCATGCCATACTTTCTATTGTTCTTTCTCAACGTTTTGATGATATCCTGCAACAAAATGATCTTCTTCCAATTGTATCAGTTGCGACAATATTTCCTCAACAACATCAACATATTTCATCTCCATGATCACAACAACCCTTAGGATGGGTACAATGTATTCCATCAGCATCAAAACTTCTTGTCCATACACCAACTGAAATGGAGTTTGTCCTATCAAATTATTACAAGTCCTGCGATATTCCCATAGTATTGTGGAAATTTTCTAATCCCATTCATCTCTTTGGACATTGCAAATCTTTGTCAATGCATTCTCTAGGATTTTTGATAAATGCTTTGACATCACCATTCACTTGAGGGTGATATGGCGTTGTATTTCTATGTTGCATCTGGAATTATTCTGTAAGTTCCTCAATCAACTCGTTGACAAAGTGTGTAACCTGGTCACTTACCAAAATTTTCGGGCATCCAAATCTAGTCACAACATTTTCAAACAAAAACTTAGCAGTAGTCACAACAGTACAATCTTTTACTGGCATTTCTTCATCCCATCTGGTCATGCAGTTGGTCGCATTAATTATATATCTTGCACCTGTGTGCTTCCATGTTGGACTAATAGGGCCCACAAAATCAACCGCCCATTTATCAAATTCCTGCAAAGTTATTTTGGGTACTAATGGAATTTTATTTCATTGCGACGAATTTCCAATTCTTTGATAAACATCACAACTGCGAAAATATTCGCATGCATGGTGGGTCACCACATGAATCATGCTTGCAATATCTTTCACATTGTAGCTTTTCCACCATAATGGCCTCCTGCGACACCAGCATGGGATTCATTTAGTATCATTAGTTGCTCATGTTCCAAGACGTAGCAACATAGAATCTCACCAAGGCCCATTTTATATAATTTTCCATCAATCAACTATAAGTCTGTAGCTTTGAAAACTAATTATTTCTTCTGTGCAGTAGTAAATCTAGTTGGTGCATATCCCATACTAAAAAATTGTATGATGTCTCTATAATGATCATCAAACATCATTATCATAAAGAGTTGTGTATCAAGGAGACTATCGTTGAGGTTGTCAGGTTCTTCTCCACTTTCGATCCTGGATAGATGGTCCGATCTTGAATTTAGTCGACCCGGTTTAACAATGAATTCAAAATCAAATTCCTGAAAAAAGGAGAAGTCACCGACAAAATGTCCACCCAACAAATAGTGTCTAAATTTCTGCAAAGTGTATACCATAGCTATTCCTTCTCTTTTGGTCATGGTATAGCTCTTCTCTGTTGTTGATAAAAAATTTATAGAGAAGTAAATAGAATGATCAATTGACCCTTCACCAGGATGTGCTCGTACCATGCTAAGTGTAACAGACGACGCATTGACATGTACATGAAATTCCTTTTTCCAGTATGGAAATACAAGTATGGGTGTTGTAACCATCTTATTATTTAAAGTATCCATACTTTCTTGGGAAAAAAAATTCCATTGGAACTTAACATCTTTCTTCAATAACTTCTCCATTAGAGCAGTCACCTTCGCATATCCTTTGATAAATTTTTGATAGTATCATGTATGTCCCAATGTTTCTCTCAGTTGCTTCACTATGGTAGGTGGTGGTAGGTCGATGATGATCACAATTTTGGCAGGGTCGACCAATATTCCATCATGACAAACTACATGGCCCAACAGAATTCCAAAAAGGGCACAAAATATACATTTCTTTAAGTTTAGTGAAATTTGATACTGGCGACAACATTCCAACATCATCTTGAGGCTCTAGATATGATCCTTAATGAGCCCAAATATGGTCCAATCATTGAATTAGACCTCAATAATTTTATGAATGAAATCTTTGATGGCAGCCACTTTTGTGCCTGAAAAAATAGCATGAGCATTCTTGAGTCCAAAGGGCATAACTGTGTATTGGAAACAAACCCACTCCATCGCAAAGGTTTTCTTTTGTTGGTATTCCTTTTTTATTCTAATATAATGGTATCCAGAGAACCCATCAGTGAATTATTAAATTTATTGAACCCTGACACTCTCTAGTACCTCATCTGTACATGGAGTCGAAAATGGGTCATGTAAACATTCATCGTTCAATTTTCTTAGGTCGACGCAAATCCCAACTTCACCAGTAGTATTTTTATCTTTCACTACTATCAAACTTATCCACTTTAATTTTTCTACAGGTTCTATAATACCTACATCCAACATTCGATCCAACTCTTCCTTGACTTTTTCTTTATACCACGAATTCAATCGGTATGCTATTTGCTTAATGGGTTTTGCGTCAGACTTTAAAGGTATCTTCATTTCTCTAAGGTCTCCAACGATCCTTTTCATCTCTAAGAATTTCATAGGGAATATATCTTGAAACTCATGCAACAGATCTGTGATCTTCTTGAAAGTCTCTTCATCCCAATAATCTCCAATATTTGAAAATTTTGGATTCTCCAAGGAGCCAATGTCGATTTTCTTGACTTTTAGTGGATTCAGAAATTGGCCACTAGAAATACCAAATACTTAAACTGCGTGCATACCATTAGACTTAGGTTTTTTTACGTTGAGTTGGTAATCATCATCAGGGTCTCCTGTCACATTATATCACTCCATCCAATGTTAGATTGTTGTGTCACGCTAATTGAATTTTGTCATTGAGACAAGGATATCTTCAAATATATTTGTCTTGATTACTTGTAATGCCGCATCAATCGACGGATGATCATCAAAATATTCAAATTTGTGTATCAAGCTAGTAGCTAATTCATCCCATTGAATAGTCCCTCATCTCAGTTAAACTTATGTATACCAACTCCTTGATAGCATGTGTAATGTGTGTATGAACTGATGAACCCATTCTTGTCGTAGACATGCCTCCCATGTCGCATGAAAATACTTTATATGTTTGACAGGATTAGTCAATCATGTATAATTTTGACCAGTATAGGTGATCTCTTCTTCGAACCTTATCTCCAAAAATATTTGACATTGTGTCCATTCTGAGATAGATTCTTTATGTGTGACCCACCATCTGGCAGGTGTATCTTTCTGTGCAAAGTCCAGGGCAGACAAACGTTGATATTCAACGACTTTTTCTTCAAACTCTGTTATAAAAAATGCAAGGTTAGGTTAACCTTCATATGTAGTTATATCACTTACCTCGATTCCTACCCATCGCACATACCGTGTAATTCTTGTGCACTTTCTCATGGATACTTCATGCATCCTATTCTCCTAGTTTTCCAATGCTTCACCAAAATATGATGTACAGGAACTAATACTCCACCAACTAATATTTTTGTTGAGCGTTGGATTTACATAATCGTCCCTTGTATATGTGATGTTGTAAATATGGTCGAGATAGTCTCCTTGTCCTTCACTATTTACTAGCTCGACGTATCTCTGACCTTCGAACGGATCAATTGGTGTGACTACCCTTAGCTCTGAATCTTCGACCATATATGTTAATATTATTTTCTTAAAATTGATGATGGTTTGATTATCAATCACCCAGTTGATCCCAAAAGGTGTAGGATACGGGTTTTTGTCATCAAAAATGTCGATTACTTCAAAGTCAGCATACATTCTCAAGCCTTCTTCCTCGAGAGGCGCCTGATTCAGTCAGCCAATAGGTAGGACTTTCGACTAATTTGATAATCTGATCTAAATAGGAGACCACTCCAGTCGCGGTTTCCCCATGTTTTCCCATTTTTGTCTCGTCAGAATGTTGACATAAAAACCCAAATCTAGGATAATATAGTCCATATCATAGTCTCCTATTTGTGCAGTCATTCTTAACTCGTGACCAGTCTTTAATATTTTTCTGACATGATTAATTCTTTTTTCTAGTCGCGCCTGTTCTTGAGGTTCTTCTATTAGAGTTGTAAATTATGTGACAACATCTTTATCTTGTATTAGCGATAAGTAACTTTTAAAAAAATATTTAAGCTTACTAACATTTTCCGTCAATTGCTTTCAGATTAGTTGATCAAGCCTTTCAAGCATCTCCATTACTAGTCTTCTTGGTAGTGTAGGAGTAGACATCGATTCTTGATTCTTGTCGACGAATTCTAGTCACAAGTGCAAGAATACTTCATTTTCTTGTTGGACATCAAATGAAACTTTCTTTTGCGTTTTTTGTCACCCTTGCAGTTGTTCATTATGTGTTTCTTGGTCTACTCAAGTCACAGCACCTCCCCTTGTCACAAAAAAAATATTTGGTTCCTTTGGCTTAGTAGAGATGTTTTGAATATTCTTGATGGGGTTCGGATTGGGATTCTGTAGAGGGTTCATATTTTCCACATTCCTAGCCTGCCACTTCGCAATCAACTGCAAACACTTTAAGACACTATGATCAAAATATTTTCAATACGAACATGTCTTTGTAGGACCCATACAATCCATGGAAAATTTCCTAGTTGCCCACAATTATAACATATGATTTGGCCTCTTCCATGACCAAATCCTCCTCCTTGTCCTCAACCTACAAAATTTCCACCCCCCTTGGGTTGCGGATATTCATTCTATGGATATTGGGGCTGAGGACACTAATATTGTGCATATTAAGCTTGATCCCACTCAACTTGCATCTATTCTTCATTTTTCATTGAATATGTGTCAACCATTATCTCTTGCAACAACTAAAATGCTCTGCATTCCTTCTCATCGTGGCCTGCTGATTGACAAAATTTATAATATAAAATAGTTGATGCACTTACAATATTTTGTAAGTAAAAACACCCTTTCGACCGATGGCCTCTAGTCTGGCATATTCTACACCAAGGAATCCCTTGTGTATTTATTGGATTTAGTGCTCCTGATGTGACATAGTTCATTAATGTTAGGAAATTGTCCTTGTGATGTCCTTCACTTCTGCATCGGGTACACCAAAGTTATTCTTGGACTTCCTTCCCTTTTTTAATGTCCTACAGTTTTAGTTTAAGGTTTCCTAGTTGCGGATGAATTTGCATAATTTTTGCACCAATTTATCCTCCAGGTGAGGATTCGAGCTACATGGACAACTCCAACGCTTCAGTCTGCAACGCAATATTTTGTTGCATCAAGGGAATCCAAATGTGTGGTAATAGTGCTGCAATGAACCACTCTTTGTGTTGTGTGTCCTATATCTGGAAGCTTACTTTAGCCATCAATGTATTAAATCTCTAGTCGAAGTCCCACACATACTTCATAGACAGTTGCTTAATCTATTTAATCTATGTAATACACTGAGATTCATATTTGGGGTTTCTAAATTCATCTATTAGTCTCGCTCAAATTTGGTCGAGTGTTTTATGTGTGACTCCTGTCAGAACCACATAGAACTTCATATACCAGTGCAACGCATGGCCCCCCTGGGTTGTGATCATATACGCCTTCTTTATTTCTTCATCTTGAACCTGTCGCACAGTCCATACGACTTCACATAGAAACTAATGTTGCTCTGGGTATTTTAACCCATTTCCATTGAATATCAACAACTTATTATCTTTCCCATCTATTATATTGGTCCTTGGTACTACTAGATAAAAAATTTGGCTAGCAGGACTTCCTTTTCCATTATTCCCAAAATTAGTATTACTTGTATTGGAAAACCCATTAGGATATGAGTTTTTGGATCTTACCTCCGAATATGTGCGTGGAGTTGTAGGTGTGCCATATTCATATTATAGATCTAGGGCCTCTTCTTCTTCTATTTCAGGGATATGTTGATATCCCTCTTCTTCATTGGAAGAACCTTTGTTAAAGTGTGACGTCAACTCGTAGTCTTCTCCTCTGTTCGTACTGCAACTTCATCTTCTTTTCACAGTTCTTCTTCTTTTTCCCAACCGAAATTTCCTTCCACTTCTTAAACGTCCACCCTCTAGTGCAGTTCCACTATCACTAGGGAACATTTCAGCATACTTTGCTCCATTTTTCTCACATGTCTTCAATGACATAACCCAGATATTTATACACAGTTCTTTACTCGTCGGATTCCATTCTCAGGATCCCTTATACAAGCATTTGGATCCATATTTTCAAAGATGTCAAATACCTTCCTTTGGGTCCTTTGCAAAATTCCCTTTCTACTTCACTATAGGACCTTATAGTGTCGATGGAGATTTCTGTGATATATCCACTCAAGATACTATCAACCTAGAAATCAACAGCTCTAGATATGGGGTTTTTATTTCCTTCCATCCGTTGAATCAACTGAGGACTCCACTCTATCAGTTCTCCTCCTTGGATTTTTTATCGTTGGGTTGATAGCTTCAACAACCACTCATACATCAAAATAGGAAACTTGCAAAAGAAAATTTCATGAATATCCATATAGAGGTATCGCTCCAACCACTTTGTCGAATTCAACTGTGATCCTTCACTTTTTCCTCATGCAAAATCTAATGCTTTAAAATTTACCCATTCTTGAATTTTTGGCTTCATCGGGTGCCAAATCATATCCCCCACAAAATGATTCAAGATCTCGACAACAGAACCATTTGTTGGTGTTTCTCCCTTTGACCTAGGTCCATAACCTTGTTTGTCCGTCAACATATCCAAAGATATCGGACCGATAGAGCAGGTCTCAATCGAAAACACCTGCGATGTAGATGCAGTCCTACCTGAGACATATCTTATGGGTAAGTGCCAAAACTAGGTTTCTATAGTTGTGCGGGGATTTCCTCTTCTTTGGAACCTTATTAGCTTGCTCAACCGAATTCGGTGGTTGTATTACTTATTCGTATTGCATGCATTCAAGATATGACTCTACTTTTCCATCAAATAAGATTATAACAGTTAATATAATTTCTTATTAGTGATTCCAATTAACAAATGTGTGATCAATTCATATAAGTATTCATTCATAAGAAAATACACATACATTTCATTTACATTATACATTCATTCGACATAAGCACATTCATCAAATGTACACATAGACAACATTTAATGTGGAAACCCATCTGGGAAAAACCACAAAGGCGCTCATCATCTAGAATGAGAAATATATGGAACCTTTCGTCTGTGCACTCACCTTGTAGTCTCTGTTCTAGATATTCTTCTACAATATTTACAGATTTCTCTCTCCTATAATGCTCTCTAGTCTTAGGTCTCTGCAGTTTCCTCTCCTTCACCCTACTATCGATCCATAAACGACCTGGATCAACTCTCTCTTCTCTACAACTCTACAACTCTTTGACTCTACTTATATTCTAAGACAAAAACCTGCAATGACCTAGAGAGAGCGTGCAACTCTCTAAGTGTGTGTAACTCTGAGGAAGTAACCCGCACACAGCTTGGGTTTTTCCTTCTATAGACTCCTACATTTCATAGTCAACCGACTTCATTCTGTTAGTTGAAACCTTTTCATTCCTAATATTGTAGTTACAACTATCAGTAGGCACTATTGGCCCAAAATACAAAGATGATTTATTCCCTTAAGAATGTGTTATCCCATATGAATTCTTACCCATGTTTTCTCCAGCTGTCCTTTTCAATAGCTACATGTCTTCTTCTATCGTTGTTTCTTCCATTGCAACTGATCTCGTCGCATCTTATCTTCTTTCATGAACTATTCCCTTACAGTTGCTTGTGTCGCAACTTTCCTTCTACAACTACTTCTTCTGTCGTTGCTCTTTCTCCCACAGCTTCTTCCATCACAACTTCACTTCTGTCAGAGATTCCTCTACATATGCTTCTTCTATCATATCTCTTTCTTCGTCGCAACTTCCTCTATAGCTGCTTCTTCTGGCGTAGCTCTTCCTCCATCGCATCTTCCTCTGTCACACGACCAGACTCTTCATATTTTATAGCATAATTATAACTTAATTATACCTATCTTTTCCTAGTGCCAACAATCGGGATGAAACCCCCTTGTGAACTTCACTGCATATTTTTCCAGTCAACAAAACTGAGGCTCTAACTATTTGCTTCTTCGACTTCGGTGGCGTTTCATATAACAAATTTCCAGCATTAATGACCCTTTCTCCTCTCAAAGCAAGATTAAATATGACCTTTGAATTAACCTTGAGTTTATTTGTTTCCCTAGTATGAGGTCCTCTAGGAGGATAAGGCCTTGGATAACATTGTTTTCTCTTTTGATTTTTAACCCTGCCTTTATCACCTTCAAGTTCATTCAAATCCTTTGTGTTCTATAAATCATGTTCTCTAGGAATTGGCCACATTAAGGCTCCTCTCATGTTTTGTTTCTCTACCTTACTCTTCTTATTTCCTTCATCAATTCAGCACTAGGGTTTTCCTGCTTTTCTTTGGGGAGAATTGCAACCTCTTCCTTAAAGACGTCGTGCATTCTAAGTCAAACTTATATTTTTCAGTTTTGAAACTCTTTCTTTTTTCCTTAACATTTTCTTCTATAATCGAATCGTCAACCTTCACATATTCAAGGGTTTGAATAGAGTCTGACTTTATAGAGAAGTTTCTAGAAGCACTTCATGAATATTTTTCCTTTAGGGTTTCAAATTCAAAGCCTTGAAGAAAATAATTCTAGTCCATTTTGAAATTGTTCAATTCTTCTACTAATAATGACTTAATCGGGGCCTAGTGAAAAATACTATGTTGGTTTTTAAAAAAACTTCTAACCTTGGCTTCCATTTTTATCAGACTCCTCAAAAAATAGAAAGGCAGGTTCACTTTTTATATACCATCTAGATGTAGGAGGAAATGCATACAATACAAATGGATTGTAAAATACCTTCCATCTTTGATGATGTAGGCTCTAGATCATTTTCTAAAGGTGGTTGTATTCCTCCCTCATCAAAGGCTGCAGGATACCCTTGCGCCAATCCAGATTATGATGCTTCATATGCACGAAAAAATTGCATTCAAGGGCACTAATTCCTTGAAGTTTAAATCATATTTATCCATCTCATGGAAGCTCTTTAGCTATGGCTATTGAATTCTTAGAGACTGGAAAAGTCAAGTATCCAATTCTAACAATGTTCCCATTGAAGCCATATGTAAACTCTTGAGCTACTTGATAGTGGTTCCCTTATAGTTTCTCATAAATATGAAATCAACCTGCATTTATTTAACTTTATACCAAATTATGGCTATTCTTAGAGAAGTACATCCCTGATAGGTTCATACCTAACTACGTACCCACTACTGTGTGAAGGTATGACTATTTTGCTTACTAAGTATGAGAAACAGAGTCAAATTTGTGCCTATTATATCTCATTCACCATAAGTTGATTGGCAGCACAATGAACAATTCCTTGGAGAAATATGACTAGCAATCCTTGTTTTTCCAAACATATGGATCACTATGAAAAATTATGGAAAGTTTTATCATATAGATTTACAGTAAATTAGGGAAACTCACAATCACCTCAATTCATGATTCACACCTTTGAACTACTTATGATGATTGAAAAGGCTCTAGGCTCTTGATATGACCAAAACTAGCTGTTATAATCATTGTTCCGTCAACTCTGTATCATTGGTGTGCATCTTGGTAGCGTTGCACTCATAGTTTGGTAACACAATTGCCAAGCAGTTTGGTAGCAAAACCCATTTAACAGTTCTGTCATGCAACAAGCCTTTCATTATGTAGCGCATTTCTTTCTAAAGGATATCCCTACCTCATAGCCCAGTTTGATTTTCCAAATAATTAAAACCATTTAACCAAGCAAACAACACCTCCAAAGACTAAGAACACAAAAAATTCTAAATAAGTAGTGCTTCTTAATATATTTTAATAACTAATAATCAAATTGAAAAGAAAAAAACATAAAGAAAACATAATATCATGGGGTAGACTACTATAAGTAATAAATATACTTAGGAAAAAGAAAAGTAGACCATCATCCATACCGATCACCAACCACTATAGTATTTGCAATCCGAGTGTAATGTTCAACAATACAAGTGGATGGGGTTTTACAACAATTTCATCTTATCATCAAATATTAGAAGGGAAACATTCATAAGTTGGAAAACATGTTTTGAAGGCCACCCACATCCAATATCATGGCTTTGGGAACTCTTGTGTGCATGGAGCCTTTGTCCTATGATGCATATTAGTAATGCTCAACATCGGCATGATCTTGAAATGTCAGAATATGACACCAAATGAAAAACTATTGAACTTCGTCACATTGCCATCTTGTATTTTCCATGATTTCCATTACAATGGAATAATCATGTCCATGCTCACTTTTGTCATTTGCATTGTCATATAATATCCACTCCTCTCCTATGAAGCATCTGTTAAGATTTCATATGCTAGACTAGATATCATTATTGTTTAATTCAAATTCACAGTAGTAGTATATGAAGAATCCCTAAAAGAAACACAATCACAAGATAGACACAGTATTTATCCTGGGAAACCCTCAAGGGGAAGAAAACCCAACAAAAATTCATATGTATAAGATGTATAAGATAAAACCCAAAAACATGTATTCTCCTCCTTGTTGATATGTCTTTTTCTCTCTCCTAATCGCTACTCAAGTGAGTGAGTCTGTGTTCAAATAAGAATCACGGCTCTCCTATTTATACACATTGAGCCAACTTAATTTTACCCTAAACAAGTCAGCCCCACTAAAATGTCTGGGTCGAATTCACCCAGGAAGACTCAAAACAATATTTTATATTATTCATTAGGGTACTAATGACCCAAATTATACTAGAGGCTTTACCTCATGACTCTATGATGACCAATTACAATAGTAACACCCCGACGGAGGAATAATAACATCTCCTTTGGGTTACATCAGTAAAATACATTTAGAATATCCTTTGAAGTTACAATATTTCAACACTCCCCCTTAACGAGAAGTTTATTCTACTGACAACATCATCATAGACTATAGGATAACAGAGAGACAATATCTTCAGCAATATCGAGGTAATACATCTATGCGTCATAGGAAGTTTTCACAATCAGTAACTAGAACAATTACTCTTTAATGTCTTCATCTTTGCATCACACAATCAGTTGATCCTTTTCCAGCAACGCTTCGACCTTTTGATCCTTCATAGCAATGCTTCGACCTTTCGATCCTTCATATCAACACTTCGATATTCTGATCCTTTGTAGCAGTACTTCGATCTTCTTTATCATTTGTAGCAGTACTTCGATCCTTATGATCCTTTGCAGCAGCATTTCGATCCTTTCGATCCTTTGCAGAAGCACTTCGATCCTTTCGATCCTTTGCTACTGTACTTCGATCTACTTGATCCTTTTCTTCTGTGCTACCTGCAATACACATGATCTCTTTGTGGGATGATCAATCCCTATTTATGTAGGACATAAGTCCAAGGATGATGCAATCCTCCATCAGCTTGTTCCATGATATCGACCAGCCAAATCATCTACAACTAAATGTAAATCTTGACTGCATATAGATGCAGGCCCTATTTTCCATGAGGACTCATCGTAGACCATCCATACCACTAAGGTTAGGACCACTCCAAAGTGAGTGTTATACTACGGTATCTAAACTCACGTGTATGCATACTCTTCCATGCAAGAGTATTCTCTACAGAGAATATCTTGACCACATACAAAATGTCAGCCCTCATCGTAGAACATCCTTACCACTGAGGTTAGGACCACTCCCAAGTGAGTGTTATACTACGGTGTCCATGAGGACTCATCATAGAGCATCCATACCAATAAGGTTAGGACCGCTCCCAAGCGAGTGTTATTCTATGGCATCTACATATAAATGCAAGCATACTCTCCATACAAGAGTAATGTCTGCAGAGAAGATATTGACTACATACAAAATGTGAACCCCGCCATCTGTGAGGACTCAACGTAGAGAATCCTTACCTCTGAGGTTTGGACCAGTCCTGAGTGAGTGTTATTCTAAGGTATCCACAAATGAATGTGGGTACTCTCCATGTGAGAGTAACATCTGCAGGGCCATCCTTAGCTAGTAAGGACCACTCTCATGCACAGGGTGTTATACCTTTCATCCTCAAGAGAGGATAATATCAACGTAGAGAATCCATTATCGATGTCAGTCTTTTAATCACTCCCCCTTTCTTGGTAAGTTTCATATTATTAACCTACTCCCCCTTTGTCCAAGGAGGGTTCATGTCTTCGACCTGGTATTTCTTTCTGAGGAGAGTCCATATATTCGACTTGTTCCTCCTTTTCAAAGAAGGTCCATATCTTCATCATATGTAGTGCCATCATTGTTCCTCTTTGCGAGGAAAGTGTTTTCAAACTACACAAATCTTGTCATGGAAATATTCAAACTTTACTCGATATAGAGGCTTGGTCAATACATCAATAACTTGGTCATCGGTACTCACATACTAGATCTTGATATCTCCCTTTTGTACCATATCCCTTATATAAAAATATCATATTTCTATGTGCTTTTATTTATCATGGAACACCAGATTCTATGTCATCTTTATGCAACTCTGGTTGTCACAAAGAATCACTGTAGTGTCCAATTCTATGTCAAATAATTCTGACATAAGTTTCTGAAGCCATATCACTTTGCAACTAGCGGAGCAAGATGCTATGTACTCTACGCCAGTTGTAATGAGAGAAACATTGGATTGTTTCTTACTAAACCATGAGATCAAAGTGGATGCCAAACAATAACATCCACCTAAGTTGCTCTTCCTATATGCGGCACTTTCTGCCCAATTTTTAAATCCGTATATCCATATAATTTGTAGTCATGATCTCCACCATAGTAAATTCCCAAGTCTATTGTACCTTTTAGGTACCTCATCACATGCTTTGAAGCTATCAATTGAACCCATCTAGGTTTAACTAGATACTGAATTCATGTGCTCACAGCAAAGCATAAATTTGACCTTGTATTCATCAGATACATGAAAGATCCAATGATCTGTCTATACTCATTCATGTCCACTAACTCTGATGACTCATTATATAACAACTTCAGGTTGGTGTCCATGGGTGTGGCCATGGTTTTACAATACAACATATCAAATATTTTCAATATTTCTACTGCATACTTTCCCTGGTTCAGAAAGATTCCTTCTGGGCTCTTCCACACTTCCAGACCTGGGAAATACTACATCAATCCAAGATATTTCATCTTGAATTCTTCAGCTAGCTTCTTCTTGCAATCTATGATATGTTTCCCATTTCCTGTTAGAAATAGATCATCCACATACATTAATAGTATGACAGGTTCATCATCCATAGTCTTCATATAAAGGTTAGGATCATCTTTACTCTTGGTGAATCCCATGCTTGTCAAGAATCTATCTATTCTACCCTACCAAGATCTAGGAGCTTGCTTCAGTCCATACAGATCCTTTTTCAACTTGCATACATGAGTCACTCTGTCTTTGACTTCAAATCCTTGTGGTTGTTCGATGTAAAGCTCTTCCTCAATCACACCATTAATGAAGGTTTTCTTTACATCCATTTGGTGTAAGTCCCACTTCATCATGGAAGCAAGTGCCATGATGGTTCTGATGGAATTGTACCTTGCTACTGGAAAAAATATCTCTTCATAATCAATCCCCTCTTTCTGAGAGAATCCTCTAGCCATAGATATTGCCTCGTACTTTTCAATACTTCCATCAGCAGCATGTTTTATCTTGTAGATCCATTTCGAATATACCACACTTTCTTTCTAGTTTGGGTACTATATCCCAAACACCATTCTCCATTATCAATTGGTATTATTTCGTCATTGCTTCAACCCATTCTTTCTTTTGTGCGTCCTCTTCATAGATGGTGGGTTCTTGATCTACAAGGTCACACATCAAAGCTACATAACTGGAGTTGGCTTTGATCTTTTGTTGGTTCTTGTGGATCCTTCTGGAGCTCCATATCTCTCTACTTCTTGTATGATTTCTCTTTCCCAAACAATTTTTCTCTTTCTAGAGATATCCATAGTAGGAGGTTTCTGAGGTTCTAGCATATCATGATCTTCATATGCTACTATTTTAGGAGAGCGTTCATCTTCTACCATTCTGGGAGGTACATCCTCTTAATGTACTTCTTCAAGCTAACACCTTCTATATTTCTTAAGAGTTGTCTCTTCATAAAATGTTACATCCCTACTAATCACGATATGATGGAATCCTAAAATGTATATCCTGAAGGATTTGGAAACTTCACAGTATCCAACAAATATTCCTTTCTTTCCAAAAGGATCCAACTGGTTTCTCTTCTCTTTCGGAATATGTACTTATATTGGGCAGCCAAATATATTGAGATGGCTCACTTCAGGTTTCTTTCCTTTATACATCTCTTCAGAAGTATTGAATTCAAGAGCACTGTGAGATAATATATTCTGCACATATACGGTTTTTCTTGTTGCTTCATCCCATAGGTGCATGGGGAGGTCTTGGTCATGAATCATGGTCTTCACTATTTCCATAATAGTTCTATTCTTTCTTTCTGCAACACCATTCTATTGGGGATTATAGGGAGTGTTTAGTTCCCTGTTGATTCCTTCCTCCTTACAGAATGCTTCAAATTCCTTTGAAGTGTATTCTCTGCCATTATCTGATCTCAATGTCTTGATTCTTCTTTTTGAATGGTTCTCTATCAAGGCTTTGAATTCCTTTAATTTCCCAAACACTTCACTCTTGTTCTTCAAGAAGTACATCCAAGTCTTTCTTGAATAGTCATCAATAAATGTGACATAATACTCATCTAGCTTAGTGATATGGAGGGAATATGACCACATACATCATAATGAATTAATTCCAGCGTACATTTAGTCTTTGTTTCGCTTTTCAGAAAGGGATTCTTAATGTTATTTCCTCTTGAACATCCTTTGCAAGTTCCCTCATGATCGATATTCAGATATGGTAACTCTGTTACCACCTTGCTCACATAGTCCAATGCTTTGTAGTTGATGTAAGCAAGCCTCCTATGCCACAGTTCACTTCAGTTGGTAGTCTCATGGACAAGGGTTGTCTCTGGATGTCCTTTTACTTTGTACAGTCCTCCTTCTTCACCGATGACCACAACATCTTCAAGTGTCTTTCCTTTGGACCACATAAGTACTTGTCCATCTATAAAATCAACTCTATATCATTTCTTATCTAGAGCAAAGATGAAAAGTAAGTTTTTTTTCAAACCTGGTACATATCGTACTTCCTTCATCTTCATAGTTTGTATCTTGATTGAACAATACCTTTGATGGGATATTGATATTCATCTCCCAATGATACCTTCTGGGGAGAGTTCTTTTCTTCAAGTCTTTCCAAAGTTTGGTTCTTCCCTGTCATGTGCTTTGAATCACCAATATCAATAAGCATGTATCTTCTCCAGGTGTTACACACCCAAAGAGTGTAGAGAATAGTGCATATTCTTCTACATCTTCACCTCTATTTAGTCTCTTTCAAGGTCTTTCATCTTCATCATCCTCATCTTCAACTATATTAGCATGATGTCTCTTGTTGTTATTCTTCTTCTTTGGTGATAGACACTCTCTGGCAAGTTGTCCTATCTTATGACATTTGTCACATTGATACTTTGAGTAATCCTTATTCTTCTTCTTAAACTTATTCTTTGAAGTTTTATGATTACTCTTCTTGAAGTTTGATTGTTTTCTTTAATTAGTATGGATGGTTGGATCCTTATCATCTTCTCTGAGTAGAGATTCTTTGTTGGATACTCTAGCTTCTTCTTGTATACAATCTTCCCATACTATGTCAAACTTCATACTTTCTTTTCTAGAACACAAAGTCTGTATGAATGAGTCATGAGGTCTAGTGAGACCATTGAGAGCAGTAATAACTAGTTCATCCTCATCAAGGGTGTCTCCAATAGCACTTAGTTGTTCTCTAAACTGGGAGACCCTTGTGAAGTAAAATTGAATTGATTCTCCTTTGCTCATCTTGGTTCCTTTCAGTTGAGCTCTCAGATTCATCTTCCTGTTGATGTTCCTCCCCTCATACATTCTAGAAAGTGCATCATACATTTGATTTGGTGTCTTCTTAGATGACACTTGAGGGATCAAGTGATATTTGATAGAATCATCAATGATCCTCATTGCCTTAATTAGGTCTTGTTCATGCTTCTCCTTGGCTTCAACATTTGTTGGTTCTGAAACTTCATCCTTGATGTACTTCTCAAGTCCATTCTCTTTCAGAATGAGACCAATCCTATACTTCCAATCTAGGAAATTTTCTATGCCTTCCAGCTTGTCCTCAAGCTTAGTGCTTGGGGCCATCCTATCTAGTAGGTCACTAAAAAATGAAATTTCTCAAAATGGAAAGTTGAAATTACCAGGAGATGCGCTTGAATAAGGTGAGTTGGTTGGTCCAACTTATTCTTGGAGATCCCAAATCTTCACCCTTCAAATCCTACTTGTGAGGTTACAGCTCTACAGAATTTTTGGTTCTAGTTTTCTGCAGTTTTTTTGGTTCAGGGCCAAACTAGGTTTTGGCTTTCCCAGAGATTCAAACACCCAAAAAAATTTGATCCTGGACTCAATATATGCACTATAGGGAGGCGTGACATTCTATGCAAGTAGATCTTCCAAATTCCAACTTTTGCAGAAACTCTAATTTCTTTCGGAGAGGGAGGAGAGAGAGTTTCACCTTGTGAAAACTGTCCAATTCAAGTTAGCTCTGATACCATGTTAAGATTTCATATGCTAGAATAGATATCATTATTGTTCAATTCAAATTCACAGCAATAGAATATGCAAAATCACTGAAAGAAAAACAATCACAAGATAGACATGATATTTATCCTGGGAAACCCTCAAGGGGAAAAAAACCCAACAAAAAATCCTATGTATAAGATGTATAAGATAAAACACCAAAACATGTATTCTCTTCCTTGTTTATCTATCTCTCTCTATCTCTCCTATAAGCTACTCAAGTGAGTGAGTTTGTGTTCAAATAAGAATCATAGATCTCATATTTATACACATTGAGCCAACTGACTTTTACCCTAAACAAGTTAGCCCCACTAAACTGCCTAGGCCAACTTCACCTAGGAAGACTCAAAACATTATTTTATATCATTCATTAGGGTACTAATGACCCGACTTACAATGGAGGATTTACCTCATGACTCTATGATGACCAATTACAATAGTAACACCCCGACGAAGGAATAATAACATCTCCCTTGTGTTACATCAATCAAATACATTTAGAATATCATTTGAAGTTACAATATTTCAACAATTCTCCACATGTGTTGTCTAAGTGTAACTGAGTCGTGTTATGGAATTTAGTAATTTTTCATTATACGTGTTGCCATGCAATATTTTTAGTGTCAATGCACCCACAGGAAAGTTCAATCAAATGCAAGGATGGTCTGTATCCATAGTTAACCCCAGGAAAAGACAACACACTGTAGGTAGATGACAAACCAATATCAGTGGAAGATGAGGGAAAGACATTCCGGAAAATGATGAATAAGCAAGCGGTCATAGAGAACGAGTGGACACAAAAAAAACTCCAACACATAGACTAGCAAGTGACCACGAGAACAAGTGCAAGTGACAATCCCAATGATAAAGCTCATAGAAAACCCTATTCATAGTTTACATACAGTGATGAGTTGTGGAATGATAGGCCATAGAAAAGAAGCATGATGTAGAACCCATGTGCTATGTAATGGGAAAATCCTATGTGCAGCTAAGGAACGTTGATAGGGAATTAACCAACCCAAGTTTCCAAGCAAAATAGAAACCACGCATAGGCTGAGAAGCATAGGTGGATTCAAGGGGTACCTTCGATCCATTACATAAGAAAACAACAAACACCACACATATATCATCCCAAATGAGCACAACACAATGGTCAAGAGAGTCAAACGCAATCCAAGAGAGGTATCCACGCACAAAAAAATGAAATATCGATAGCCACAAAAAAGAGACATGCCAAAATACAGTGTTAACATGGACTGTCAAAGAGGGAAATATACTTGATTGAATCACTTTCGGCTCAAGAAATGAATATGCTAAATAACAAATGCTCGCAAGCATAAAACCTTAGCAAAATTAAATTGGTAAGTTCAGTTAAACCACTACTAATTCCCAAAGAGACCAGTACATTGTAAAAGGACTGTAAGAAGACTTTCAATTCATATGTTTTAAAGTATCATATCACTCATCATATCTATGCAAACCTAGAGCTTAAGAATGATCTTAATGGTTTGAATAAAGATCCTCATTGTTATGATTAAAATATGCAGTAGGAAGATTAATTTTGTGCAAAATCATATAAAAAGAATGTTGATGTATTTGTAACTTCAGAATTTATTCACTTGTATATCTTATGTATTGTACCCCGATGTTTATTCCAGGAAGTGTCTGTAATGTATTTGAGTCATGTCATGCCCCGATGTTCCTATCGGGAGATTCAATAATGTAAACAATTCATGTCAAGTCATTGTGGGTAACCCTCCTATTAATCAAGGGTTAAAGTCCCCACAGTTGTGGGGCGCTAGGGTTATTAGACTCTCCTATAGAAGTCGGTGCTAGTGAGTTATTGTCAAGTTGGGAATTAGTATAAATAGAGAGTGAGCCTCTCTATTTATCACACACTCACTCACACTCAGTTGTAGCGCATAGTTGAGAGAAAAGAAGTTGTTGGGACTAGAAAGAAAGAGACTACTATTGTCGGGAGATCATCTTACTGTTTTCATGGTTTTGCTTTTGGTGCTGATTCTATCTCTGAGGAAGTTGCAGGGTTTTCTCCTTTATGGTTTCCCTGAGGAAAAACATTGTGTTCATTGTCTCTTAAGTTTGATTGTTGTGCTTGTTATTCTCTCAGTTAAAGATCCTAACTTATAATGCTAGATTGAATGATAAAAATCTAACATGGTATCAGAGCTAACCCGAGAAGAAGACATTGTGCAGCTGCGGAAACCAGGGCTTCCTACTTTTTGGATCTCTCTCCACATATTTTCAGCAAAAGAAGGTTGGGCTAACTCTCCTTTCTAGGGCGCATCTTTCTGTCAAAGCAGAATCTGATTCTGAGCATTTTCAGTTTTTGACCCGACACTGCTGCCGAAAATTAGGGCTTTCCATAGAATTGTAATTTTTGAGTGAGCCCAGGCCTGGATTGATCTCCTCCTCAAAATCAAAGTTTAGAGATCAAGATCAAAGTTTTTGGTTGGACGGAACTCCAGAAAAGTCAAACCCTAATCTGCTCCTGAACCAGCTCTGCAGAATTTCAGCTCCAGATCCAGATCTGACATCTTAACCTGGTAATATCTAAATCTTTTGTATTTCCATTTGAGGTTCTCAGTTAATATGTCTCATCATACCAAGCTTGATGAAAATCTTGAGGGAGCTTATAACTTCCGAGCCTGGAAGTATAGGATCTCCCTGGTCCTGGAAGAAAATGAGTTGGACTCCTACATCAATTAGGAGGTTCCAGTTCCAGAGGGAGATGAGGCTAAGTCCTAACACAAAAATAATCTGGTCATGGCTAAGAGGATTATTGTTGATTCAATCAAATATCACCTCATACCACAGGTGTCCTCCCTAAAGACACCTAAAGCTATGTGTGATGCCCTGACCAAACTGTTTGAAGGAAAGAACATAAATCGGAAGATGACTTTGAGGAACCAGTTGAAGAATGTGAAGATCCAAAATGCGGAGACCATACAAACATACTTCACAAGGGTCTCCCAGATCAAAGAACAACTTGAAGCAGTGGATGAAGAAGTGGAGAATGCAGAGAATGTAATGGCCACCTTGAATGGTCTCCCTAGATCATGGGACTCCTTTATTCAAGGGATCCATGCCAAAAAGAAGCTAGTCAAATTTAGCAGACTATGGGAAGAATGCTCTCAAGAAGAAGCTCAGATAGTAGCTCGAGAAGAAAAGATGGGAGGTGAAGATCAAGCTCTTACAGTACACTCCAAGAAAAGAAAAAGAAGTTCTCATCACCCCAGAGGTAAGCACTTCCATAAAAATAACACTAGAAAAGATTTGTCTAAAATCAGATGGTATACATGTGATGAAGTAGGACACTATGCAAAAGATTGTCCTAAAAGAAAAAATAAGAAGAAGGGAAACAAGAGAAGACATCATGCTCATGCTGCAGAGGATGATGAACCTTCCACAAAGAGAATCAGACAAGAAAGTGATGATTCCTCAAGTGATGAGGAATATGTCTTGATTTCCTCTCTCACGGGAAACATCACACATGGATGCAATGATTGGCTTATAGACAGTGGGGCTTCCAAACATATGACAGGATTCAAATAATCCTTTGTGAAACTATCAGAACATGAATCACCCCACAAGGTGAAACTTGGAGATGACTACTAGTATCCAATAAAAGGTAGTGGGGAATCCTCCTATAAGCTAGACTCTGGAAAGTCTATGATGATGAAGGATGTATTGTTTGTACCAGGACTAAAGAAGAACCTCCTCTCCATATTTGCATTGGATGCAAAAGGCATGAGGGTTGCATTTGTAGATGGCCAAGTTCTCATGTGGCCAAAGAGAAAGACTATTGATGATGCAGTAGTAATTGGGGAACAAGAGGGAGGTCTATACAAATTTAAGGTCCATCTAGAACAAGCCTTGATCCATGACACAGTAGAGCCAAATGAACTTTGGCATAGAAGGCTTGCACATGTGCACTAGAGAGCACTACCTCTAGCAAGAAAAGTTGTTGAAGGACTTCCAGAAATCCAGTCAAAACATGATGATGTCTGCAAAGGATGTGCGAAAGGAAAGAACACAAAGAATACATTTCCAAGTAGCGAGAGCAAGGCAAAAGGAATCTTGGAAATCATTCACTCCGATGTATGCAGTCTGATGTCATCCAGTTCATTAAGCGGGTATGGATACTATGTTTCTTTTATTGATGAATTTTCTAGGAAGACATGGATATACTTCTTGAAGAACAAAGACGAAGTATTCAGCAAGTTCAAGGAATTCAAAGCCTTGATCGAGAACCACACTAAAAAGAATATCAAGACCTTTCAATCAAATAATGGTGGAGAATCCACATCAAATGAATTCAAAGCAATATGCAAAGATTCAGGGATTAAGAGGGAGTTATCCACTCCATATAATCCACAACAGAATGGGGTTGTTGAAAGGAAGAATAGAACGATCATGGAAGCAGTAAGGGCCATGCTTCATGATCAAGATATTCCCATGCATCTATGGGAAGAAGCTTCCAGAACTACGGTATATGTACAAAACCGTACTCCACACAGAGTACTTGATAACAAGACCCCTGAAGAAGTCTTCTCTGGAAAGAAACCAGAAGTTAGCCATCTCAGAATATTCCGTTGCCCAGTATACATACACATTCTGAAAGAAAAGAGGACAAAGTTAGATTCTCCAGGAAGGAAGGGTATATTTGTGGGATACTCTGAAAGCTCGAAGGCTTACAGAATATACTTCCCAAGATTCAAGAAGATCGACGTCAGCAGGGACATAAAATTTGACGAAGACTCAGCTTACAACAAATCTAGAAAGAGACATGTTGAAGATCCTAAAGAAATAGAAGCACCCAGAATTCATGATACAACCATGAACAAAGAAATTCAAGAAGAAGATCGAGAATTAGAAGAACCTCAAGAACCTGTAGATCCACCTCAGGAGAAGAATCCTCACAAGAGGAAACCTGCTTGGGTATGAGAAGTTATCCAAGATGCAGAAAGATATGGAACTCCAGAAGAAAATCATAGAGAAAGAAAAAGGACCAGGTCCTGCTCCGGGTATGTAGCTTTATTATATGACTTCATCGATAGAGAACCTTCCAACTATGAAGAAGCGGCAGAAAGGAAAGAATGGAAGGATGTTATGATCAAAGAGTATCAATCGATCATGAAGAATAATGTCTAGGATATTGTCCCAAGACCAGAAGGGAAGTCTATTGTAACTTCCAAATGGATCTACAAGATCAAGTATGTTGCAGATGGTAGCATAGAGAAATATATAGCAAAATTTGTGGCTCATGGATTCTCCTAGAAAGAAGGAATAGATTATTAAGAAACTTTTGCACATGTAGCCAGATACACTTCCATCATATCAGTACTTTCTCTTACTGTAGTAATGAAATGGAAGATACACCAAATGGATTTCAAGACTGCTTTCTTGAATGGTGTAGTGGAAGAGGAAGTGTATGTGGAGCAGCCACTTGGTTTTGAGACACATGACAGGGAATCTCATGTGTGTAAATTAAAGAAAGCCCTGTACGGTTTGAAACAGGCACCCAGGACATGGTACGACAGAATTGACAGCTTTCTATCCAGTTTGGGCTTTACCAAGAGTAAAGTAGATTCCAACCCTTACTACAAGGTTGAAGATGGTAACCAAGTAATACTCCTACTGTATGTAGATGATCTGTTTGTCACAGGTTTGGATGGGTTGATTGTTGATACGAATAGGAAGCTTACTGCTGAGTTTGAAATGAAATACTTGGGTATGATGCACTATTTTCTAGGCATGGAGGTGTGGCAAAATGCGGATGGAATCTTCCTCGGACAAGGGAAGTATGCAATAGAGATCTTGAAGAGATTCGGGATGATGGACTGCAAGGCCATGACCACACCTATGGCATCAAACCTGAAGCTATTGAGCGATGCTTCATCAGAATTGGTTGATGCTACGATGTATCATCAGATGATTGGGTCCTTGATGTACCCGATGAATATGAGACCGGATATTTTCTTTGCTGTGAACACCTTGAGCCAGTGCTGACAAATCCGAGACATGTTCACTTGATTGATGCAAAGCATATTATGAGGTACCTGAGGGGTATAGTTGATTATGGGCTCAAGTATGAGGCGAATTAGAAGATTAACCTGGAGGGTTATGCTGATTCAGATTGGGCAGGAAGTGCCATCGACAGGAAGAGCACTTCAGGGTGCTGCTTCAGTATGGGATCAGGTGTGATCTCTTAGTTTAGTAGGAAATAGTCTTGCGTGGCACTGAGTATAGCTAAAGCACAATATGTCGTAGCTTGTTCAGCTAGTTGTGAGGCAGTATGGCTAAGGAAGCTATTGTCTGATTTATTTGATCTCTAGTTAGATGCTACTTGTATATATTGCAACAACTAGAGTTGTGTGAAGTTGTCAGAGAACCTGGTGTTCCATGACAACTCAAAGCATATCGAGATCAAATATCACTATATCAGGGATATGGTGCAGATAGAAGCAATGAAGCTCCAGTATGTTGCGATGAACGAACAGATAGCTGATGTGTTGACGAAGCCATTGGCCAGAGTGAAGTTTGAGTACTTCGGGGAGAAGCTTGGTGTTCTCCAGATCGAGGTTTCCCCCAAGGGGAAGTGATGAGTCTGTGAGCCATTCTGACATGGTGAGAGGATTGGTTCCTTCCATGGTCAAATGTAAGGGCTGAGCCATTCTGTCATGGTGAGAGGATTGGTTCCTTCCATGTCAGATATGAGTGTTGAGCCATTCTAATGTGACTGTAGGATTAGTTCCTACATGATCAGATATAAGTGTTGAATGCCATTCTCTGAATGGAGGCACCTGGTCAGTTACCAGGAATACTCAGCCTAGAGCTAAGGGCCATTCTGATGTGACTGTAGGATTGGTTCCTACATGATCAGATATAAGTGTTGAATGCCATTCTCTAAATGGAGACACCTGTTCAGTTACCAAGAATACTCAGTATGGGGCTGAGGGCCATTCTGATATGACTATGGGATGTGTTCTCACATGATCATATATAAGTGCAGGGCCATTCTGATGTGATTGAGGGATGTGTTCCCACTTGATCAAATATAAGGGCTGATGCCATTCTCTAGGAGAATGGAGGCACCTGGTCAATTACCAGGAATCCTCAACCTGGGGTTGAGAGCCCTTTCGACATGTAGGCTGGATTGGTTCCTCGCATGGTCAAATGTAAGTGAAAAGCCCTTTCGACATGTAGGCTGGATTGGTTCCTCGCATGGTCGAATATAAGTGCTAATCCCTTCCATGGATGATAGATGGTGTTTCCTATGATGCCAGTGGATGTGAGTGCTCAGCCTTTTCACAAATGATAGTAGTTGTGTCCTATCATGCTGGTGATTGTAAGTGTTGTGCCTTTACACAAATGATAGTAGTTGTGTCCTACCATGCTGGTGGATGTGAGTGTTGTTCCTTTCCACAAATGATAGTAGTTGTGTCCTATCATGCTAGTGGATTTGAGTGATGTGCCTTTCCACAGATGATAGTAGTTGTGTCCTATCATGCTGGTGGATGTGAGTGCTGTGCCTTTTCATAGATGATAGTAGTTGTGTCCTATCATGCTGGTGAATGTAAGTGTTGTTCCTTTCTGACATGGTGTTGGATGTGTTCCTCTCATGGTTAGATGTGAGTGCTGGCCATTCTAACTTAGAGTCAAATATAAGCGCTGAAGAAGACCTACATGGAGGCTAGGCCTACAACCAGCATGAAAAAGGGCTGGCTCTATAAAACTTCCTGTGACGAGAAGAATCATGAGATAGCACCTGTGATGATGACCCAGTGATGATCTAGATCCAGTGATGATGATCCAACAGTGATGATCCATATCCAGTGATGATGTTCCCACGATGATCCAGATCCAGTTATGATCCAGATCCAGTGATGATGATCTAGATCCAGTGATGATCCAGATGCAAGATGAAGATGACGAGATGATCCAGTTGATACAAAGAATAAGACCCGTGCTAATTTGTCGAGAGAATACCCTCCTACTTAAGAGGGAGTGTTGATGTATCTGTAACTTTGGAATGTATTCAATTGTATATCTTATGTATTGTACCCCCGATGTTTATTCCAGGAAGTGTCTGTAATGTATTTGAGTCATGTCATGCCCCGATGTTCCTATTGGTAGATTCAATAATGTAAACAAGTCATGTCAAGTCATTATGGGTAACCCTCCTATTGATCAAGGGTTAAAGTCCCCGCAATTGTGGGGCCCTAGGGTTATTAGACTCTCCTAGAGAAGTCGTCCCTAGTGAGTTATTTTCAAGTCGGGACTTATTATAAATAGAGAGTGAGCCTCTCTATTTATCACACACTGACTCACACTCAGTTGTAGCGCATAGCTAAGAGAGAAGAAGTTGTTGGGACTAGAAAGAAAGAGAATACTATTGTCAGGAGATCATCTTACTATTTTTGGTGTTTTGCTTTTGGTGCTGATTCTATCTCTGAGGAAGTTGCGGGGTTTTCTCCTTTATGGTTTCCCCGAGAAAAAACATTGTGTTCATTGTCTCTTGAGTTTGATTGTTGTGCTTGTTATTCTCTCAGTTAAAGATCCTAATATAATGCTAGCTTGAATGATAAAAATCTAACAAAGAAAACCATAACTATGGGAAGATATGGACATAGAAATCCTAAAGTGTTATAAGAAACAAGTCTAGCTTCTGCAAGCAGAAGGAAAAGTGTTCAAAATTTGATTGGAAGTACCTGATCCTAGGAACTATGCATTTTGGGCAGGGAAACAAGGAAACAATAGATATCGAAATTATTTTGTTGATGAGGAACCTTTTGGGAGGTGAAACCTATGATGAAACCATTTGCACTAAAGACTGTTTAGATGGCTACTTGTGGACAACCCTTTGATTACCATACTGAGTTTTTTTCGTCCTTTCATTTCATTTCCTGTTAAAGATGGTGAGCATTGATTACTTTCATCCCACCCTCTTCACGATGAACACGAAAAACTCAAATGACACTCAAAACAATTGAATTTCCAAGGATCTGAAATGATTCTCCTACCCTTCGCAACCTTTAAATCCAAGACGAAAGTAATGCAGTTAATTATCTCACACTTGAGGTAAGAAGCGGGTATTGTTAGGTTTTTCATTATTTTTTTCCCTTTCATACTCGGTCGTCCATGAGCCCAACAAGCGACCATTGCAAGTAAGACTACATTTTAGGTCCATCCATTAGGGTGAAGGCATTTCCCTTCTATCAGAGGTATATTCCATTTTCATGCATCCATTTTGTTCGCCCTAGGAAAAGATAAACAAAAATTTGTTCGAAAAAATGAAGATTCTAGTCGCAAGGTGAGCAAAGGCTGTGACAAAAGAGGAAAAGAGAAAGTCAAAAATAGGATTTTGATAGAGTTTTGGGTAATAGGTAGTTAGAATAATAGTCTATTTTGCGAATAAAGTATGATTTTAAATTGGGTCAATAGTTCCTATATTTAAATGTAATGAGACGTTTTGGGTGGGTAGAACAACCTGTCAAATGACAGTTGAGAATCAGTCAACAGGTAAATCAAGAAGTTTAAAAGATTATAAAGTCGATCCAAGTTTTGTGCGTATCATATACATATAGATAGAGAGATATATATGGATGCAGAAGAAGACCAGAGAAATAGAGAGATACCTAAACCTGAGAGCATGAGACGAGTAAAGAATTCATTGATTGTAAAGAAGATCTAAAGAAGAGTCTGCAGGTTGTGTGTGCAGACCAAAGGCGTTCAAATATTACTCATTCCAGATGAAGAGTGCCTTTGTGGTTTTTCCCATATGGGTTTCCACGTTAAAAATGTGTCTTTTTTTCTTTGATATCCATGTTTTTTCACGAATGAACTGTTATGGGTTTTGTTGAATATATAATGGTATAATAGCATGGAATGTTGATTAATGTGTGTTAGAATATATATATCTCACATGCTGTCTATGTGTGTCAATGGATCAATATGCTTTATTCCCTTATATATGTATAATCTCGTGCTTCCATTCTTTGTTTTTTGATGAGTGGCATGTTGATGTTGTGATAATAAAATCCCTTCCATAACTGCAAAAACCTAGTTTTGGAAATCTCCATAGATATCTTGGGTGAGACCTCAATTGCGTCACAGGTGTTGCCGATGGATTTATACTCTGTTGGGGCAATATCTTGTGCTTTGTTAATGGACAAAGAAGTCTGAACCTGGGTCAAAATAAAATATGCCAACAAATGGTTTCGTTGTCGGGACCTGAATCATTCTAACGGGAATATGTTTTGTCACCAAACGAAACCATAAATTCAAGATTGGGTTGATTACAAAGTACAAGAGTTTACACAGGGAGAAAGTAAAGGATCATGACTTAGCCCAAAAGAATGGTTAGAAAAATATCTTTACATAACCATTCATGAGATTTTCTTTAGTGAATTTCCCATTATATTGCATGAGTGGTTGTCAAAGCTGGCAACTCAAAAGAAAAATTTTCAAGGAAAAGCACCCAAAGAGTGGAGTCCTCATTTGATTCAACGACTAAAAAGAGTTAACAATCTTATATCTAGGGGCGCCAACTTCTAGGTTGATAGTATTCTGGAGGGATATATTACCCATATTGCAATTGATATTATTAGGTCATGTAGTGAAATAGAAAGAGAGTTCTTCTAGGAACCTCAAGGTCTCAATTTGAAATCCTTGAAACTGTGGATAAAGATGCTAGTATGTGAAAAAGGGATTCTAATAATGGATTCCAATAGATAAATATTTGTGCACTGAGACCCAGGGTAATGTCGCAAGAAATATTGTGAGCAGAATGGACCAAAATAAGTTGATAAGTTTCGTATTGATAGCGAGACTGAGCAAGAAGGTGGATTCCTGAGGAGTGGAAGAAGATTCGGATCAGAAAGAGAAGATGGATTATGCAATGAAGAGGAAGTTGTAGCATGACTGAAATATGGGACTACAAATTGGAACCACACCTCAACATAGAATCCTGCAACGAAGGGGAGGAATAACTAATTATATCTAAAGAATAAGAAGAGGAAGTACCAGATCTGCACCAAGACTATGACATACCCACGACCTCACATACATCTCCAGAACCTGAGGTAAGATCTAAAAATGCATCACCAAGTGGTTTTTTTTATCATAATAATTGTAATAGTGCAAACAGCAGTTAAGGAATTCCTAGCAGTGGAACCTTTAATTCTAAAGTTACCTATATTGAATGGGAATGGGTTAGAGGATCCTGAGAATAATTGGTTCCTATGTGAATTTATATGGACAGTGTGACAGGTCCAAGACGAGGCTATAAAAAGAGCCCAACTAATTACAAACCTTAGAGGTCATTAGCTTGATTGGTATATTAAATTATATGTGGTTCCAGTAGGGATCCCTCAGAAATCATTAGATCATATCTGGACGAGATTTATAGAAGAGTTCAAGAAGCCTAAGTCTGATTTGCATTGCATCACAGAATTAAAAGAGATCAAGCAATTGTCAACTGAGTCTATTTGGGAATTTGACTCAATATTTAAAACTCTAATGGCCAAAGTAAGTTTTCATATGTCGAATGTCCAACATAAATAATGGTTAATTGTATATATGCTATTGTATATATGTATTCCTTTGATACAATAGAATATTGTATCCTAGAACGAAGCTCTTGGTATTTCCATTAAGTTAAAAGCTTCACCGGTCGAAGAAACCGGTGCGAGAATGTTGCAGATACAGTCGCAGTTGGCTAACCTCACATTGCAGATACAAGACATCAGGAGCACCAACTCCTATAAGTGGAAAAGGAATTCCCTGGTGTAGGATTTTCCAGACCAAAGGACACTAGTTGGAGGAATGCTTATATTTACATAAAATAGTAAGTGCATCGTCCAACCTATATTGTAAATTGTGTCGATTAGTGGGTCACGATGAGAAAGAATACAGGGAATATCAGTTGCTGTAGGAGAAAATGGTTAACACATGTCTGATGAAAAATGATGAATAGATGCAAGATAAGTGAGCCCTGCCACAATACCCTCAACCAAGGGGGGTGGTATTTTTAGGGGTTGGGGATAAGGAGGAGGATTTGGTCGTAGAAGGTTCCAAGTCATTTGTTATAATTGTAGACAACCTAGACATTTCTCCATAGATTGCACTAATCCTACATCAACATGTTCATATTGTAAATCATTGGAAAACACTCACGAATAATTCACTCCATTGTTTGCTAAGTGTAAAGCCAGAAATGTGGGAAACCATAACCCACCTAAAAATGCCAATCCAAACATTCAGAAGATTTCTATTGAACTGTGGGAGCCTAATATTGTGGTCATAAGAAGAGGAGGTGTTGCAATTGGAGGAGATCAAGAGGTGCCATATGGAAAACCAAGAGTTCAACCAACACCACAAAAGAAAGTGACATTTGATGTCCATTAAGAAAAGGAAGTATTCTTTGGCGCACATCATGAATTTGTCGACATAAATCAAGGATCAACTTCCACTGTTGTCCTAATATTGAATGAAGGACCAATATTGGAAATGCCTCAATAATTCAAACATTTATTTCAAATAAAATCGATAGATAAGGTCGGTAAATTGAAATATTTCTTTAAAATTTGTTTAGAATTGATATAATATAAGGATGTTGTGGAAGAAATAGCAGCTTTAGTAGAAGAACCTCAAATAAATTTGCAACCAGAAAGGAAAGTTAACCACATTGGGAAAATACTAAAAACTCGTCGCAAACTATGGATGAATTCCCAGAGGTGACAATGACATGGATTATATTATTTTGGACTGGGTCTCATATGTTAACATTCTCACCAGATAGGCATGGGAAAGTATGAGGAATTCGAGACTAGTATGGTCTCTCATTTAGCTGAGATTATCCAACCAAACGAAGGTTCTCCCTATTGGTCAACTGACACAAGTTCCTGTCGAGGTAGAAGGACTCGGGTATTTTGACACCACTACATTTTGACCAAAAATCCGACGGCCGTCATGTCGGATTTTCGACACTTCTCTGTCGCATGTACGACACTTTGATTTTTTGTTAAGCGTCGAAAATTTGTCGTCGAGTTTCCGACACCTAACTAACCGTCGGTTAAGCGACGGAATATCCTCAACAATGGTGAAATTTTATAAGAAAAACGACAGCAGGAACCGTCGGATTTGCGACGGATATCTACAAATAACGTCGGAAAAGCGACAGTTTTGAGCGTCGGATTTGCGATGGATAGCTACCAAAACGTCGAAAAAGCGACAGTTTACAGTGTCGTATTTGCGACGGCTATTTACAAAAGACGTCGGATTTGCGACAGCTGAAAGCGTCGCTTAAGCGACGCCTGCTAAAAAAAATTTTAAAAAAAATATTTTGAAAAAAACATAAAGGAGTCTTTTTTCCCCTTTATTTACTTTTCAGATAAAAACATAAAGGAGGACCATTTCTTTGACTGGTGTTTTTATATGGTTCTTTACCACGGCTTTGTTGATTTGAGGTATTAGCTCCAAAGGACACCTTTTTTAACTTTTCGTATTGCTTAGCTGGGTTGTTGGGGCAGCTTGTGACACAAAGATGTCATCTACTTTGAAAGCTGGATTTTGGCACTCTTTTGCAACCTTAGCCGCATCATTTACATACAGGTTGCAGTCTTTGATCAGATTTTTGTTGTCTTCATCCAAGCTTTTAGCTGTGTCTTTCCAGTAATTGAGACCAATGCCAATCTGGTCGATTTTCTTTGCTTGGAGGCGAGGAATATTATGAGCAACCTTTGGAAACTCTCGCTGCCAGAGGATCAAAGAGACCAAACATCTTTGCCACTCTTTTGCATAATTTAGTCATTCTTCTAGGAAGGAGGATATTGTTGCCACTCTATTGAAAATCTCTTCCATATCAGATACAACTTCATAACTTATTTGTGGACTAGAGAAAGCACATCATGGATTTCTAATATCGTATCATACCTAGCTGCTTTATGATACTCCATTTGATTCTTTAACTGGGCGATTTCTGTCTTGTATGCCTGTAGTAACTTGGCCATTTTGAGGATCTTCTAGGCAGTAGAATAATGTCACCACTCAATGGAAAATATCTTCCATATCATGTACAACTTTGTAAAAATATTTGTGGACTAGAGAAAGCTTATTATGGATTTCTAATACGTATTTGATGAAGTCACTCGTATAATACTTAACTTCCATTTGACTTTAACCAGGTGATTTCTATCTTGTACACCTGTAATAACATGGCCATTTTGAGGACCTTGGATTCATTTACCTGAACAATGGCTGTTACTGCAGTGGTAGTTGTCACTGGGTCAATATTCTCCACATCCATCACTATGATTTCCATGGTCTCTATTATGATCCGTTCAATGATTGTCTTTCTTTTCT